>OW240912.1:282390641-282452778 GCA_933207985.1 Pelobates cultripes
GTGTGTGTATGGGGGGCAGTGTGTGTGTGAGTCCATACACACACACAGACAGACTGCTGAGTCCATACACACACTGCTATGTCCATACATACACACACACACACCCTCCAAGCCTACCTGTCACTGGAGGCTGTTGCTGGGGGTCAGGCAGCCATCTTCTGCAGCAGCATGGTCTGCTGCTTTACGGCGGGGCGGGGCTTATGTACGGGAGGCAGGGCTTAGTTTGGGGGCGGGGCCTGTGCTGGGGAGCCTGTCAGTGCTCCATCCAGCCACAGACAGCCCCCAGCACTGCATTCCCTCGGGCTGTCACAGATTGTTACATTCCGAGGGAATATAACTGAAACACATGGCCAGCATTTGGGGGGGCCCAAGGGGGGACACAGCATGATGTAGGGGGGGCCATGGCCCCCTCTGCCCCCCCCTCCCAGTGACGACACTGCACCACAGCACCTAACTTCTCAATTACAGCCCCTATCAGCCCACTACCAGTGCACCTCCTGAGATGAGGTTCTGGATCTGTGTTAAAAGGTGTTATGTTTGTGAAGGAGAGGGGTTTGCAAAATAGCCACGCCCACCTGGAGGCGCCAAAAATATTTTTGCACCCAGGCAGCAGTGACCCCAGGATCGGCCCTGGACCTTTGAATAATGATTCAATAAAAGTACCAGTTTAATGTTTAGCTTGATGTCAGAAGATACTGATAGATGATCATAAGCTTTGACCTTTGCACCTTTCAGTCAGCATAGAAAAAGTAGACAGAGACTTGGATAAATGTAAACATATTTATATTTCTCATCTTCAATAGCTATGTTTGCCTGGCTTTGCCTTTTCTGAAGTAGTTTATGACGTAATTTGATAAATCTTTAACCACATTAAACCGTTACGACGTACTATGCTGTCCTGCACTTTGTGGGACTAAAAGCCATTATGGCAGCATAGTACATTACAAAGACTTGAAGCCCCTGCAACCCGCCGTACAAGATCTGCCTGTTGCCAAAAATTGTCAAAGATCATGACAATTATAAAATGCAATTATAAAAAAAGTTATGTTATAGCCAATATTTTTTTATAGTGATATAAATATCATTATAATAAAGTGACATGTCCTCATTAAATAAAATATATGCACGACCTCAGCAATGTTAATGATTTATGCATACTGGAAAAATGTTTACTAAATAATACATAGAGAAAAGAAAAGTAAAGAGAACGTATAGTAACAGTGAGGTATTGAGTAAATCAAAATTAGTAATATAATTACAAAATAATGCATTTTTATCTAAACTTTGACTTCTGTCAAAATAGATTCTTTTAAATAGACTCTTCAAAAAGTCTTTGGAAAAATGTAAAGATGAGTAGATCTTCAAATAGCTTTAACCACATCAACTTGCCCCTTCCCATCAGTTGTCACTGATAGCTAATAGCACGTACAGTGTTATCTCTGGTAATGCGCAATGCAAGCCTAATTCATGTTATTGTTCATATGCTCAACTCATCTGTGGAGGATTCTGCAATTTTGTAGGATCTTTCATATGCAGTGGGACCTCGGTTTAACCCCTTAAGGACACATGACATGTGTGACATGTCATGATTCCCTTTTATTCCAGAAGCTTGGTCCTTAAGGGGTTAAAAACTCCTTGGTTAACATAATTTTCAGTTTACAAATAAAAATCCATTGAAAATAATGCCTCGGTTTACAAAAGAAAATTCACAATACAAAGCAAGTTTCCCCAGGATGCATTGCACCTGGGAGGTTTATAGCACCGCCCCCTGCATGCTGGAGTCTGTGGGTAGCACGTGGCGTCGAGTGTGGAGGTGTTGGAGTGGCTTTTGCATCAAGTTTTGGAGCCATTCTGGAAATTGTTTGCAGTTGTTTTGGGACTTTTTGGTGCATTTCTCAAGCTGTGGAAAGGTAGGGAGCTGAGCTTTGTCGTTTGCATGCCTTTTATTGTGTGTTCTGCATTGTGGGTTGGTTTCCATGACAGCTCATTTTTACTTTTTTCTGACCTCCAGAACGGATTAATTGGTTTTCAATGCATTCCTATGGGAAACTTAGTTTCGGTTTACAAATTTTTCGCAATAAGAAACGTCCAGGAGAACACATTATATTCGTAAACCGAGGTCCTACTGTACTTCAATGTGTACTGTTAACTCCCTGTACTATTTACTTCATGGGGCCACTCTATAAATGAAATGTGGGGGTTCTTTATAAAAAAAAAATGTAACAAAAACAACAAGGTTTCAGTATTGTATTCATTAAGGGTCAAAAGGCAGGACCAAAAACACAAAAGGATCTGTGTAGGCAGATTATTTTAACATAGTTATTGTTAAGACTTTTATGGTTCCCTGAATATTTTTTACATTGATTTTAAAAGGTATGTTCAGTTTGAGTGATTTCTAAAATTGAAATCACCTGACATGTTCTGAATTCCTTTAATTTTAGTGACCATTCTTTTTATAGAACAATGATAATAGGTTGTGGAAACAGAAAGTGCACAATTGTAAACTCTGTATTTAAGTTAACTTCCACAGGGGAAAAAAAGTGATAATGCAAACCTTAACTTGCAACACAAATAGCAATGGGTCCACCAGGGAGGCATTTTGCTAGGAAATGGTTAATTTTCCACTTTAAACATTTCTTTTGCAATATAATTTCTAAGAGCACTTCCAGAATATCTCCAAGCAACTGGGAGGTAGCAAGCAATGAGGATCAAACCAAGAATAAGTTGTTGCTAAGCAACACTAGTACATAAATGCATTGAGACTAAAATGGAAACGCTGTATAGCATAGTTTTTCCCTTTTTCATTAAAAAAAAAACAACATAAAAACAAGAGAGATTGCAAACTTAACTCCTTCTGCAGGTTTGCTCTTTCACACAAAAAAAAAAATATACATATTTTAGTTCATTTTAAAATTTTATTTTGAGATAGTTCCAAAGAAAATATAGCATCATTGAAAATGTAGTAGTAACAAGTATATAATAAAATAACATTTTTGTTACGTACTTTTAATATTATAATTGCAGTAAAGCATTATACCAAACAATCCATGTATCATTTGCTATTTGGATTGAGTTAAAGTTAATATTATCTTTAGCAATATGTGTGCCATGTCACACTTCTGGAAGGTTAGCCAATCTGCCAATTCTGGATTCTAGGTCAGTAGCAATGTCTTATCTTCAAGCTGTACTGTAAGAGTAAAAATATAAACTTCCTGATTATCACAATAATCCCCCTACACCAAGCGAGGGTGGGCTGAACAGATCCTTATGTTATGCTGTTGTTTTAATGCCAAATACATATGACAATGTTATCACAATGCTGTACCCACAAAATAAAGATTTTTTTTTTTTTTTTAAATGTATGCTATATGTTTTATATTGGCAATGTCAACAGTATTCAGAGGATTGTGTTAGTTTACACAATACAAATGTCATGTGTCAAGCTTCTAAACTAAATTTAAAATACTCTATAGAAGGTATTACACCTGACTTTTAACTAGATTAATTTACAATGTAACCTCAAGTATGATTTTAGAGTGTGATATTTTATTTATAGGTGATGCCATAAAGAAACACCAAGGTATATTTCTGCTGTAAATGCTTCTGAAATTAGCCCAGGCTATTTTCAGTGTGAATTATTGTCATTCACACCTATAGGGTTTCCCTTAAAGCACATTTATGTGTCATCCACATAAATGCAATTATAAGAATAGTCAGCGACTGTCTAAATCAGGCAGTGGAAATAGTGGTGGCAGTTGGAGGTTGGAGAGAACTGTTGCTTCCATTTATCATTTATACTGCGCTGAACAGAAACCTTAACTCATGAATGGAGACAGGAGAATGTATTTGCTATTTTTAAAGTAAGCATTTTATGTTGGTTTAAACAAAGGGTAATGCTTTCTTTTCAAACCTTTTTTCCCCATATGGTCTTGGTGTGTGATCTTTATTTGAGTGGATGTAGTGTATTCTGTAAGATTTTGGGAGATATTAAAGCTGTGTATTCATTGTCAGTGCAATTCCAGTTAGTTTAATTTCCTGTTGCTCTTTTTACAGAACATGTCTAAGGTCCCCATAAGGATATACTGGAGCGTTTTCCAATCTCTACAAAGAAACTGCATCAGGGTTATTAAGTGAGATTCTAGACAGTATTTCAGCATCTCCAGATGCAAAAATAAAAGGAAATCTGGAACTGAATTTTTGAAATATATGACCAAATATTCAAATACATGACTGAAGAAATGTCATTCAGTTGACCTAATTGAGAAGATAATTTTCCAATGATGTCTATTAGAAGCTATTTTGAGAGGAAAAACATTCATTATTACACCTGATTAGCTGTCCGTGATAAACTAGGCTGCTTTGTTTATGTACCTCTGTCCACTTGCACATGTTATTTACTAATAAAAAAGACTTGGATTTAACCCCTTCAGGACGGAGTCAATAGTGCACATTCTGATCAAAACAAAATGTAAACAAAAACTGGAATTTGCGCTATATGTCTGTTCAACCGTAATTCACCGCTGTCACATTAAGTGCACCCACACTTATTATATATCATTTTGTTCAGGAGAAACAGGGCTTTAATTTATCATTAACTATTCATACATGAAACATAACTTATTATGAATAAAATTAAAAAAACTGTGAGAAATTAAGATTTTATTTAAAAAAATTGTAGTTCCGCTTGACATTTTAGCTGTAAATGTCAGAATACTGTTTGTTTTTACTGCAATAAAATGCACAGATTTGTTTTCAGCAAAGTCTCAGGAGTACAGCAGTAGCTCCCATTAACAGTTTTTACTGTGTTTTGGAAAGTTACAGGGTCAAATATAGCACATTCATTTTTTCATTTTTTTCACATTACAATTTGCCAGATTAGTAATGTTACCTTTGAGGTAGCCCAGGAATGAGAATTACCCCCATGATGGCATACCATTTGCAAAAGTGCACAACTCAAGGTATTGCAAGTGGGGTATGTCCAGTCTTTTTTAGTAGCCACTTAGTCACAAACACTGGCCAAAGGTAGCATTCATATTTGTTTTTGTGCTAAAAAAGCAAAAAGCAAATATTTGGCCAGTGTTTGTGACTAAGTGGCTTCTAAACATGACTAGACATACCCCATTTGCAATACCTTGGGTTGTCTACTTTTGCAAATGGTATGCCATCATAGGGGTAATTCTCATTCCTGGGTTACCATACAGTCTCAAAGGCAACATTACCAAACTGTCAAATTTCAATGTGAAAAAAATGAAATGCAAGCCTTATATTTGACTCTCTAACTTTCCAAAACACCATAAAGCCTGTACATGAGGGGTACTGTTATACCCCTCATGTAGACTTCACTGAACACAAACATAAGTGTTTCAAAACAGTAAAACATATTACAACAATACTATCATCAGTAACAGTGGCATTCATGTGTCAAAAATACAATAAATGTAACTTTTACTGAAAATATCATTGCTGTTATACAATTTATCATTTTGAAACACTAATATTTGAGTTCAGTGAAGTCTCCAGAGTAAAACAGCACCCCCCATGTACAGGTTTTAGGGTGTCTTGGAAAGTTACAGGGTTACATATAGTGCTTGTGAATTAAATTCTCTGCACTTTCTGCCTGGGTTGTCAGGCACGTCAATCAAATTTTAATTCATTAAAGGACATAATTATGTTAAAAGATTACTTAAATAAACACGTAGAATTTTAATATATATACATGTATATGTATTTAAATTCTACATGTATACTTATGTAATCATTTATATAATTATATATATTTATCTATATCTCTCTCTCTCTATATATATATATATATATATATTTGTGGTTATTTATATTTTATATATTGATAGATATATATATATAGAATGTCATTCTAAGTGTATTTTGTTACTATATATATATATATATATATATATATATATATATATATATTAATAACAAAATACAGTTAGAATGAAATTACATATGTATAAATAATTTATTTAAATATTTTTTTAAATAATTTATTTATTTATTTTATTATTTATTTATTATTGTAATTATACGTAGTAATTATACGTATGTGTGTAACTTCATTCTAAGTGTATTTTAATACTAATATATAATATATAAAATAGATACAAATACGACTGTGTGCAAGTAGAAAACACACTTAGTGGGTAATAGATGGAAACACACAAAAGTTACCCTTAATAAGTAGTGTTGTAGATGGAAGGACTCCTCAGAACAATATTAGTTGTAGTTCCAGCAGAGCTTGATGTGCCTTTCTGATACTTCTTTTTTGTAAGTGTATCTTGTAATAAATTGTGTCATTTTTATTTAAGATACTCTGCACTATTACTTTATTTCTTCCTCCTATGCACGTTATTGAATGAACAAGTCCTGAAGTTTACACATCGTCATCGCCTTCAATCAAATTGGGTTTCTGAGTGTAATCATTTACCTCTATAATTCCTATTGTACTACGTTACTGCTCTATGTCCGTCTCTATTATTTTTGTGTTGTAGATTGCCTTTTTGGTAGTATATTAATACTAATATATGTATAATATTAAAAAACACTACGTATGACATTACATATATATATATACAAGATGCATATATATATTATATATAATATATATATATATATATATATACATTTCATTTATTTTAACATGTGTAATAATATATATTTTTTTACTTTCCCACCAGTATTTAAATTCTACGTGTATACTTATGTAATCATTTATGTAATTATATACATTTATGGTTATTCATATTTTATATATAGATAGATATATATATATAATGTCATTCTAAGTGTATTTTGTTACCAAATATATATATTTATATATATATATATATATATATATATATATATTAATAACAAAATACAGTTTGAATGAAATTACATATGTATAAATAATTTATTGAATTTTTTTAAAATATTTTATTTGTTTATTTTATTATTTTATTTATTTATTATTGTAATTATATGTATATATAAATATAATATACATATATATTATATATATAAGATAAAAATACACTTAGAATGAAGTTACATATATATATATATATATATATATATATATGTAACTTCATTCTAAGTGTATTTTAATACTAATATATGTACTTATATTAATATTAAAACAAATTACATATGACATTGCATATATATACAAGATTTAATTTAATTTATTTTAACATGTGTAATAATATATATTTTTTTACTTACCCATCAGCAGGGGGACTGTCTGTGCTGTCAAACAGTCCCCCTGCTGGTGGTAAAGTAAAATAAACGCAGATCCATAGTCAGCTATAGGGGGCCATGTGATCGCTCTTTGAGAGTGATTACATGGCCCCTGGGTGCCTGATTTGCCGGGGGAGGGCTGTCAGGCAGTCCTTCGCGGTGAATGTAAGTACAGCGGAGCTCCTGGGGTAGAAAGCCGTTACGGTGTTCTATGCCTCCGCAACAGTTTTAACCCCTTAAGGACCAAACTTCTGGAATAAAAGGGAATCATGACATGTCACACATGTCATGTGTCCTTAAGGGGTTAAAGCCCATTATATTGGGGACAGCATAGAACGCCGTAATGGCATTAAGGGGTTAAATAAATTGATTGTGTAAATGTCATCCTTAGATTGCATCAAAATTGTCACGGGTGGCGGTACGGAGACCCGTGCCTGATGATGTTGGGAGTCTCAGCATGGAAATAGACCATCAGGGCCTGGTGCAGGTTAACCACACACCCCCTGGTGTTGAGCACCAGCGTTTGTGTGGCCACATACCAGGACCCTGATGCAGCTACTGCAGATCCCAAGAGTTAGCAGCTTGATTATATGCAGATCTCCCAGGAACTGGATAGGGGGGCTCTACAGCAGAAATGTATCCAGTACAGAAACAAGGCAAGACTAGGACAGGCACCTAATGTCACGGTTCACTCCTTAGAATATATGTCTTTGTGCAGTACCTATATTCACCACTCTCCCTGGATGGCACTATTCCTCATTTCTTTTCATTTAGCACTTCAGCTGGCCCTTGTTAAGCACCTTTATAGTTTGGTTTCTCCCTTCCCCCCTTGTCAGATCATTGTTTCCAGTTTCCTGTGACTCTGACCCTGCACCCTCTGGTCCTGTGTTCCCGTGCCTTCTGGTCCTGTGTTGCAGTGTCCTCTGGTCCTATGTTCCAGTGGCCTCTGGTCTGACATTCCTGGCCTTGTTTCCTATATCTCTGATCCTGCATCCTCTTTTCGTGTATCCTGATTCTGGCCTTGCTTCCTAGCGTTACTGTAGTAATCCTTGTGGTTCTAGACCTGTATCCTGTCTGATGCTCGTTGTGGCTGCCTGGTCCTGCCCAGAATATTTCTTATAACCAGAAAGACTGTACTTTATACTTTGCCTGCACCTCGCGTGCTAATCCTGAATTTATTGTATATATTTGTTTTAGGCATTGTATTATAGTATATTGTTTGGTTATCCTATGTCTTTTTGTTTTCTCTATAATATACCTATTATTATTCACATTCATTGTGTCTTGTTATTACTCTCTGCTAATTGGGTTCCTGCATTTAAAGGGATATTGCTGTCCCAGGGCAGCACCCCTTCCTACCGTGACACATGACAAGACTAGAAGAACCCAGAACTGGAGCAGGACAGAAAGCAGAACCCAGAACATGTACACAAGACATGAGGGAAACATGAACAGGGCAGTGTCACATTATGCCATGTTCTGCGGAGATGTCTGGCTTTGGTTTCAGGTATCCAGTACTCTTTTTACAATTCTTGTTTAGTTTTTCTTGTTTTTTTTGGTTTTCTATTCTATGTCTGTTTTTTTTATGCTGGGTTTTTCTGGGTTCATTACTGTAATCCATACCTGGAATTCCCAGTGTCCAGGTTGCCTTTAAATGTTTGTTTTATGTTGCCACACCCATTTGGTTTCCATCATTCCTTTTGTTTCAGTGTCCTGCAGGCAGCTGCTCAAGCCTTCTGCCCTTTCTTGCAGGTAAGTGCTATTGTGGTTTAGTATGGTTCTTTTAGCGAACATTAGGCAGTGTAGGACCTGCCGATTATGGGGTACATTGGCGTTGTGGCAGGCTTATGCAATGTATGATCATATAATGTAACTAAATCCCCATACTTTTCATGCATAGTGCTTAGTTATGTCTCCTCTTGTTTTGCCTATCATATCTTTGTTTTATTGTGTATTTATGTTTTATTTTGTATTCCCAGTCCATGTACAGTCCTGTCCAGTCCTGCCCCTGTTTAGTTAATGTTCCCTTATGTATTGTGTACATGTTCTAGGTTTAGCTTCCTATCCTTCGCTGGTTCTGGGTTCTACTAGTTCTGTCTTGTTTTCATGTTTGGTGCCTGTTCTAGTCTTGCCTTGTTTCTAGTACTGGATACATGTCAGCATTCATCTGCTCTGGCTTCCTCTAAGCTGCTACAGGGTCTTGGTTTGTGGTTGCACAAACGCTCATGCTCAACACCAGGGGGCATGCGTTACCCTGCACCAGGCCCTGATAGTCCATTACCTCACTGTAGACTCTGCTCATTTCCACTTCAGTCACTCAGGGGTCCCGGTTTCCGTACCGCCACCCGTGACAGGTAGGACAGGACTGTACATGAACTTGGAATACAAGAAAAAATAAAACAATACCAGAGATGCAAGGCAAAACAAGAGGAAATGTAACCAAATACTATACATGTAAAACATTGGAGATTTAGACATACATAAATGACCAAGATGTATGCAGCCCACCACTGCATTAAAGTCCTCCAATTACGGTGGGTTCCTATCTACCTAGCTTTGCATGACTAAATAAACAATAATAAAACACACACAGCACTTACCTGCAAGAAACAGTTATACTCTAAATATATATATGGTCTCCCCTATTCAACTATAACAGCTTCCACTCTTTTTGGATGACTTTCCACAAGATTTTGGAGTATTTCTGTGGGAATTTTTGCCAATTCATCCAGTAGAGCATTTGTTACTGATGTTGGACGAGAAGGCCTGGCTCGCAATCTCAGTTTCAGTTCATGCTAAGGTGTTTGATGGGGTTGAAGTCAGGGATCTGTGCAGGCCAGTCACATTCTTCCACACCAAACTAATCCAACCATTTTTTTATGGACCTTGCTTTGGACACTGGGGCACAGTCGTGCTGAGATACTGTTCCCACAACGTTGAAAGCATAGCATTGTCAAAATTGTCTGGGTATGCTGAAGCTAGAGTCGGATTAAGAGACCATTGATGAAAGAAAAAACAGAGTTCAAAAGAAAAAGAAGAATGTCTCAATCCACTTGAATGGTAAAAACAAATTAATCATACTGTTATTCGAGTACATTATATTGCTTGAAACAAAGGTGGAAGCACTGGAAGGTCATGTTTTTAGCAGTGGTGGAACCTACGAAAGACTCTCCCTATACATATGTACACTCCACAACTAGTCCTGCAATTAATTTATGCAAGGAATACTGAAGTATAGTGGAATTGTTTTTTAAGAGCCTATTGGTCATTCTGCTAAGGATCTTAATTAATGTGAAATTCCAAAACCTCCTCAAATTTATACTATCCTGTTGTCACTTCCAAAGGGGCATCTAAGGCTTAGTGGCGGGGCCGGGTGCTCAACCCAAAAGGAATCTATTCTGAATTCCTAACTTCGATATTAAAGGAAAAAAACTGAATTAGAGCACACCGATATTGGGGTACTGTAAACTAGTGGTGGGCTTGACACAGTATGGCCATATTATGAAAATGAGATAGGTGATTTTAAGTAGCCTTAAACATGGATGCTGTCCAGGAAGTAGGAGGGTCTGGGAGGGAGGGTCTGCCGGAGATTGGCAGGGATGTGTCAGCTGACCGGAGTTCGCCACGAACCGTGGCGAACCGTTCGCAGCAAGTTTGCGAACGGTTCGCGACATCACTATTTGTAATGAGTGCAGAGTGTGTATAGTGAATATAGTGTTTTTGTAATGAATGCAGATTGTATATAATGAATGCAGTGTGTGCTGGGTGATGAGTGTGTGTTTGTGTGTGTGTGTGTGTAAGGGTGGGAAGCATTTTTTTTTAAATTTATGTGTTTATATTTGTTTATTTTATTCCCTCCTCCCTGCTTTTTACCTTGTCAAGGAGGGGGGAGATCGTCTGGTGGTCTGGTGGTCCGGTGGTCCGGTGGAGGGAGCCAGCCACTGCACACGGGGGGGCAAGCACACGCTGTGTTCCCTCTTCAGCTCTAACTCTCGCGAGACTCGCCTGCGTGCTGTGCGGAGCATTGCCATGGTAACCCAGCTGGAGAGGGAACACAGAGTGTGCTTGCCCCCCGTGTTCAGGTTGCAGGGCAGGTCCTGCAGGATTACTAGCGGGAACGGCGTTCCTGCTTTGGACTCGAGCCCTGGTACTATCGTACTTGTGGGACATCACAGCATACAAAAGTGTGTGTTTGATTGCAGTAAAAAGTAACAGTATTATGACATTCCCAGTTAAACTGCCATGTAGTTTGAAAATAAAATGTCTCAATTTCTCAATTTCTCACACTCTATAATTGCCTCTGCCCTTAAGGTGTTAACTCCTAAATGACAGAGAATTGAGCTGTGATACTACAGGAGCATTTATATACACTAAAACCATCTTATTAAGTTAAAGTTATTTTGTGCTTAGAGTGTCCATTTTAGATGTTCTCAACATTTTACACAAACCATGTAGTAGCAAGTTTCCCATTTCTCAACACTTAAATAAACTTGCTGGTTCAATTTAACTTCAATATGCTCTATATTAGACTCATATGAGATATTAAAATAGATGTCAAAAAACAAAACATCAAAACTTTATTTCATTAGTTTCACCATTTGACTGGAGGGTGAACAGCACATTGCCAAAAATATGAGTAGCTAGAGCTCCCTGACACCCCTGAGGGGTCAAAACTTACTATTTAGTTCTTAGTTTGCAGGAAAATGTGAAAAGATGCACACAGAGACTTCATGCACCATGACCACTTCTAAACTCGTCATGTTTCTTGAAGTAACCCTTTAAAGTCTGCGAACTTTAATATATCAAATGTAATTTGTAACACAAACAGGATGAAAAATGTTTTGTCCCTACAGGGTAGTAAAATAAAAAAAATTTAAAAAGCATTAATTATTTAAATAAGTAGTAAGTATCGATGCAAATAACATGTTATTTAGATATCATCTCATTGTATTTTGGGCAGTGATTATCAACCATATGTCTTCTGAAATATAATAAAACTAACAGTAAAAAACATGTGTGTGAGATATAGGTGCTAGTATTTAAGTAAACTGTGATATAGCAACTAGACCACTGTGTAGGTGCTCCAAAATCACCCACTAGTCAGAATTTAAAAGATACACACAGGTCCAGGTGTAGAAGTGGATAACCCCTGAATCACGTGGTGATATTAGTGCAGCGATGTATATTTGGAACTCACCATTCAAAATTATTGGAGTGGTTGGAGTCACACATATAAAGACAGGGAGAGAATAAAAATATATATAGTGTAATAGTATTAACACAATAAGTGGTGAGAAATGATGAGTGATAACGAACTCACATGGTCAGGAGCCTTTAGGCATAGGCTCCAAACTTTAACACTGGTATATTTTTAGGTAGCATATAGTGATGTCCCGAACTGTTCGCCGAACTGTTCACCATGGTTCGCCACGAACGGTTCGCGCGGACTCCAGTCAGCTGACACATTCCAGCCAATCAGCAGCAGACCCTCCCTCCCAGACCCTCCCACCTCCTGGACAGCTCACTAAGAATGCAGCTTCGAAATGGATGCTGTCCAGGAGGTGGGAGGGTCTGGGAGGGAGGGTCTGCTGCTGATTGGCTGGAATGTGTCAGCTGACTGGAGTCCGTGGCGGACCGTTCGTGGCGAACAGTTCGGGACATCACTAGTAGCATACAACCCCTTTAAGCCTTCTGAAAAAAGGTATGACAAATTTGAGAGGGGAAGACCTAATAAAGAAGTTGGGCCAGGCAGAGATGCGGTGGATATTCGATTTACACACCCTAACTCCACATGGTTTAAATGTGGATTTCGAATTGTGCCACTTTTTATGATTTCCCATTTTTTTCTTTTGGTTCATGTTATTTGATTATTCCAATATTAATATTATTATACTAAGTTTTAAAATACAATTATAACTCCATATTTATTTTGGTCTCAGTCCCAATATAAGAGCTAAATTAAATGTGTAAACATTTACATCTGGGAATTCAGATTTTTTATTTATATAGGTCAATTAAATTTTTTTTCATTAGAATTGATTATATTTTAAATATGCTCTATATACATTTTATCAAATTACAATAATGAAATATAATATGAAGAGCAAGAACTACTGTATCTATCTAAATAAAACCAGAAGGCTTTTTTTTTTTTTTAAAAGCATAAGCTTCTTGATTACAATAATATTAGAGTCACATTAAAAGTGATTAAAAGTCACATTTGTTCTAAATACAAGCACTCTGTATAACATGAATATGGAATTCACTGATTTTTATGTGTAGATATATATCTCTCTCTTTCATTTATACTAACATAAATGGACTTCCGTAGAACATTATCATGCCGAATACGGAACGTACAACCGCTAAGAATTATGGGCACTGTAGTTCCGTCCGAAAAAACGGAGATGGCGTATCAGCAGAATTGCAACTTGATAATTATACAAATGAAGGAAGATGATGAAAGAGGAGGTAACAAACTAATGAACCACCAGGATTGGAGGAGTGGCATAAGGGGAGCACCCAAAATACCCTTTAAACAGCAGAACCCAGAACCAACATTATGACCGATTGAGAAAGCCTATCCATATAGGAGAAACTCGTCTCAGAGGATCCAGCTACATCACTAATTCTTTTTATATTTGTTTTTAATATATACTAGTATTTTCATTTGTTTTTTACTAATAAATAGCACGTATGTGCATTTAAAGAAACGGATCCAGTTCCAGTGTTGCCGGGTATCTAAGGGAAGGTGTCACCCTGAACAGACAGATAAACTCTTGTACTTAGAGCCAGTCTGGAAGGCTCTATGCAAGGTGAGCACACCTAAAAAATTTTTTTTACTCATTATAAAGTGTTTAACTCACTACGCTTAGTATATATGTCTCCACTCTTTCTTCTAATATATATCCCATACAGAGGAAACAACTACCCATTCAGAAGGCTTAAAGGGGTTGTATGCTACCTAAAAACATACCAGCGTTAAAGTTTGGAGCCTATGCCTTAAGGCTCCTGACCATGTGAGTTTGTTATCACTCACCATTTCTCACCACTTATTGTGTTAATAGTATTACACTATAAATATTTGTGTTCTCTCCCAGTCTTTATATGTCTGACTCCAACCACCCCAATAATTTTGAAGGGTGAGTTCCAAATATACATCGCTGCACTAATATCACCAGGTGATTCAGGGGTTATCCACCTCTACACCTGGACCTGTGTGTATCTTTTAAATGTTAAAAATAATAATTAATAATATAAAAAATATATAATATGCTTAGTTTATAGCATGCAAAAATTTAATCAATTTGTTGCAGACGTGGAGCTAGAAATATAAAAGTAACCTTCAGTTAAACGAGGCCTCTTTATATTTTCAATTTTTATGTAAGTTTCAAGAACACAAAATCAATGATTCAGTACAGATGTCCAAAAGTACATTTTTATTTATCATTAAAGTTTCAAATGCTTTGGGCATTTTGATTTACTGTGGTAAATGCCTCTTAAGATGAAAATAATTGACTCAATTTAGATTCAAGGTATTATAAGAAGGAGAATTATCTGAAAAATGTCAAGGAAAGAAATTTGTCCAGCAGTGGCCCAAGACGGCGTATAACCTAGGGGTCCTTTTAAAACCATATAGGATAAATCATGTCAATCTACATTTGACCATTAACTTACTTAAGTAAACTTCCGTATTGGTCTGAATTTTGAATAGTAAACATTGATTGAGTGGGTCAGTTTGGGTCACACAATGCATAGAAGAAAAAAAGAAATGGAGAGCAGACAGGTCAAATTAATTCAAAATCAATTTCAATTCCCTTGCAATAGCATATATCGGCTTCAGAAATCCCAGCTCCTTTTATTTTGCACTTCATTCCATATTTCTCCAGTACAACTATTTCATCTAAATGTAAATGACATTTTTAGCCACAGCTGATTATGTTATGAAACATTTTTGTTTGATATTAGATTGTATTCACTTAACAATTTAAGCAGTTCCTGATTTGCAAAGCATTCAACATAAATATAATTAAATAACAGCTTTAACATTTTTATTGGAAAGCTAAAAGTTATTTAAAATATACCATTTAAATCGATCTTTAAACATACAAAAAAAAAAATAAGGAAAACAACAGATTTGGAAATAATTCATTCAAAGTTCACATAACCATCAAGTATGTTATAATAGCGTTAGTAAATGCACGGTTATAGGTGAAATACTTTTTATGATTTTATAATTATTATTGTTTTATATATATATATATATATATATATATATATATATATATATATTTGAAGTGTAAAGGTAGCACACTAGGACTTCTTCTCAGTGGAAAAAAATAATTTACTGTATCATCAAGTAATACATATTCTGTGCAGAGTAAAATATCGACGTTTCGACCCTCCTGGGGTCTTTATCGAGATCACAGTGAAACATTAATACCTTTAGCAATATATACTTATAAGTGAAATAAAGCTTACAAATTAGGTGATCGAACAGCCGGCGGGCCGAAGAACCCGGAAGTGAGGAAGCCACGTTAGAGCGTGCATGTGATGTAGGTAACCGTGCATGTGACCAGGTTGCATATATATATATTTATATATATATATTTCTTGCTGCAGATTTCTGACAAGAAGTGTGTAACACTGAAAAATATAATTGAGGACTTTATTTAGCATATTGTATGAATACCAATGAAGTAGTGACATTTCTTCAACTAAAAGTATTCATTTCTAAAAAGTCATAACATTTCAAAATTTTACTTTGAAATGACCTTTTAATCCTTATATATTTTTAAAGACAAGAAGAATATCCAAAACTTTACTTTAATTCAATGTCTGTAAATAGCCATAGTATTAACGTGATACAGATTTAAGATAAAAAAAAAAAAGAAAGTAAAGCAGTGTCTTAAAACATTTCCTTTAAGACTAATTTAATTTTGGAAATACAAATTCTCCCTTTACTAAGTCTAAAGAACTTCTTTAAATGCTGTAAACATAATAATTAAAAAAGGACCTCCCACTTTTTGTAATTTCTTAGTCTTAGTAACAATATTAAAATGTACTTTAATACAATAGATACTATTAATCTTGATATATCTGTGACACAAGTGAACACAGTGGAATGCTAAGAATTAGGAACACACAATGTCCTTAACCCTATATTACATAAATGTGGCAAGGATATACATCATACACATAAAAAGAGGGGGAAAAAAACAAATATAGCATAGATGGTTATAACAAGGATTTTTATATTAAGGGACAAATAGACCCTCTCATTGTAACATATTCATGCTCCCCTTACAGTATCTGCGCTCAGCAACCATGCGTCAGTGTACCTGACTCCTGCAGCATGTTGATGGACGCCGGCCACTGCAGAGCCACGCCAAATTATAGCCCCATATCCGCCCACGTTGATGACAACGTCAGCGTGCGCATGATGTCACACGGGAGACGCGCACGGCCTTTCTGGGGTCAAAGGCCAATTTCGGCCAATCAGATTTGTAAAGGACTTATTTAAACACATTCTTGCTTCTCCTCATTGTCCTGCCGTGGTTTCCCTAGTGGTTGTCCGAGAGTGTGTTTCTGAACGTTTATTTTTGGTTATTGACTTTGGCTTTGTTAGACTTCCCTGTATTCTGGTATCCCTGACTTTTGGCTTCCCCTTAGCGTTGTGTCTCATTCTGTGTCCCTGACCTCGGCAAGTATTCTGACTATTCTTTGGTACGTTAAGTCCAACCATTCTAAGGCCCAGTAAGATGTTACCTGTTAGTCCTAGGTGCGATACAGTTCTACGTGCTGGATCAACTTGTAATCATGACACTCATATGAATCTGAGCCTGAAATTACCAGGTAATTATGTTCTTCAGGCAGCAATACACCTTCCCATGGATAGGATGCCAAGCTTAAACTGAGGGTGAAAAAAATAACTCTAATAGTGTAATAGGCATTAACTTTGCACATTCAAAAGTAAAAGATGAATTGAGCTCACCTTTTCTAGAGACAATGGATCCTGGCTCTAGGTCCTGAATACTTGATGCCACTTGGTGTGGTGGCAAAAATCCAAAGAGATGATTCCTGGAACTGAAGGTCAGGATAGGACAATGGATATTACTATGTAAGTATTGATTTAAATTAAACAATAAAAGTGCCACAACAGCTAATCACAAGTAGTGAATATAAAAGAAATCTTGCACTTAACAAATAAATAAGTCCTTCAAACTGATGCCAAAATGTGTTTCATTCTCTCGCGCTTCCTCAATTGACTATAACATGGTTTTTCGATTCAATTGTAGTGTGGCTGATAAGGTATTTCCACACAAAAGCTGCTATTCACTTTGTAAAAATTAACAAGCACTTTATTTATCAAACGTCCCTCTTTTAGAGTTTTATTTGCTATTTTTTATACCTGTGTTCATGAAAATGTCAATCAGCAAACTTGAATATTGATTAAGTTTGGGGTGCCATATTTTACAATATATCATAGAAATATAGAAACATAGAATGTGACGGCAGATAAGAACAATTTGGCCCATCTAGTCTGCAGAATTTTCTAAATACTTTTGTGAGTCCCTGGCCTTATCTTATAGCTAGGATAACCTTATGCCTATTCCACGCATGCTTGAATTTCTTCACTGTGTTAACCTCTACCACTTCAGCTGGAAGGCTATTCCATGCATTCGCCACCCTCTCAGTAAAGTAATACTTCCTGATATTATTTTTAAACCTTTGCCCCTCTAATGTAAGACTTTGTCCTCTTGTTGTGGAAGTTTTTCTTCTTTTACATATAGTCTCCTCATTTACAGTGTTGATTTCTTTTATGTGTTTAAATGTTTCCTATCCCCCTGTCTTATCTTTCCTCCAAACTATACATGTTAAGATCCATTAACCTTTCCTGGTAAGTTTTATTCTGCAATCCATGAACCAGTTTAGTAGCCCTTCTCTGAACTCTCTCTAAAGTATCATTATCCTTCTGGAGTTACCATCTCCAGTACTGCGTACAATACTCCAAGTGAGGTCTTACCAATGTTCTGTACAATGGCATGAGCACTTCTCTATTTCTACTGCTAATACCTCTCCTTATACAACCAAGCATTTCCTGCTTCTCTATAACATTGTCTGCCTACCTTTATGTCATCAGAAATAACCACCCCTAAATCCCTTTCCTCAGATGTTGAGGTTAGGACTCTGTGAAATATTCTGTACTCTGCCCTTGTTTTTTTATGTCCAAGATGCATTATCTTGCACTTATCCACATTAAATGTCAATTGCAACAACTCTGACAATTTTTCTAGTTTACCTAAATCCTTTGCCATTTGGCTTATCCTTTATCCCTGTTACATATCTTAGTATCATCAGCAAAAATACATACCTTACCATCAAGACCTTCTGCATTATCACTAATAAAAATATTTAAGAGAATGGGTCCAAGTACAAATCCCTGAGGTACCCATGCTTCGAATATATTCCATTGACTACAGCCCTCTGTTGCCTGTCACTCAGCCACTGCCTTACCCATTCAGCAATATTTGAATCTAAACTTAAAGATTGCAGTTTATTGATAAGCCTTCTATTTGTAACAGTGTCAAAAAGCCTTACTGAAATCTAGGTAAGCAATGTCTACTGCACCCCCCTGATCTATTATTTTAGTTACCCAATAAAAAAAAAATAAGATTAGTTTGGCATGATCTCCCTGAAGTAAACCCATGTTGTCTCTGACCTTTAAATCCATGTGATTTTAAATGTTCAACAATCCTATCCTTTAACATGGTTTCCATTTTTCCCCGCTACTGAAGTAAGGCTTACTGGCCTATAGTTGCCCGACTCCTCCCTACTACCTTTCTTGTGAATGTGCATAACATTTGCTGACTTCTGGGACTACTTCTGTTAACAATGATTTGTTAAATAAATCTGTTAATGGTTTTGCTAGTACACCACTAAGCTCTTTTAATAACTTTGGGTGTATTCCATCAGGCCCCATTGACTTATTTGTCTTTACTTTTGACATTTGAAATAGAACCTCTTCCTCTGTAAATTCACATGTAGCAAATTACTAATTTGTCCTTTTTCCTAACCGAGGTCCCTTTCCTTCATTTTCATATGTAAATACAGAGCAAAAATATTTATCAAGGCAGTCATCTAGACCTTTATCCTCTTCTACATACATTCCTTCTTTTGTTTCTAATCTAACTAGTCATTGTTTTACTTTCCTATTCTCATTTATGTATCTAAAAAAATGATTTGTCCCCTTTTTTTACTGACTGTGCTATTTTCTCTTCTATGTGTGATTTGGGAGCTCTTATAACTTGCTTAGCATCTTTCTGTCTAATCTTATAGATTTGTCTATCTTTCTCACTCTGGGTATTTTTTTTATATTTGTTTAATGCTAACTTTTAGTTTTTTACTATTTTGGCCACATCTACAGAGCACCACAGTGGTTCTTAAATTTTTTTGCTTTTACCGACAAGCCTAATGCAATTTTCTGTTGCCTTCAGCAGTGCAACTTTTAAATAATCAATTTCTCTTGGACTCCATTTAAACTGCTCCAGTCTGATAATGACTCCTTTACACATATTCTAATATTAGAAAAGTTTGTTTTTCTAAAGTCTAAAACTTTTTTTTTTGTGTGGTGTGACTCCGTCACTGTTCTTATATTAAACCACACTGACTGATTGTCACGTATTCATCCGCTTATAAAAATGTGGTTAATGACATTTACTGTCCACACAAGAAAAGTTGTGCCAAGCAGCAACCTAATCCACAGAAGGGTTAATGCTGAGCAGCAATTATGCAAATGAAACCTGGTAACTGACTTTGGGGTCAAGGACCGGTTAGAGCCTACCAGATCTAGACGAGGGATATTTAGGCCCAGTTCTCATCCTGCTCAGTGCCCTGTCATGGTTTCCCTTGTGGTTGTCCGAGAGCGTGTTCCTGTTTATAGTTTTCTGCCTGTTTTTTTACTTTGGCTTTGTTTATTGACTTCTCTATATTCTGGTATCCTGACTCCTGGCTTTCCTCATCACTGCGTCCCTTTCTGTGGGACTTATTTGTCATCCGTGCTATACAGTTCTACGTGCTGGATCAAACAGTAATCCTGACACTGATGATCACTGGATCCTAAACTTTCACCTACAGTAATATCTGATACCAAATCTCCATTTGTTAATACTAAATCTAGTTTGGGATCTTTACGAGTTGGCTCCTCAACAACTTGTTTTTGAGGCAATCCCAGTAGGGAGTTTAGAATATGTGTGCTCTTGGCACAAGCAGCTATTTTGGTTTTCCAGTTCACATCAGGAAGATTAAAGTCATCCATGATGATAACTTCCCCATTCATTGTCATTTTAGCTGTTTCCTCAACTAGTAGGTTATCTAACTCTTCTATTTGTTCTTGGGGCCTATAAATCACACCTACACGAGTTACTGTGTGATTACCAAATTCTAACCCAAACGGACTCTATGTTCACCTCACTAACTTTTATTAGGCTAGATTTTATGCTATCCTTCACATACAGGGCCACCCCTCCCCCTTATTGCCTTTTCTGTGTTTTCTATCGAAAGAGTATCCTGGTATTGCTATGTCCCAGTCATTTTTCTCATTATACCATGTCTCAGTAACAGTGACTAAATCTACATTATCAGTTGCCATTATTGCCACAAGTTCATGGATCTTATTCCCTAAACTACGAGCATTTGTAGACATGACTCTAAGCTTGTCATTTTTTTTAATGCACTAGCTACAGGCACCTTCTGTCCTTGTTTTGGGGGGCAATTGGATTGATGTTTTATCACCCTTTTGCCCCCCTCCTAGTTTAAATACATCCCAGCAAAAATGTTGAATTGCTCACTGAGAACATCTGTTCCCTTTTGAGAAAGATGCAAACCATCTTTTTGTACAGTTTATTTCCATTCCAAACAGAGCTACCATCAGAAATGAAGCTAAATCCTTGCTCCCGACACCATTCACCAAGCAACAAGTTTCCTAATATGCATCCACCTGTCGTTCTGAGTTTTATGCACAGGCAAAACTTCAGAGAATGACTGTGTGAAAGCAACCTGTCGTATATCATTGGCAAAAACACAAAAAACTTCCTTTACCTCTGAAACTTCATTGCAAGCCAAGTAATTTATCCCTAGATGGACAAGTACATCCAATTCCCCTTCCTGCCTTGCTCACTTACCAATTTTACAAATACGTCTCCTATGTCTGTGAGCAATAGCTCCAGGAAGGCATGTCACAAGACCACTATTGTTCAGCTCCACACCTCTTATCAGCCATCACTTGTGACAGCTCATGTGTGAATGGCCTTTTCTTACACAATGAATGCATATAACATTTTTGATATGGATTATCCGACATTCTTGCAAAAGCATACAGTTATCCAATAAGTGTGTAATGTTGGATCAAGAGAGATTTAAATTTAAGGCCAACACAATTCTTTTTTTTTTTTTAAATTTTTAAAAATATACCGGAGCCCTAAGTAACACTTAGGTCTTAAATGGGAAAATAAAGGAATCTAGTGTCTATCTTCCAGGTTGAATCCCCTGCAAGCTAGAACAGCAGACACAGGAGTAAATCTTCTTTCCCTCCAACAACAGGATGACACACAGTTTTACAGTGTAAGCTGGAATAGATAGAAACCAATATTAACAAATTTACAATGTAAGGCACTCCCACACATGACACACAATCCCTCCCCTCTGCTTGGGAGATAATTGGATCAGTAACTGTACTAATTCTAATCCAAGAATCTCCAAGCACAGAAAAAAACATACATTTCTAAATAGCCCCAAAAGTACCCCAGAACACATTATAACCACCACAAATGTTACATCCCCTGATAGCCCCAATCTGGGTTAACAACATATCAAAAAATCACCCAGATCAGTTCAGGGGTTCAGGAATTTCCTGGAAGTCATAATTTTGACCGACGGTGCACATGGTCCTATGTCCAAAACAGTTCCATGAAATCAGTGCTAACTGTCGGTCAAGTTTGGTAGTTTTTTACAGGTTTTTACAGTCTGTGGGCAGGAGGCTGGCAAGCAGGCTCCTCTAAGAGCTTGTGGCAAACTCACTTGGAGAGGGGAGTTTTTCACAGTGAACCTCATAAAAAACTAAAACACTGTTCAAAAATAGTAGACACACATTGTCAACAACAGAAGAGTTCTCTTTCCTGTCCTTTCTGCTGTGAGGGGAGGAGCTAACCCATGAGTAAATGCTGCCATGTATTATCGAGTTTCACGAATTAGGATGGAGACCAAATATATTAAAGCATTCATAGGTTTTCTTTGATTAAAACTGATTTCTATGTAGAAGAAAAGGGAAAGAAGCACTGAATTTGTGCATTAACCTGCCTCATCTGCATGTATTGTAATTCTCTTCTATTATTATCCCATGTGTGGCAAATCAAAGAAAACCAAAGTTAAACATTATTCAACCAGCAATGTCTGTTTAAATATCTGTTTGTCTACATATACTATCCAAGTAATGGAGAAAACCTAACAAGGCAATTACAGGGAATTGAAAAAAAACTCTAACGTGGCTATTTTGAATTTCAGCCGTTCTGTAAAAAAAACCTGTCCCTTTAACAAATTTTCCAAGTTTAGCGGATAACCCCATGTATGAATTGGTTAGTGTTTGATAAAGTGTTTTTGTCATTAGAGTAGCATGATTATATTTGTACCCAGCCATTGTGTTTACATGACTTTATCAACAGCAACTGAAGAGGTGTGTTTTTTTTTTAATTCTTTATGTATGTCTCTATATTTATTGATTCTATAGTAATTTAACAACCTTTGCTAAAAAGTCAACAAATTCAGCTTTTATGGTTTAGAACTTTTACAATGTGAATGGATTTTTTGTGCCATTTACGTGAGTTATACAGGACAGTAAATTTTCATATTTTCTATATTAGTTTAAGGGATATGAGATTGTATGAGATGCTTGTTTGTTTGTTTGTTTGTTTTGTCTATTTTGTTTTTTTAGGTCCCTCACCAATTCATTGCCATCCTATATTCTTGTGATTTTCAGAAATCCCTCATCACTTTACCATCCTGGTTCCAACAAATTATGCCTAATTAATGAAAAATAAAATGACACAAATAGAATAAAAAACAAACTTTATTTTGATAGCAATTACTTTGAACATTGCCATTAGCTGTCTTCACAAAGAAGAGTCCATTAAATAGTGAATGTATGGTTACAAATAGTGATGTCCCGAACGGTTCGCGAACGGTTCGCCACGAACAGTTCGCCACGGACTCCTCATTGAGTAAACTTTGACCTTGTACCTCACAGTCAGCAGACACATTCCAGCCAATCAGCAGCAGACCCTCCCACCTCCTGGACAGCTCACTAAGAATGCAGCTTCACAATGAATGTAAAATGGATGCTGTCCAGGAGGTGGGAGGGTGTGGGAGGGAGGGTCTGCTGCTGATTGGCTGGAATGTGTCTGCTGACTGTGAGGTACAGGGTCAAAGTTTACTCAATGATGAGTCCGTGGCGAACCGTTCGGGACATCACTAGTTACAAAATGTTAGCAATGTTGAATTCATGGTTGCTTCTAGCACGATTTGGCAATACGTTCTAGTGTCAATATATATATATATATATATATATATATTGTTGCCATTCTCAGTATTGATAATATCAACTGGGTTGTTTAAATTTTGTTAACTTTCAAAGACTGACGTTCTGTTTTTTTTTGTTTTTTTTGTTTTTTTTTGGTATGACATTTCTATGAGATAGAAAGGGCAGATATATTTCTTCCTACAGATACTCACATTTATAACCATTCTTCACCTTATTCCTCAGATCTAAGATTGCTCATAGATGACTTTTCTACTGATCTTCTGATTCTCTTTTTCTAATTTTATCCTATTCCTTCTCAAAATAAATAAACAGATATAAATACAGAAGAACATAAGGAATACTAGAGAAGTATTGCTTTAAATTCTAAAGCTTTCGGCCTACAAGAAATTCTTTGTTATAGTGGATACAATTATGATCAAATGCATGATGAAGTGTGTGAAAATCAACTTTAAATATGTGACAGTTGCTGGAAGCAACAACAGCTGCATGTTTTAGAAACAGATGCTCGCAACTGCTTTCCACATAATGAGATACTGCATGGTCAATCTCCTTGGGGAATCCTCAGCTGTCATAACTATGTGTACATGTGTACAATGAAAATATTCCAGTATATTAAGTATGAACATGTGACTGAAATACCAACATAAAAAGAACAATTGAAGGGGTTCAAAGATGTTTTATTTCCTGCATAACTAATGCATTCCCTTTATTTTTTATTTTAAGGGTATAACAATAAACAAAAGAGAACTAGCACGATAAACAGGCTGTCATTCAGTTGAGCTTATTTATTTAAAGGTTAACTTAACGTCAGGCAAGAATTCAGAAGAAAACACTGGCCATATTTTACATGGTTTATGACAAAATTATTTGTATAGAGGCAGTGATATTCTAAGATATGACCAGTGTTCCCAAAGTCCCATGTCTGTGCTATATATCTTTACACTTCTCTATAAGTTACCAGCTCAGTTAAAGGGAAACTATAGTCACTAAAACAATTTAACTTAATGAAGCAGTTTTGATCTATAGATCTTGCCCCTTCAGTCTCACTGCTCAATTTACTGTAATTTGGAGATAAATCACTTTGTTTATGCAGCCCTTACACAGCCTTCCTAACCGCTTTCTGTAAAGTGAGATCTAATGTTTAAGCTTTCTCCATTGCACATTCCATTTAATTTTGAATTTCCTATTTCCTGCACTGTTAATTGCCAGCTCGACCTTGACAAAGTCTCCTGTGTTGGAATACAGTTTAATTTACAGAGCAGGAGATACAAAATTCTAAAGTAAGTTAACATCGGATGGAAAATGAAACCATTTTTTTTCATGCAGGGTGTGTGAGTCACAGCCAGGGGAGATGTGACTAGGGCTGCATAAACAGAAACAAAAATTATTTAACTTCTAGATGGTAGAAAAATGAGCAGTGAGACTGCAGGGTAATGATCTATACACAAAAATTGCTTCATTACAATAAAGTTGTTTTGGTGACTATAGTGTCACTTTAAGATTAAATGTAAACTTATTGCAATCTACAAACCCATGTCATGTAAAGATTTTAGTTGTCCTTATGGGTATGGCCATAAAAAGATGTATGGGTAAGGCAATTCAAAGTTGTTGTATATTAACTAAAAAACTATGTACTAGTCTTCTAAATTGTAAATCTCCAAAAAGTAGACACATGCTGAAACCCTGATAACCTGCAATAAGTGGTGGTGCATATTTTAAAGTTAGCGTAGAAATTGAATAGATTAAATTCAGTGCTGAGAAGGAACACTGGTGATGCCAGTTTGGATTATGAAAGATGGCAGTGGGATATGACAGCTGTTTTTGAACAACATATTGACATATTTGCATTATACACTGAACAAAATTATAAATGCAACACTTCTGTTTTTGCCCCCATTTTTCATGAGCTGAACTCAAAGATCTAAGATGTTTTCTCCGTACACAAAAGGCCTATTTCTCTCAAATATTGTTCACAAATCTGTCTAAATCTGTATTACTGGGCACTTTTTTTTTTGCCGAGATAATCCATCCACCTCACAGGTGTGGCATATCAAGATTCTGATTAGACAGCATGATTATTGCACAGGTGTAACTTAAGCAGGCCACAATAAACCAGATACCGACTGGTTTTCGGACTCCCCGGACCACCCCATTTCAGTAAAACTGCACATTTTAAAGTGGCCTGTTATTGTGGCCAGCCTAAGGCACACCTGTGCAATAATCATGCTGTCTAGACAGCATCTTGATGTGTCACACCTGTGAGGTGGATTGATTATCTCGGCAAAGGAGAAGTGCTCATTAACCCATTCAGGATCGCTGATGGTTCAGGACCGTCAGCGGTAAAACGTGCGTTTGGACCGCTGACGGTCCTGAACCGTCATAGCGAAAAACGGGCTGCGGGATTATATTTTATGATGTAAGATCTTAGATTTAAGAAAAACTTTGCATATGGAAAGCACACCACCACTACTTCCTATTCCTCTCACTATTTTATGGTCTGTCTTACATAAAGTACATCTTCACGTTTAGGTTACTAACTAGGGATAAGGAATCTCACAAGAGACATCTGGTTATTCTAATAGATATTGGTATATAGTATTCTATTGTAATCATACCACACATTCTAACCCATATCTCAAACTGTTCTTTCTTCTCCCTTTTTTACTTTCTATTTACTTGGATATATTTATTATCAGGTTCTCATTATACAATTTGTGTTTCACAACTATATGATATGCATATAATATCTAAAGGATTCATAGATGTGTGAATAATATCTGAAACTTGCTAACAGTCGCCAAAAGTGAATCCTCACTATAGCGTAACTGTAATATTTGCTTCACTTGTAAGCCTCTTCACTACAACATGTGTACTTATTCCCAGCTATATGGATCACTCCCTACCAACTTAGATGAAAATATATATACCTTGTATGCAAAATTGATACTCAGAGTATAAAATAAGTTATGAGGACTTGCAAGATGAAACTAGCTGTTAAAGTAAAATTCTTTAGTGTAACGTATTATCCCTCCTGTTTGTTGATCTCATTTATAAGTATATTTCACACTAGTAATTGTATGTATTATATGTATTTTTATGTAACATTTACCATCTTTATCATGCATCAAGTTGAAAATATACATGTATTGTATGTGATCATTTGAACATATATGTCTGAGAGTCAAGTTAGTGGTTTCACATATATTGACAATTCATTCTATTAAAGGCTAGAAATTATTGTTAAACCGCTAATATTAACATTTGCACTATATCAAATCTTTTATTCATACATTTCTGTTCATCCTTTTTCACCCGAATAATATATGCTTGATGATTCTGTAAATATTTAAAAAATGTAACGAAAATTTGAAAACAAGTTGATTGATAGTAATTCACTTAAGGTATATAAACTACTGCCAATAAGGGAGAGTACAAGCGTCTGATGAAGTAGGGCTAACCCTACGAAACGCGTAAGGCAAGGCATTCTACGGTTGAACTTGAGAGGTGTCAGCCAGGTCTCTACAATCCTTCCTGTCAGGGCCGTCTTTAATAACGAATGGACCCTGGGCAAGTGTTTGCTTGGGCCCCCTGGGCCCTGCCGCTCTCGCCCCTCACTCCCTGGTATGCAATCACGGCATCCATCCCAACGCAGTGGCGGTACTAAAGTAGAATGAATTTTATTGGGACCCCCAATTGCAAGGTTGGACTAAAGGTAGAACCCCATCTGTCGTGCAACTCCAACAATGCTTTGACAGCTGGGACTCTACCAATTTCCCATGCTTGCAGGGTTGTATTTAGCACTGAGCCATGTTTGTATGTTTGAATGTAAGCATGTGTTTGTATGGAGTATGTTTGTGTGAATGTGTTTGTATGTGGTACTGGAGTTTGAATGCAAGTGTGCATTTATGTGTAGTGTTTGTTTTTGAATGTAGGAGTGTGCTTGTATGTAGTGTTGACGTTTCAATGCAGGAGTGTGTTTTATATGTAGTGTTGAAGTTTGAATGGAGGGGTGTATTTGTATTTAAAGTTGCGGCTCAGATGCACAGGTACACACTCTGACGCACAAGCAGATACACAGATACATACACTGACTACATACAGATAAACAGGCACATACACTGACAGACACACTGACACAGGTACATATATTGACACACACACAGACACATACACTGGTAGACGTACTGACAGACATACTGACACAGGCACATATACAGACATACTGACACACAGACACATATACCGACATACTGACACACACACACAGACACATACACTGATCAACATACTGACACACATACACTGACAGAAATACTGACACCCACACACTGACAGATATACTGACACCCACATACACTGAGAAATACTGACACACACACACAGGCACATACACTGACACACACAGACTGATATACTGACACACACACACAGACATACTGGCACACAGACAGATATACTGACACATGCATACACATGCACTAACAGACATACTGACGCACTGACAGACATACTGACACACACATACTGACACACACAGATATACACACACACATATATACTGACACACAGACAGACAGACATACTGACACACACACACAGACATACTGACACACACACAGACAGGCATACTGACATGCACAGACAGACTGACACACACACACAGACATACTGAACACACACACACACAGATATACTGACACACAGACAGACATACATACTGACAAAAACACACACAGATATACTGACACACAGACAGACATACTGACACACAGACACTAACACACAAACACACACACTAACACACATACACTAACACACACTAACACACAAACACACACTAACACACATACACTAACACATACTAACACACAAACACACACTAACACACATACACTAACACACAAACACATAAACACACATTTATTTATTTTTAAATGTAATCCCCCCAGCCTCCTTACCGGGTGGCCGGTCGGGCAGGAAGGCGGGCGCGCGAGGGAGCACTCACTGCTTCCTCTTCAGCTCCCTCGCGTGCCGCATAGGGATGCCGGCGCCGGAAGATGACGTCATCTTCCGGCTCCGGTATCAGTGCGGTGCGCGAGGGAGCTGAAGAGGAAGCGGTGAGGTGGGGTGGCCTCCTGGGCCCCCCAGCGGAAGACGCTGGCCCTGTGGGTGCATACCAGGGTCGCAGCCACTGCCCTAAGTGCCACCCGGTGGGACGGGGGAAAAAATAAATTGATGAGGGCAGCGGGGCCCACGGGGCAGGTGCCTCGGGCCCCCCAAGAGAAACTGGGCCCGGGGCAGCTGCCCCGTTTGCCCCGCGTTAAAGACGGCCCTGCTTCCTGTGAATCACAGCACTCCGTACCCAGTATCCAGCCACATCGGTTTTCTCTCTCGTGAGTTCCAGCTCCACCCCTCGATGTGAGGTCAGAGGCGGAGGTTACAGGGACTCAGACGCCGTCCTCACCGGCTGCAAGGAGGGAGAAGAGAAGGATTTCCTATCTACATCCAAACCCATCCAGGTCTGGATCACAGGTTATGAACTTTTTTCCATCTGAGACATAATAGACTGTACTCCTACCTCAATATCTCACCGTCATTTTTCTATTTTAAAGTCTTTTATCAAAATAATTTTGGATATTTTTATCTATCAACTTGGTTTTCCAGTG
This sequence comes from Pelobates cultripes, assembly GCA_933207985.1. Lineage (NCBI taxonomy): Eukaryota > Metazoa > Chordata > Amphibia > Anura > Pelobatidae > Pelobates > Pelobates cultripes. The sequence goes on from OW240912.1 coordinate 282,420,138, forward strand.
AACATTCTTTCAAGGTGACTGTTGATTTAGGCACTTAGTCTATCTATACTAAACTGCCATTTGTTCTAATTTCGGACTTTGTTAAATATTTCATATATTTTAAGTATATTATATTCATAAGTGCTTTGTTTACCCGGCACTTTCACTACAGGCCGAGTCATAGCTACTTGTGATACAAAGTAATATAAGGATCTGTTACAGAGTATGGAATAGTAACCATTTTCATTATAACAAGGACTATTTACTTGGGACAATCTATCATTTTAGTACTGAATTGTAATCCCATTGTGAGACACACAGAATCTTTATATATTGCCAATTTATGCTAATTTGAATTCTGGTTTATAATCTTGTGTATAAGGCTGTATGTCTAAAGCCATATATACTGCATTTCCTCTATAACAGTATTAGATAGTTTTTATTTTCAAGCTCCTGGATATCTGCACCTTAGGGTGGTTTTAATTCTCTCTTTTATAGGATTAGGTGAAATCCTAAATTTCCAGTTAGAGCACACTTATTGTTTTATTGTTTTTATTCCCTCTCATATAGTCTGTCGCTTTCTTTTGGTAGCTTCAGAATCTTTTATTTAAATGTACATTTGATACCTGCACATTTGGTCTAACAAGTATTCTGGCAGTAACACATAACCAGCTGGCCAAAACCAGATGACGTGTGCATAAAAACCAGAATTAAAAAATTACCACTATACTTTCTCTGTCTTTAGGGGGGGGGGGGCAAAATGGTTGGGGGAAAGAAGTCAAAACACCCCATCTTCTATAACTTTTGATGTCTACTTTGTAAAAATATATACTATATATACTTTCATGATGGTAACATTAACTGGGGGGTGCAAAAATATGTCAAACTGAAGATAGACCAAGCATACCTATAAATCAAGTTGAAAAACTGACATGTACAAGTTCTGATTGTTGCCTTTTGACCAACAAACAACCCAGCAACCCTATACATGGGGGGTATCACTGTACTCGGGAGATGTTGCTGAACATATTGGGGTGTTGTTTGGCAGTGACACATAACAGGATCTGTTAATTCATGCCTAAAATACAATGTGTGTGACAAAGAAACCAAAAAAGATTTCTACCCAAAAGTTTGACAAAGGCTGGTGGTAGAATTCAGTGCATGAAAAGTGTTAAAATACCACCATTTGAAATACCCTGGGTTGTCTACTTTTCAAAAATATATGGTTTGATGGGGGTAAAATACATTGGCTCAAATGGGACATGGGCGCAGGTTGATTACATGTCAAAATTCCAAGTTGGGAAACTGAGAAGCGCACCTGCCAATGTGGCCTTTTAGCCCCCAAAGAACCCGACAGGCCTCTGCATGGGTGGTATCAATGTACTCAGGAGATCTTGCTGAACACATATTGGGGTGTTGTTTGGCAGTGACACATAACAGGATCTGTTGATTCATGCCTAAAGTACAATGTGTGTGAAAAAAAACTGAAAGAAATGTACTACCTCAATGTTTGACAACGCCTGGTGGTAGAATTAGTGCATGGAAAGTGTTAAAATACCACCATGTGAAATACCCTAGGGTGTCTACTTTTAAAAAATATCTGGCTTGATGGGGATAAAATGCATTGGCCGGCTTCAAAAATGTCCCAAATAGGACATGCATGCAGGTTGACTACATGTCAAAATTCCAAGCTGGGAAACTAATATGCGCACCTGCAAAATGTGGCCTTTTAGCCCCCAAACAACCCAACACACCTATACATGGGGGGCATCCCTGTACTCGGGAGATGTTTCTGAACACATATTGGGGTGTTGTTTAGCAGTGACATATAACAGGATCTGTTAATTCATGCCTAAAGTACAATGTATGTGGGAAAAAAATAAATAAATAAACTACCTATGCAAAGTTTGGCAAAGGTTTGTGGTAAAATGGCTGCATAGAAAGTATCAAAATATTCTTAGATTAATATTATGGGTTATCTAGGGGTTATCTGGTTTAAGAAAAATATATACATGTGGGGTATTTTTTTTGGAGATTTATGACATAACAGTGTTACAATGTCACTACTGATACATTTGAAAAATGTACATTTTGAAACAGCAATTTCCTAATTGTACTTATATCCTTATAACTTGCAAATAAAAGCAAAAAAACACATAAACATTGGGTGTTTTAAACTCAGGACAAAATTTTGAATCTATTTAGCAGTTTGTTTCATTTGATTTTGTAGATCAGTAAAAGATTTTTTAAGTAAAAGTCAAAAAACCTGTTTTTTTTTAATTTTTCACCACATTTATTATTATTATTTTTAATTAAATTATATGACATGATAAAAATAATAGTATGTAAAGAAAGCCCTTTTTGTCCTGAAAAAAACCAATATATAATTTGTATCAGAACAGTAAATGAAAGAGCGGAAAATTACAGCTAAACACAAACCCACAAAAGTGTTGAAATAGCTCTGGTCCTTAACGTACAAACATCGCAAAAACAGTCCAGTCCTGAAGAGGTTAACACAGGTTTAGACAGATTTGTAAACAATATTTGTGAGAAATAGGCCTTTTGTGTACATAGAGAAAGTCTTAGATCTTTGAGTTCAGCTCATGAAAATTGGGGGCAAAAGTGTTGCGTTTATAATTTTGTTTAGTGTAGTAGCTGATTCTACGTGCACACAGTGAATAGAATTCTATCTCCAAAATGTATCAAACGCATGTGTCTGATACAACTGAAGTAATTGTAAGTGTGTTATGGCCAGATAATAATAAAATAGATAATATGGTTCACCAGGAGCATACCTAGAGCATTTGGCACCCGGGGCAGATCCTGTTTTTGGCACCCCACCCTTCCACTTTAAAATGTAAAAAAACACCTGCAATATTTTTAATGTTTAATGTTTTAATTTTTACAAATTTAACAAATCTGTACATTTTGAAAAAAAAAAACTATCCTGCCCCCTTCTACACCCCCACTCCTACATGTCGTTCTACTAAACGCATGTCCTGCCCCATTCTACAAAACCCCTGCAACCCCCTTTCACAAATCCCTGTCCCCCTTCTACAAACCTCTGCACCACCTACCATAAAACTCCTGCACCCCATTTCCCCCCAAAAAACTGTCTCTATCTCTAAAGCCCCTGCTCAGCCCCTTACAATAGAATTCATTTTTTTACACAACAATATTAGCAACAGTCTTCAGAGTCCAGTCCCAGGCACATAGGCACTTGCACAAAGTCACACACACACTTACAGGCACACTGTAACACACAGACAGTCACAGGCAGACATTCACACACACAGTCACAGGCGGACAATCACATACACAGTCACAGGCATACAGACACACACACAGTTAAAGGCAGACATTCACACACACGATTACAAGCAGACAGTCACACACACACATACAGTTACAGACAGTCACACATACACACGCAGGCAGACAGTCACACACACACACTCTATTTCTCTCTCTCGCTTACTTACAGACCGTATGTGCTGAAGAAGGAGTGGATTAACTGAATGCCATGGAGTCTGTTAGCCAGGGGAAGCAGGAACCCCATGCTGCTCCCCCTCGATGTGAAGTAGTAACAGCAGGGGGTGGATGCCTTGTTTAGGTCCGCCCCTGCTGCTGGATTGGCTCCGCCCCACTGCAGAATTTTCCTTAGATGTAGCTGGTTTTCAAGCAGCTGCACAACTCACACACCCTAAGGCACTACTTAGTACGCCACTGTGGTTCACAGTATAGTGGATTCCACAAGAGGGATTACTAGGATCACATAAGTAAGAGAAAGGATGCATTGTGGGTAGTAAGAACAGTAACAAACATACAAAGAGAGCAACAAGAAAAAAACAAACTCCAGAGCCCAAACATCTAAATGATTGGTAGTAATGGATAAATCATGGGTAGTATTTATAGGCTTATTTTTATAGCTATATGAATATAATTCATATTGGGCTACAATGTATTTCATTGTCTTTACAGACGTTTATGGTATCTTTAATGATCAGAAAACACCCCAGGTTAATATTATGTTGGTGTTGCAAGTTAGAAAAAAAAGTTCATATTTTTGTGAAAAAGTATTTATAGTGTCAATACATTGTAAAATGTCATGCAGACTAGGGAATATAAAAAAATGTTCAGGCTTATTTGCCATTTTAGAATTGTACACAGTGCACATAAATTCAAATTTGCAGCAAGAGAGTGATACCTTTTATGTTTAGTGTTTGGGACATTAATAAAAGTCATATTAAGTAATTTGTAAATGTACGCAAAAATGGTGAATGAATATGTGTTCATAAAGGTGACAAATCAGTAATTATTCTCAGAGTATAATTTCCCTTTAAAGTAATAAAGGTATTATTTAAAGAGTATAACTCTGACATAAATTATATTTTGATTTTAGATTATAATCACTTACTCATTTTCACTTCCATATGTCACAGTGTTGGCATACTTGTCTTTAATTAAATCTAGAAAAAATAAAGAAATGTTCCGACAATGATTGCAGTTTAAGCTGACAGCATAATTGTCATTGCAACCCCAGATCTTCCACAAGCAACAAAATGTGATGCTATGTCGTTATGGAAATTGGATAAAATGTTGCATTTTCAGATTGACTTTTGATGTGCTATTTAACTGCCAAATAAGTCATTTGCAATCTGAATTAGGGCTGACCAAAAATAATTGGCTGTCAGGGACAATTTGCACCAAATTTGCACCAAACCACAAAACACCATTTTACGATTTCTAATGGCAAAAATACAATAATGGGGAGCACTTTCTGGAATATGTATTACTTAATAGTTAAGCGGTTTATGTTACTATAAAGTCCTGCAAAAGTCATACAAAAGGCATGAAAAGAAATCAGTGTCCCCACTAAATAAATTTAATTTCATGCATATAATGACGGAGAGACATAATCAGTTTCAACTAATGCCAGTCAACACGTTGGTTTGCTGGGGTATGTCCTCTGCATCAAAGCTATATATAAAATAGACAAAGGTAGTTGCACCCTATATGCACAATATCACAGTATGTATAAATGTGTGTATATATATATATATATATATATGTGTGTAGAGAGAATATGCATCAGTTAAAGGAGATCATGCATGGTTATGTTGATTTCATTAACTTGATTTGAGCTATGATTTCAACATAAGATCAGTTACATTTCACAAATTCACAAGCAGACAATATGTTAATGAAAAGGTCCGTGAAAGACTACTTCACCTTGTAAAATATATACTGTTTAGGCAAAGGATCAATTTCAGCAAGCAAGCATCCACTATATGGAGCTACCAACTGATAAAAAACAATGCCAGATAATGGATATGACAGAGTAAGGAAAAACAGTTTGTCCCTGCGACTGTAGGAGAAAGTTGTAGATGTATATAAATATTATTTGGGGTTAGATATTTATTAAATATAAAATGTCCTATAGTATTCATGTTACGCACAAACTCCAGTACATAAAAGAGTGATCCTATAAGGATCCTCTTCAATCTTTATAGATTTGGAAAACAGGCATTCAATATATATTCAATATATAACTCTAAGGAGCCTTCATTGACATCATTTGTGTTTTTGCTATATTATCTCACATATAAGAAAAAAAACACATTTTTATGTATATCTCTTTTCAGCCCCACAAAAAGGCCAAATAAAAATACATTACTTACCAATGTTGCTACTAAAAATATGAAAAAACATAAAAACGCAAAACAGACACAATTAATCCATCTTCATCCGTGAGGCAAGTCTCACTTCTCTCAGGACTTTGATGGAAACATTGCAGGGGTTACTCTCCACCCCTCATTATATAATTAATTTTTTCAAATATTTTTTTCTTGAAGCATTCAGCAAAAACATAATAAGGGATCTAGTGGCTCAGGTATAGCATGAATTGAATTATTAAGGATCTGTGCAACTTTGGACACCAGTGATTTAATTTTAAAGAATACTAATCAGTTCTTTTTTTCAACTGTAGGAACCTGCCTAGCAATTTAGGCCCAATATTTGTTCCCTTAAATTAATTGTTACATTTAGCTCCCACTATAATCCATTTGCTTGAGAGAAAAGCAATCTTTTTAGATCACTGAGCACTATTACAAAGTGACAACTGAAGAACCCATTAGCTTATTAATAGACCAGCTAATATATATAGGTAAGTGAAGAGAAAGTAGATAGAGTTTAACCTCAGCCCAATCTCCTTTGAATAATATCTCTTCAACTTAAAAAAATAACAATTAATATACTGATTTGTGTTTCAATGTACTCTATTTTCATCAATTAATTAAAAAAATCTAACTATTATATTTGTAATTAGTTTGTGATAAAAGTAATAAAAATATAACAGAAGTATATTTACACTGAAATATATATTTATATTATCATTTATGACTACTGGAATCTTCAACAACATTAACATTTTTTTTTAATTATGTAGTCAGTGCTATAAACAGACGGATTTTGTTTTTTGTCTGTTAAAATTAAATTAATGTTGACAATAAACTTTCAACATCTGTCTAAGGTCATATATCTGTCATGTATGACCTTAGAATACCTTCATAAAATTAACACTTTGCACCTACATATAGTTGATTGGAGCCCAACAAGCAGCAATGTGATGAAGTAGCTCTACATTGTATAAAAACATGTTATTTTATAAAATCAGTCACACAAAATGCAAAAGCATATGTTGCCATAACTAACCATATATATGTCAATAACGCATCACATGTTTTCTCTGGTTGCCAAAGCAATTTGAGAAATGGCATTTTGAGGCATGAAAAAATATTCTTTAATACAGAATCATGTAATCGAATGAAATAGCAGAACATGTGGCTTTTCACTTTATTGTTGAGTAAAACATGTACTTATACTATTGAATACGCATTATTCATGTTTCCTGATTACTGAAGTAAATACTAAAACATATACTTTGCGCACTGATAATATGAAATATCTTTTTCTAGAAATGCATATTTTCCTAGTATTTTCCAGATATCCCTAAATTTGTCACTCACCAGAGCCTCGGGTGTGTTACTACTCTAGTTAACCCCTTACCTGACTCACATAGTTGAGGAGGTAAAGAAACCACATGCCCAGATGTCTAATTTTGATATTTTTTCTTAAGTATTATACGTCTGCTCTTTCAAATTCAAAAATCTGGCAAACAATCCTCTCAGATTGTGCCTCTGAATATACCAATTTAGAGACAATTCAGAATACATTGTGCTAATTTAGCCAGTTAAGGATTTGCTAGGCAAATGGTAAATGTCCAAATTCTATCCTTTGGCCTTTACAAAACACCAAATTGTTTGGTATAACAAGCCAAATTGCAAAATATGGAATATGGAAATATTCACCAACTCAGCTGTAGTCAGTTTGCCTGTTTTCACCTGGATTGTGCCATTTAGAACACACTATTTTTGTCATGACCGCGCTCACCTCGGGGCCCCTTGCCACGTCTCCGTCCACAGCTGCAGCAGTTCCCCACAAAAGCACACCGAGGATTTCAGTGTGTTTGGGAGAGACGGCCGTCATCCCTGTGACACGCGAACGCCATGCTAAGGCTCTCCACACCACGCTGCGGCCCGCGGGAAGCTCCAGCTGAACCCACGTGTGAACTTCACATCTCTAGACGTGCGTGCACCTGAAAGCCGGCCTATTTAAGAGACATAACACCTGAAATAGTTTAAAGGGATTGATCACTGTTTAACAAATAGTATGTTAGAAGTTGATACCTCTCCCAGACTATCCTTACCTCAGTGCTCAGTTATACTGTGCTCTTTGGTGCATACACATTTGTGAATCCTGTCTCCATCTGACCCTTGACCTATCTGACTGTTATACTAATGCTAAACCTGCGCTGCCTGTTCCCAACCTTGGCTTATCTTGACTACGAGATTGTCTCATCCCTATTTGGTACCATGCTTTTGGCTCATTACTGCCCTCTGGACCCCACTTGTCAAAAATCCTAACAATTAGGCTAGTTTAAAGCTTTAATGAGTAAACCTTTTTGATAGTAAAATGCATTATGCACCCTAAATAATATATATATATGTACCATGGAGCACTTTAACAGTCATGCTTACATGTTCAAAAAGTGAACTGGGTCAGGTTTTTATTTTTTCTAGAACTCATTTCCCCAGAAACAACAGATCTTACTGGAGAAAATGAAACATTTAAACTACAATTAAAGAGACACTATAGTTTCCAGAACAACTACAGCTTATTGAATTTGTTCTGGTGATTAGAATCATTACCTTCAGGCTTTTGCTGTAAACACTGTCTTTTCAGAGAAAATGCAGTGTTTACATTACAGCCTAGTGATAACTTCACTGGCCACTCCTCAGATAGCTGTTAGAGATCCTTCCTGGGTCATGGCCGCCTGAAATGCATCCAAACATTCAGTATCTCCTCCCTATGCATGCAGACAATGAACTTTCCTTATAGAGAGTCATTGATTCAATTCATCTCTATGAAGAGATGCTGATTTGTCAGGGCTGTGTTTGAATCATGCTGGCTCTGCCCCTGATCTACCTCTTTGTCAGTCTCAGCCAATCCTATGGAGAAGCATCGTGATTGGATCAGGCTACCACTTCTGATGATGTCAGCAGACTGCTTGTTTTTCTGAGGCAGACAGGGCAGAGCCAGCAGCTTCAGGCTTGAATACAGTAAGAGTTTTCCTATATTTATGGACGCATGAGGGGCCCAGGGGGCTAGATGATGGTTTTAACACTATAGGGTCAGGAATACATGTTTGTGTTCCTGACCCTATAGTGATCCTTTAACAATTCCCATGAATCACCTATAAATAATAAATTATAAAATAATTAAAAAAAAAATGCATGTGCAAATGCATGGAGGGGGCAGAATTACTGAAAATATTTTTAGTGTTTTGTCCTTATTCCAGTTTTAAATTAAATTCCCAATTTACTTCAAATACAGACTGTATTTTAAATATCCCTAGCACAGCTAATTCTTTTGACTTCTTATTTATAATTGTAAACTCACCTATGGCATTTTTATTTTCATTAAATAAATCCACTATTTACATAATTTGATTAAATTACTCGGTCTATCTATTCCTTTTGATTTATATAGTTAAAAGGTTTCTTTTCTTTTTATCATCTATGTATTCATTCAATCAAATATGTATGGCATCTACATGAAGTTGTGTTATTGTTTTTCATGTTTTGAAGGAATAATACCTTCTATATGTTTCTTTTAATTGTTTTTGTTTACTTTACAACTTTCATTTTAAAAGGGCTGGTTAATTATGTAGACAACAAAGCTGCTTGTGTATGTGAAATGTTCCTTAATATTAAACATTGATTTCTATTATAACTCTAAGGAGCCTTCATTGATATCATTTGGGATTTTGCTATATTTTCTCTCCCTTGGGAAGCTAATTATATTCTCAGGATTGGTTGAACACATTGAATATTGTAGATTATTCTAAGTTGCTATTTTGTACTCCTGAGATGCTAATTAGTATACGTTGCTTTATTTTGCATTTCAGGCATTGTTTTATTGTAGATTTACTCTATATTTTAAGCGTATCCCTTGATTCTTATAGATATTTTCTACCGAGTTTACTGGTGGGAGGAGGGTTCTAGTTAATTATATAAAGATATAAAAAGATAAAGATAATTTTATGTTTATTTACGATATTATTTTATATACTTTGGGTTTATGATTAGCACACTCTCAAGTGTATTTTTTATGTTTTTATTTTATCTTAATTAGGACTTGGCACTTTTCTTGTATGCGTATTTTATTTTCAGTAGCACGGTATCAAGCAGCCCTGCATCATGGAGATGATAAGTCAATAACCTAAATGGCACACTCTCGTTGAGACTTAAAAGAAGAGGTCCATGACACCATCGCTGGTTGCACACATTTTGACCATTATGACAATTCTCACATTTACTAAGACTTATTCTGGTTGGAATTTGATCAACTCAGCCAACTCTGCACCAATCAGCTGGATTCATTCAGAGTCAGTGCAGAGTGCTTTTTGCATCCACACCCTGTATAAAGTATAAGATTCAGAATATTTACATATAGAAAATTGGGACTGAATGCATCCAAAAGGATGCATATTTGCAAATTTTTGCTCACTTGTTTTTGAAGCAAATTTGAAGTACTTTGGCCTGCAGGTACTGCTAGCAACTAGTGGAAAAATAATTATATAGTGTTTGGCAGTGCATGGGTTAACCACATAGTGGCTGGCCATTGCTTATTAGCCAGCACATTAAAAAAGGAAAATGATAAGCCTATCAGGGTCCATATGACCCCCATATTACTATAAGTGAGCATGTAAACTGTATTATGTCCCACCTGCCAGCAGGGTATACTTGCTAAACACAGAAAAATCTATATGTATTTATAATTATACTCTACTGTTATTTTATCTTAGGTGTTATAGAAAGTACACCCTGTTCTAAATTATTATGCAAATTCTATTTAAGTGTCACAAAGATTAAATATTTTATTTTTCAGTTTAAATCATGAATGGCATTGTGTCTCAGGGCTCTTTTGATCACTGAAAACAATCTCAGGCACACCTGTGATAATTAGATTGCCAGGTGAGCCCGATTTAAGGAAAAACTACTAAAGGAGGGTGTTCCACATTATTAAGCAGAGCACCATTTTCATGCAATATGGGGAAGAAAAAGGATCTCTCTGCTGCCGAAAAGAGTGAAAAAGATCAATGCCTTCGACGAGGTATGAAAACATTAGATATTTCATGAAAACTTAAGTGTGATCATCGCACTATTAAGAGATTTGTGGCAGATTCAGAGCACAGACGGGTTCGTGAAGATAAAGGCACATTGAGGAACATTTCTGCCAGATCCATGCATCGGATCAAGAGAGCAGCTGCTAAAATACCATTGCATAGCAGCAAACAGATATTTGAAGCTGCTGGTGCCTCTGGAGACCCACGGACATCAAGGTGTAGAGTCCTCCAGAGTCTTGCAACTGTGCATAAAACTTCTATTTGGCCACCACTAACCAATGCTCACAAGCAGAAACGGCTGCATTGGGCAGAAAAATACATGAAGACTAATTTTCAAACAGTCCTGTTCACTGGTGAGTGCCGTGCAATCCTGGATGGTCCAGATGGATGGAGTAGTCGATGGTTGGTGGACGGCCACCCTGTTCCAACAAGGCTGCAACGTCAGCAAGGCGGTTGTGGAGTCATGTTTTGGACCGGAATCATGGGAAGAGAGCTGATTGGCCCCTTTAGGGTCCCTGAAGTTGGAAAGATGACCTCTGCAAAGTATGTGGAGTTTCTGACTGACCACTTTCTTTCCTGGTACAGAAGGAAGAACTATGCTTTCCGTAATAAAATCATCTTCATGCATGACAATGCACCATCTCATGCTGCAAAGAATACTTCTGCATCAATGGCTGCTATGGGGATAAAAAGAGAAAGTCATGGTGTGGCCTCCATCCTCCCCTAACCTCAATCCTATTGAGAACCTTTGGAGCATCCTCAAGCAAAAGATCTATGAGGGTGGGAGGCAGTTTACATCCAAACAGCAGCTCTGGGAGGCTATTCTGACATCTTACAAACAAATTCAAGCAGAAACTGTCCAAAAACTCACAAATTCAATGGATGCAAGACTTGTGAAGCTGCCAGCAAATTAGGGGTCCTATGTTAAAATGTAACGTGACCTGTTTAAATGTTTAAAAAGTTAAAATATTGTTATAAGTTTGATTGAAATAGCTTTTGATTTCAGTAAATATGCTGCAAACACAACAAATGACAATTTTCAGTTCTTTACAACCTATAAAGTGTTTTAAAAATTACTGTGCATAATAATTTGGAACAGTGCATTGTAAGTTTTTTTATGTTTAAAAAAAATACTGTTCTCATTAGGAGGTTTGTTCAATAAAATTTGAATTGTACTTAAAACTAATATTGAAGGCTTATTTAGTTTGATAGCTGTTTGGGAAAAACTAACTTGGAATAACAATTAGAATTAGCCATTGACTTTTCCAAAAAACTTACAAAAACCAAACCCTTTACACTTTTATACTTATAACTGTCTGCCTTTCTCAAGAAGGTGATGGAGGAACTGCGCACCTGGAATACCTCTCCTGGATGCATTGTGCGAATGCAGTTAAGATGACACTATTGCCAACGCTACTGTTTGTTTTTCAGAGAGTACCAATCATGGTCACACACAGGGCTGGACTGAGAAAAAAATTTGACCCGGGCATTTTTTAATGACAGGGCACCACTAAGAAGGGGGCGGGCACAGAGGGTGTGTTTTGTCATCACCAATGACAAGCACGCCCCCTCTCAAAGTGAGCATGTTGGTTCAATGCTCTTCCAGGGCAGACCATGCGCAGAGCTTTGCTGAAGAACTTTAGAAGTATCGAAACATAGAAAGTGATGGCAGATAAAAACAATTTGGCCTATCTAGTCTGCCCAATATTTCAAAATACTTTTAATTAGTCCCTGGCATTATCTTAAGTCTAGGATTGCCTTATGCCTATCCCACGCTTGCTTAAACTCCCTCACTGTGTTAACCTCTACCACTTCAACTGGAAGGCTATTCCATGCATCCACTACCCTCTCAGTAAAGTAATACTTCTTGATATTATTTTTAAACCTTTGCACCTCTAATTTAAGATTATGTCCTCTTGTTGTATATATATATTTGGAAGTATTGTGTGTGTGTGGTGCAGTGTGTTGGGGGATGCAGTGTGTGTGTGTGTGACGGGTGCAGTGGGTGTGTGAAGGGTTCAGTGTGTGTGTGAGGGGTGTAGTGTGTATGCGAGGGTGCAGTGTATGTGTGAGGGGTGCAGTGTGTGTGTGTGTTTGAGGGGGTAAAGTATGTGTGTGTGAGAGGAGTGCAGTGTGTGTAATGGATGCTGTGCTTGTGAGGGGTGAGATGTGTTTTTGAGGGTAATGTGTGTGGGACAGGGAGCTGTGAGTGTGAGGGGTGGTGTGTGTGTGTGTGGTGTGTGAGGGAGCTGTGTGTGTGTTTGGAAGGGTAATGTGTGCGTGAGGGTAATATGTGTGTGAGAGGGAGCTGTGTGTGTGTATGAGGGTGATGTGAGTGAGAGTGATGTGTATGAGGGTGATGTGTGTGTGTGTGTGTGTGTGTGTGTGTGAGGGTAATGTGTGTATGAGAGTGTTGTGTGTGAGGGTGATGTGTGTGAGAGTGCTTTGTGTGAGAGTGCTGTGTGTGTGGGTGATATGTGTTAGAGTGCCGTGTGTGTGGGAAATGTGTGTGTGAGAGTGCTGTATGTGTGAGAGTGCTATGTGTGTGTGAGGGTAATGTGTGGGAGAGGGGGATGTGTGGGAGGGTGATGTTTGTGAGGGTGGATGTATGTGAGAGTGCTGTGTGTGAGAGTGCTGTGTGTGAGGGTGATGTGATGTGTGTGTGTGATGTGTGTGAGAGTGTTGTGTGTGAGGATTATATCCCCCTCCCTCCTTACTGTTAGCCTGGGAGGGGGGGGCGTGCTGCTGCCATCCCTGGTGGTGCTAGTGGTGAGTGAACTCTAGCCTGTGGGGCTAGAGTTCACTCTCGCAAGATCTGGGGTGTTGCCATGGCAATGTTCCAGATCTTGCAAGAGGAACCCAGTGGAGCTGCAAAACAGAGCCCTCCTCTCCCCCCCCAGCCGCATGTCTGTGCAAGTGGGCCGGTGAGGGAGATCTTCAATCATGGAATACTGCAGGGCCAGTGCTCGGATAGCGTGAGCCCTGCATGGACTGGCTGGGGAGATCCTGTGACCTCCCCTGCCGGCCTCGGCCCATGACCATCGCGACACACCGGCATTTGCCAGGTTTGCCCGATGACCAGTCCGGGCCTGGTCACACAAGCCTTCTTCAAAACACTTAAAGCTGAAATTCTAAAAAAAAAATGGAAAGGCAGGTTGCCCTAGAATAAATATTCTGAGTTAATATTGCCTAAGTTGAGTGGAGGTAGAGTTGAAAATATTTTATGGTGGCACACTTCACTAGAATAGTCAGCTGGGTAATTGCTTACAATAAAAAACTTTGGGTACAGTTAGAATCGGACAGCATTCACTAGCACATGCAGGCCTTACCATGGATTCAACGGGAAGAGAGCTTGCACAAAAAAAATCTGAAAAAAATCTGTTTGTAAAAGCTAGCCTGGCAGCATGTCACCGTTATAGCACTAAAATTTACCTAACCACAAAACCAAGCCCCCTTCTCCTCTTGAGGGGAAACCCTGACTATCTGACAGGTGGGCAGGGATCCATTCAGAGGTTGATGCAGAGCATCCTGTTCCCCCATATGGTGGATGTCCTCAAATCTCCGTTCGCTGTGCGACCAATCAAAGAGCTATTGCCGGAACCTTCATACACATTTCTCCATACACTAGCAAGAGAGCAAATAGTCCAATATGCGAGGTCAAGCCGTGCCTGATTATGGACAAAACGGATTTTGCAGGAGTCAATAGCACTTAGAAGCATATGCTAGTATGAGCCACTTATTATAATATGCTAGTAATGGGCCACTACCTTCCCCAATGTATTTGAAAATGGGAAATAGACCTTTGACAAATATTTGCCAATGCAGCTTGGAATAAGATGCTTGTTCATATATAAAAGACCCCAGCATTGGCTAGACTGCAAGAGATTTCATACAAAGATTTCAACAGATGGTACTTGACCCAAATGGTGCTTAACAGTCATGACCCCCTTGGAGCAAGTTCTATGTTAGAGATGTGGGAGATGGAGGTGACGTTTACACATACATGTTGGGACTGCAGACTGATCAAACCATTTTGGGAAGCAATTGGTCAAGTGATCAAGAAGACCTGATATAGGATCCCTTACCGCTAGAACCTGCAACTTTTCTTCTGCACCAACTTATAAATGATCAGTAATACCCATACACCTCAACACTGCAAAAGTAGTGGCATGTATGCCACCTCTCAGACTCTGGGTCAAGGAGGTGGAAGATACGAGAAAATGTGAAGAGTTAGGACATGTCAGTGAGTGTCTGTGAGTGTGTGTGTGTCCAGTGAATGTGTGTATCTGAATGAAATATGCGTGTCTGTCAGTAAGTGTATGCATCTGTCAGTGATTGTATGCATCTGTCAGTGAATGTATGCGTCTGTCAGTGAGTGTATGCGTCTCTCAACGTGTGTCTTAATGATTGTATGTGTGTCAGATTGTGTCAAATCAGTGAGTGTATGTGTGTGTATGTCAGTGTATCTTAGAGTGTGTGCTGGTCTGTGAGTGTGTGTCTGTCAGTCAAAATGTGTGTAAGTTAACAGGAAGAGGTGTGGCCTTGGCAGGAAGAGGCAGGCACATTTAAATTAGGGGATGCCCGAGATCTGTCATGCCTAGGGCAGCACCATTTTAAAATACACCACTGCCTATGTGTGATATATAGATCTATGCTTTATGCCTCTGATACAGTAAGTCCATTTGCAGTTCCTGACCTGGACCTCTGTCCAGGAGTAGAATCAGACTATATACTAGATTCTAGTTCGCCTTCTTCCCTAGAGCTATAATGGTTATATACCCCCTTAGGTTTCCCTGTTTTAAATGTAGATTTAATAATGTTAGATTTTGTCTTTAATATATAGAATTTTCTTCCCTATTTTTTGTGCTCTCTCCTAGCGCGGTCTCTGTGGTGTAGTAGACCAGACTGGGATTATATTTTTTTCTGTTCTTTGTACTGCTCTAGGTTATCTTGCTTTTCCAGAAATTAAGAGGTCGGTCTAAATGTTTTGATGCAGAAGTTGAATAAAATGATTGCAGTTGAATTGGGCGAGAATATCTCTCTCTCTCTATATATATATATATATCTATCTATGTATAAATATGTTTTGGGGTGGGGTGAGCTCTAAAAGCATGGGAATCTTGTGAAAATTGATGGCAAGATGAATGCAGCATGTTATCATAAAATACTGGCAGACAATTAGCTTTTTTCTACACAAAGGCTGCGCATGGTATGCTCTTGGACTTTCCATAATGACAATGACCCTAAGCAAAAGGCCAAATTAGCCCTCCAAGGATTACAGCAAAAAAAAGGGAAGGTTTTGAAGGGGCCATCACAGTCTCCTGAACATAATATCATCGAACTACTCTGGGTAGATCTCAAACGTACAGATCTTGTAAGACGACCAAAGACTTTGCATGACCTGGAGGCCGTTTCCCAAGAAGAATGGGCAGCTATACCACATGCAAGAATTAGGGGCCTCACAGACAACTATTACAAAATACTGCAAGCTGTCACTGATGCTAAAGGGGTAATACACAGTATTAAGAACAAAGGGTATTTAGACTTTTGAACAGGGGTCATTTCATTTATTTCTTTGTTGCCATGTTTTGTTTTATGATTGTGCCATTCTGTTATAGCCTACAGTGGAATATGCCCATAAAAAATAAAAGAAATGTGTTTTGCCTGCTCACTCATGTTTTCTTTAAAAATGGTTCATATAGCACCAATTCTCCAAGGGTATGAAAACTTTTGAGCTCAACTGTATATATATATATATATATATATAGATAGGCAGAAAATGGCCAGCACTCACGGTTTCAGGTAAAAGTTAAAATTCAGAAATTTATTAGAACATCTTTAAAAATGTAGCAGCTTGACGTTTCAGTCCTCCTCCGGGACTTTCATCAGGAATACTAACCACATACATATCAATAAATCGTTTAAATACCGGGCAGATAATTGGAAAAAGTCATTAAAAAGTAAACTTACCCCAGCTGTGCACCCATCACCGGCTATCGCTCGCGTCCCCAAACACAGAGTGCGCATGCGCGTGCGTACCCCACCACGTGATCGCGTACCGTCCGTTGCCATGGGAGCCGGATACACACACCAGTCCGGTCACCCTGGCAACCTAAAAACGGTAACCATATATTGAAAACTTTATTAGTATGTGCAAGTGAACATGAACACCATATTCAGTGTATTGAGCTGATCAGAGGATCCATATTATAAAGCCATAAATCCATACATCATATATATTATATATATCAACACCTATAAATTTTAAATATAAAGTCAGATCTTTTACTGACAGTAATAAAGGTGATATGTGCAAAACATGCAAGTAAAGAAAGGACAGAGTGATCCAATAATGTGAACGTTATATTGAATTTTAAAGTGTCAGAATATAGTAATAAAGTGCTAAAGATTGGGCTTCAAAATTGAAGCAAAGTGCCAATATAGGTATAAAAATAATGGTGAAAATATAGTGTGAACTTATTAGAAATTACACAGATAAGATAGCCAAGGTTAAAACTATCAGGACAGGAGCCCATGGGTAAGCAAAGAAATTGTCCCCGACAATGTTAAAAACACATAACCATAAAGTACACAAACACTAATGTTAAAAACAATGATGATGAAAAAAATATATAGATTAATTATTAAAATTGTTACAAGGCATTTATATAAATGAGTGATATGAAATCATTTCATTCAGTCCTCTAGGGGCTATAGTATCCAGGGTATAGATCCAGAATGTCTCTCTGTTCAAAAGGAGTTTTCCTCTATCCCCCCCACGTTTCAGTGGTGGTATATGGTCAATTGCTAAAAATTTAAGAGCTGAAAGTGGGTGTTGAAAGGCAAGAAAGTGTTTTGCCACCGGTTGGTCAGATGTCCCATCACGATATGCCACCCTTATGCTCGATCTATGTCCCCTAATTCTTTCACACAGGGGTGTTTCAGTTTTGCCAATGTATGAGAGTCCACAAGGGCAGGACAACTAATACACCACATATGGGGTCTTGCAGGTAATGGTGTGTCGTATCTGAAAAACCTTTTTCTTATGTGGATGTTGAAAGGTGCGAGACGGTGTCATGTGGCCACAGGTGACACAGCCCAAGCAACGAATGCTACCCCTATTTTGTATTTCAATGTTTTTTACTTCGTAGCTTCTTGTCGGGTCCGTATGGACTAACAGATCCCTTAAATTCTTATTTCTACGATAGCACATAAGAGGGGGTTCTTTGAACACCTTAGGAAGGGTGTCGTCACTTGCCAGCATATTCCAATTGTCCTTAACAATTTTAGATATCGTTGGGGATGCATCATGGAACGTTACAGGAAAAACTAACCTTTGAGATTCACTTTTAACTTTAGTTGGACAGGCAGACTTTGCCTCCAATTTTGCCCTAACTAGATCATCTCGTTTGTAACCACGTTCCAGAAATTTTACCATCATCTCTTCCAATTGTCTCTCCATTATATTCTCATCTGAGTTATTACGTATAACTCTCAGAAATTGAGCCTTAGGTAGAGATCTCTTCAGTGCCTTGGGATGTGCACTTGTATTATGTAGGAGGGTATTTCGGTCCGTGGGTTTATGATAGAGGCGGTAGGCCAGTCCCTCATCATTAATGGCTATCTCCAAATCCAAAAATTGGACGGAGGCCAAGTTAATGTTTGCCGTGAACCTAATCGGACTCTCCACTTGATTGAGGAATTGTATCATCTCTTGAGCTTCCATAGCACTACCACTCCACAAAATCAATACATCATCGATGTATCGAAAATAGCCTTGAATGTATTGCCCAAATTTTGATAAAATCCATTGTCGTTCGTATATATACATAAAGGCATTAGCATACATGGGGGCCATAGCCGCCCCCATGGATGTGCCTGAGATCTGGAGATACCACTGCTCCTCAAACCTAAAATAGTTATTGTTAAGTACAAAGGAAAGAAGTTCTAATACAAACTCTATAGGTGGTCCTTTGTATAGAGGAGATGTCGTGAGGACTGTTCTCATAGCCTCTACGCCTTGATCGTGTGGGATTACAGTATATAGGCTACCTACATCCATAGTAATTAATACTGTAGCGCCCTTTGCCAGGGGAGAACGAGGAGGGGCCACAAGGGGAAGATTCACGACTCGGGAGAAGCCACCGCTACGAAGATAACTCCAATCTTCAATTTGTCTAAAAGATCCCTGGACCCCCAAGAAATCAATATACTAAGCCGTGGCTTATCCTTTGTACCTACTCCTAAACCGAACCAATTTAAGTGGAACACAGAACTTTTTAGATTTGGGAGACAGATGCGCCTCAGAGATTTTTTTCATAATCCTGAAAGACCGATGTCCATGTCCCAAAAGCAAGAAAAGTCCATACAGTTTAGAAATAAATCTTTGTTTGATCCACATACAAAAAGGGCCTCTATTAAAACTTATCTATCCACGGTTAATCATCTTGCTAAGGAAGCGATTGGAGCCCATAGATGTAAACACAAAAATATCTCCACTCAACAGAGTAAATGTATTGAGAATCTAGCCAAGGATCCATCAATTATCATCCGACCAGCTGATAAGGGTGGAGGGATTGTCATTATGGACTATACATACTATGCAGAAGAACTTAAACAGCAACTACAGAATGATACGGTATATTTACCTCTGCGGGGTGACCCCACGGATACAATAAAGAAGAAAATTGAAGCTATTGTGACAATAGGTGTTGAATCAGGATTTATAGATGAACAACTCAGTAAATTTCTTTTGAAGCAATATCCACGTACACCTATCATATATACTCTCCCAAAGATCCAAAAAGACCCTGTCAGGCCTCCTGGAAGACCAATTGTTTCGGCAATTGAGGGATTGTTGGAACCTATTGCAAGATGGTTGGATTCCTTATTCCAAGCCCCTATAGCCGCATTGGAGACGTTTATAAAAGATACACCTAGTCTAATTACAAAATTAAAACAATTGAACCTGGCAAAGGGCGCTACAGTATTAATTACTATGGATGTAGGTAGCCTATATACTGTAATCCCACACGATCAAGGCGTAGAGGCTATGAGAACAGTCCTCACGACATCTCCTCTATACAAAGGACCACCTATAGAGTTTGTATTAGAACTTCTTTCCTTTGTACTTAACAATAACTATTTTAGGTTTGAGGAGCAGTGGTATCTCCAGATCTCAGGCACATCCATGGGGGCGGCTATGGCCCCCATGTATGCTAATGCCTTTATGTATATATACGAACGACAATGGATTTTATCAAAATTTGGGCAATACATTCAAGGCTATTTTCGATACATCGATGATGTATTGATTTTGTGGAGTGGTAGTGCTATGGAAGCTCAAGAGATGATACAATTCCTCAATCAAGTGGAGAGTCCGATTAGGTTCACGGCAAACATTAACTTGGCCTCCGTCCAATTTTTGGATTTGGAGATAGCCATTAATGATGAGGGACTGGCCTACCGCCTCTATCATAAACCCACGGACCGAAATACCCTCCTACATAATACAAGTGCACATCCCAAGGCACTGAAGAGATCTCTACCTAAGGCTCAATTTCTGAGAGTTATACGTAATAACTCAGATGAGAATATAATGGAGAGACAATTGGAAGAGATGATGGTAAAATTTCTGGAACGTGGTTACAAACGAGATGATCTAGTTAGGGCAAAATTGGAGGCAAAGTCTGCCTGTCCAACTAAAGTTAAAAGTGAATCTCAAAGGTTAGTTTTTCCTGTAACGTTCCATGATGCATCCCCAACGATATCTAAAATTGTTAAGGACAATTGGAATATGCTGGCAAGTGACGACACCCTTCCTAAGGTGTTCAAAGAACCCCCTCTTATGTGCTATCGTAGAAATAAGAATTTAAGGGATCTGTTAGTCCATACGGACCCGACAAGAAGCTACGAAGTAAAAAACATTGAAATACAAAATAGGGGTAGCATTCGTTGCTTGGGCTGTGTCACCTGTGGCCACATGACACCGTCTCGCACCTTTCAACATCCACATAAGAAAAAGGTTTTTCAGATACGACACACCATTACCTGCAAGACCCCATATGTGGTGTATTAGTTGTCCTGCCCTTGTGGACTCTCATACATTGGCAAAACTGAAACACCCCTGTGTGAAAGAATTAGGGGACATAGATCGAGCATAAGGGTGGCATATCGTGATGGGACATCTGACCAACCGGTGGCAAAACACTTTCTTGCCTTTCAACACCCACTTTCAGCTCTTAAATTTTTAGCAATTGACCATATACCACCACTGAAACGTGGGGGGGATAGAGGAAAACTCCTTTTGAACAGAGAGACATTCTGGATCTATACCCTGGATACTATAGCCCCTAGAGGACTGAATGAAATGATTTCATATCACTCATTTATATAAATGCCTTGTAACAATTTTAATAATTAATCTATATATTTTTTTCATCATCATTGTTTTTAACATTAGTGTTTGTGTACTTTATGGTTATGTGTTTTTAACATTGTCGGGGACAATTTCTTTGCTTACCCATGGGCTCCTGTCCTGATAGTTTTAACCTTGGCTATCTTATCTGTGTAATTTCTAATAAGTTCACACTATATTTTCACCATTATTTTTATACCTATATTGGCACTTTGCTTCAATTTTGAAGCCCAATCTTTAGCACTTTATTACTATATTCTGACACTTTAAAATTCAATATAACGTTCACATTATTGGATCACTCTGTCCTTTCTTTACTTGCATGTTTTGCACATATCACCTTTATTACTGTCAGTAAAAGATCTGACTTTATATTTAAAATTTATAGGTGTTGATATATATAATATATATGATGTATGGATTTATGGCTTTATAATATGGATCCTCTGATCAGCTCAATACACTGAATATGGTGTTCATGTTCACTTGCACATACTAATAAAGTTTTCAATATATGGTTACCGTTTTTAGGTTGCCAGGGTGACCGGACTGGTGTGTGTATCCGGCTCCCATGGCAACGGACGGTACGTGATCACGTGGTGGGGTACGCACGCGCATGCGCACTCTGTGTTTGGGGACGCGAGCGATAGTCGGTGATGGGTGCACAGCTGGGGTAAGTTTACTTTTTAATGACTTTTTCCAATTATCTGCCCGGTATTTAAACGATTTATTGATATGTATGTGGTTAGTATTCCTGATGAAAGTCCCGGAGGAGGACTGAAACGTCGAGCTGCTACATTTTTAAAGATGTTCTAATAAATTTCTGAATTTTAACTTTTACCTGAAACCGTGAGTGCTGGCCATTTTCTGCCTATCTATATCTCCATTTACCCTGGATTACAAGCACCCGGATATTATTACTGTTTGGTCAGTGTGCAAGGATTAAGAGTTCTTTTTATATATATATATATATATACACATACATACAAATAAAAAAATATAATGCAAATTGTTGACATCAGTACTTCTAGTTCAATTTAACACTTTTAATGTTCATGGAGAATTCGGAACCATTAGAGAAAATACTATTTTGGTTGGCTTGCTCCAAGTTCATAAATTAGTATGTTCTAAATGTCCTACTTTGTGTTTTCAATTATATGATTATCCTGCTTTTCTTTAGCCTTCTGTTTTCAGGAAATGCACAAATAACTTGTTCAGACCACTTGGATATGTTTTTAGAACCACAAAATGAGTTTGTGGAAAAAAGATTTAGGTTAATTTACTGTATTGGATTGAGATTCCAAAGTATTCTTGATATTTTAATCTGACTGCTTATAAATAAAGTGTTCAATTTCTATTTCAATTAACTTGAAATTTTACCTGTCCATTCCATTATAAATTGGCTAAGGTATTAACTCTATTTATTACTAACGTAAATCAAAGAAAACTACAAATTGATTGACACTCAATTCAATTTATATGTTTGGCCGGTTGAAATAACAAATTAATTACACAGCTGTTTTGCTCTTTGCATCAATAGTCAACTTTCTTGCCAAAAAGGAAAAGTAGATAGTGTTATAAACACAGAGAAACAAATAATTTCTTTACTCAGATTAGGTAATGACTGTTTTTTTCTGGATGGCTGCTGCTAAAAGAACCTAATTCAATCTTCTTGTATTTCACTCATATTCAAGCTTGTGTACAGCTGCTCTTGAGATTTTGTACATGATATAAAAATAATCATTTTCTTTGCACCTTATGTGAGCAGATCATTATTGGATATTAATGAAAAGGTCAGCTTTTTGAGATTGCAGGAAAGGATGGTTCAAAGTAGACAAATATTTATTTATATTAGTTTTCTGGAGGTAAGTGATTTGAGCAATTGGAAATTAATTTTTGCAATGAAAACTTTAATACAGTAACACAGTTGAATTGAATATACGTACATGTACCTATTGCTTGTATTAGACCATATTTTACAAATTATTTTCCAGAAGCTATCAACAGAATTTAGCAGTTCTATGTAACAATGTTATACTATATGAGATACATATTATGCATCCTGTAGCTAATATATGAAATATTTTACTTAAAGGGACACTATAGTCACCAGAACAACTACAGCTTATTGAATTTGTTATGGTGAGAAGGATCATAAACTTCAGGCTTTTTGCTGTAAACACTGTTGTGGCGGAACAGACCTCGCCACGTGTTCTTGGAGGGGGCTGCTTGCCCGCCTCCTACCTTCTGACTATGGCCCTGGGATATATGGCATTTGAAAACACTATTTGTGCCCTGTGACAAAACGGGATAGACTACCAGACAAACTGTGGAGTTACTGGGTGGCCACCATTTCATGTATCAGAGGCACATGGTGAGAACAATGGATGAAGCACATGGGGAGAACAATGGATGGCGGCCATTTTAACTCACAGACACTATTTTGACTTTTCTACATGGTGCCATCTCGCCGGTATTTGGTGCACAAAAACATCGTTCAGTAGTTTTAAACTACAGAACAGAGGACACATTTAACAGTAATTATTTTTCATATAGCCTGTATATGTTCTGCGGAATCTGCATTAAACCGTATCTTCCAAACTACTGAACGTATCTGGGTGAATTTTGGATATGTGGTTCACCCAGATACCCCGGTTCCGAGGATATATGGGGTTATTGCATGTTTTGGGGTCCCTGTGATATGTTTTATAATACTGTATTTTCCTGCCTGTGATAATTAAGTTAGTCTATTGTGTTGAGATAATTGTATCAAAGGCAGAGGGAAGGATATGTAATGAATGGGAGTGTTAGCTGTGTTGTAATGTGTTGATTGGTTGTTCTTCAAAACCCTGTGGGCCGTACTATGTTTGTAGAATGTGAATAAAAGAGGTTGTATGTGCCAGTACAGTCAGTTCTACTTCACCTTCAATTTGGAGTGCCGTCTCTTATTGGGGGAATCTGCTACAAGGGATTGCTATGCTTGTCATACTCCCTTGCTAAATCACTACTAAGCTCTTGTAAGAGCTTGTTTCTGCCTTGCTCTCTGGAGGAGTCTACGGTGGTTATGGCGTCTGCTGCAGTGCTTGGAGTCCTCAGGAAGCGCTAGGAGCATCCTTTGATGGAGGTACCAAGTTAGGGTGCCCGTCGATCCATTAGAACTGTCTTGTCAGAGAAAATGCAGTGTTTACATTACAGTCTAGTGATAACCTCACTGGCCACTCCTCAGATGGCTGTTAGAGATCCTTCCTGTGTCATGGCTGCCTAAAATGCATTCAAACATTCAGTATCTCCTCGCTCTGCATGCAGACACTGAATTTTCCTCATTGATTCAATTCATCTCTATGAGGAGATGCTGATTGGCCAAGGCTGTGTTTGAATCATGCTGGCTCTGCTCCTGATCTGCCTCTTTGTCAGTCTCAGCCAATCATATGGGGAAGCACCACTTCTGATTATGTCAGCAGACAAGTTTTGACTATTGACTATTCTGAGTCAAACAGCATGCAGATCTACAGATTCAGGCTTGAATACAGTAAGATTTTGCTATATTTATGGAGGCATGAGGGGGCTAGATTGTGGTTTTAACACTATAGGGTCAGGAATACATGTTTGTGTTCCTGACCCTATAGTGATCCTTTAAGAATATACTAGATTGTCTGTTGTATGGTCAAGTAATTACCAACAATGGCTAAACTTAAAGGTAACAGTGTTTTTCTGTACATGTTTTCTGATATATACATAAATAAAGTTGCAACTTGTCAACATTTCAGTCAAACTTTTGAGGAAAGTCCCATAGAGGACTGAAACATCAACACATTTTCCGGTGTACGATTGCACAATTAAGCTTCCAGATTTATCTACAAAGTCCTGTGAGTGCACCTTTCTTGATATTTATATGTTGGCATTAGTGATTTTCACCCAGACGAGGTCAAGAGGACACATACCAGTCAAGCCATAAGACTTGCTGGCTTGCTGTGGAGGCTTGACGTTGCTTGTAAAGTACATACAAAAAGAGCTGTGGTGGGGAAAAAAGTGTGGATGAAAACCACTTACACCTGAAGTAAGTGTTGGGGATAAAATCAGCCCGGGCCCTTTGTGGATGATGGATATTTGCCAACTCATACAGAGCTCTGGAAATTGGAAATGAATAGCAGAGACATGTTCAATAACCAATTCAAATTGTATTCATACGTCAGTTATATTTATACCCCATTTTCATAGCAGGATGGGAGGGGAAAAATGAGCATATGGGCGTGACAATGACATTGTTTTTCACAAGTTATGAGCAGCTGTTTAATTCTACGTTATATAACACATGTATATTTGATCAAAACAAGATATTTACAAATACCTTAATCTTGGACAATTAACAAGAACATTTGGAAATCAGTATGGTCATTCTCTCGTAAATGATATTAGATAAATTCTTCCCAGAATCGAAGATACAATTCCAAATTTATTCTTGGTTCAAATTAACCCTTATATGAACAGCTAGGATATTAAGCAAAATGGATATTCATATCCTACAATTCCTCTCTTTAGATCATATCGTGATCTACCTTACGGAATATCCATGGGAGGCCTGCGGCA
This sequence comes from Pelobates cultripes, assembly GCA_933207985.1. Lineage (NCBI taxonomy): Eukaryota > Metazoa > Chordata > Amphibia > Anura > Pelobatidae > Pelobates > Pelobates cultripes. The sequence goes on from OW240912.1 coordinate 282,445,871, forward strand.
GAGAAACGAAAGGAGGTATATTCAGACGTGCTAATCACGTCTGCAGGACTTTCATTATTTCTTCACCTCGATTTCCCCCATTTGCTCTATGCCGTAGGTTTTCCCTTTAAGAGGAGATCGAGCTGTCGATTTTCAGCTTCTGTAATCATCTGTTGTACACATCTTTTAAGTGTACAAGTTAAATATTTCAAACAGCTGACATCTTAACCAATTTTAAACAGACTGCACATCATGTTATCTGTAACTTGAGCCTTGAATCAAAACAGGCAAAGTGTATTATTCCCAACAACAGGAATATTATTATTATAATTCACAACGTAAACACATATAATCAAAAATGGGAATAAAATCTATTTCCCCTCTTTGGACCAGGGTCTTGGATTACCAGTCCACCCAGTGAACTTGGGCCAGGTCAAAAAACCCAGTGGCAAAAACTCATAGTTGAGGAAAAAAGCACATCTGGGTAAACTCTAAGTGAGTGTCATGACTGTGTAGACATGTCATCCCCTCACGTTGACAGCATTAGTGACTTATAAAACCCACACTTGTAAGTAGATAGCTCGGGTATCGGGATTGGGAAACACTTCTTGATGGATCCCTTGCAGTAGTAAGAGCACTGTTAAAGTGTGATTTCTGTGGGAAAAGCAAGTCTTATGGCTTGACTGGTGTGTGTATTTGTGTTTAGCAATGTATTAACTATCCACTTACTTCAGGTGCAAGGGGTTTTCATGCACACAAAATAGCTTTCCATGAGTGTTTCATTGGCTTTGCTCCTCTTCCTGAGTTGTGTTCAGTGGCGTACATACCAGGGTCGCAGGGGTCGCGGCTGCGACTGGGCACGGCCCACCAGGGGGCCCAGCCGCCCCTGCGACCCGGTATGTACGCCACAGGGCCAGCCTCTTCCCCTGGGGGGCCCAGGAGCCGACCACCCCAGGGCCCCCCGAGGCTGGCCCTGCTGTCACCCGGCAGGCGGGCACGTGAGGGAGCACTCAGTGCTTCCTCTTCAGCTCCCTTGCGCACGTCACTGATACCGGAACCGGAAGATGACATCATCTTCCGGCACCGGCATCCCTACGCAGCGCGCGAGGGAGCTGAAGAGGAAGCACTGAGTGCTCCCTCGTGCGCCCGCCTGCCCGACCGGCCACCCGCCCAGGAGCCCAGCAGCACCACTGGACCCCAGGGAATCCCCCCAGCACTCCAAAAGGTAAGGAGGCTGGGGGGATTAATTTTTTTTAAAAAATGTGTGTGAGTGTTAGTGTTAGAGTTAGTGTTAGAGTGAGTGTTAGTGTGTGAGTGTTAGTGTGAGTGTGAGTGTGAGTGTTAGAGTGAGTGTTAGAGTGAGTGTTAGTGTGTGTGAGTGTCAGAGTGAGTGTTAGTGTGTGTGAATGTCAGTGAGTGTGTGTGTTAGTGAGTCTGTTTGATGTCTGTTAGTGAGTGTGTGTTTGTCAATGAGAGTGTATGTTTTGTAAGTGAGTGTGTATGTATGTCTGTCGCTGAGTGTGTCTCTGTCAGTAAATGTGTGTGTCTGTTAGCTAGTGTGTATGCGCCTGTAAGTGAGAGTGTGTGAGTCTTCAGCACTTACCTTTCTCCAGCGCCGGACTCCCTTGGCGCTGAGGATCCCTCAGCCTCTCAGCTCCGAATGCGACCGCGCACGCATTCAAACCGCCCATAGGAAAGCATTACTCAATGCTTTCCTATGGACGTTCAGTGTGCTCCTGTAGCGGTTGTCAGTGAGACAGCCACTAGAGGCTGGATTAACCCTCAGTGAAACATAGCAGTTTCTCTGAAACTGCTATGTTTTCAGCTGCAGGGTTAAAACTAGAGGAACCTGACACCCAGACAACTTCATTGAGCTGATGTGATCTGGGTGTCTGTAGTGGTCCTTTAAGTGTGTGTGCATCTGCATGCACTGGCGTACATACCGCGGTCGCAGGGGTCGCAACCCTGTAACCCCTGCGACCAGGTGCCCACCGCCATGTGTTGCGGCCCAGCCTACGTGCGGGGGGGGCCACAGATCAATTTTCGCACCGGGGCCCCATGGGTCATGTGTACGCCACTGGTTGTGTTTAAAAGCTGTTGTATACAGCAGACATATACTCAAATAAATCCATATATAAAGTGGAATTATGAAGCAAAAATTTGTTTTTTTGTTCAGCTCATTTGCATTCGCCTACCCAGAATCCCTTGCACTGTTAAAGTCAGATTTCTGTGGGAAAAGCAAGTCTTATGGCTTGACTGGTGTGTGTATTTCTGGTTAGCAATGTATTAACTATCCACTTACTTCAGGTAGGATGGGTTTTCATCCACACTTTTTCCCCCACCACAACTGAATTGGTATATATATATATCTGTGATTTGCACCCAAGCAAGGACAAGAGGACACAAGAGGACAAGACCAGGAGTGTGAGTGCTGGATCCACATGCACATATACATCCAGCACTCATAAAGCTAAAGAGATAGTGAGAAAGAGAAGAAATGGTAAGACAGACAGAGAGAATAAAGATAAATAAAAAAGAAAAGGCTGACATTTCCATTTCATGTCCTGAAAAGTTTTGATTCCACAGGAACCAAACATGGAAAAATGGGTAAATATTATTAAAAGCAGCTGCTAACAAAATGTGTCATGAAATTGTTCTTCAGAAAAGGGTTTAACATTCTAACCCCAAACAATACACAATCAAAATGTGGTAGACAGATGGAAAACTAATTTGTTGGTTGTTCTAGTAATTGGACCTGCATAAAATCAATGCAGTTTGATAATCTGAGGGGTATTCAGGTGTAAATATTCAATAATCTTGCCACAAATTCTGGTAAAAGTGATTCATGTGAGTCACCCGGTCCGCAGGTAATAAAATATAATTAGGAGGGATGTAAGAAAAGCATCATAAATGAATAACAAAGAATGGTAGGTACTGTGTGCTAACTAGGCACTTATATAGAACTACAATAAATATAAATGTAGCAGCGCCAGTTACCATGTTTATATAGGGACTCTTTTCCCTATAGAACATGTACAAATTGATCTATAAACTGAGTGGAGAGAAGAATATTACTGTACATAATCCACCTCTAGTTGTGATTGTGGAAGCGCTAATAGATTAAATCACTTACCCCTAAGGGTTAATATGAAAATAAGAAAATGCAATAAATATCTGAAAATATAAAACCAATATAGTGCAATAGCGTAGTGGGGCAGTGTGAAATAAATAGTCAAAATGGTCACACTCACATGGGAAAGAGCCACTAAGTATAGGCTCAGATCTCTAAGGCCTGTGTGTGCTATGGCAACACTGTACCTCTTCTTTCTCAGATGGTCCTCATATAGAAAGAAAAAAGGGTGGGGGAAACAAGTGAACCAGAAAAGCTGGCAATAAATGCCACAGTATATTTAATAAAGTGAAGTAAATGAGTGGCTTCTCACCTTTTCAGGAGCCTAGATATGGCTCATGGTATGTAGGTAAATGTGCCTTTAAAGGGGCATCTACCCTTCTTTATGCAGCAGATGATGGAAGGTCAAATGGACTATATAAAATGTCCTTTTTTTCACAACTTTGACAAAACAAACAAAGCAAAAAAGTATATAAAGATCAATTATTATGAAAGTCCTCTCAATTTGTCCTTCCCGAGACGTGTTTCGTTGTATTATGACAGCTTTCTCAATCGGTGTCCATCATGCTGCTGTTGACGGTTTAAATGACACTTCCTTCCTGCTAATAGGTGGTCACTTGGGAGATTGTCCAATCAGGTGCCCGTTCACCGTGGGTATGTGCCAGAATCAGCTGTATTAAATGTACTATTATGGCTTAGTCCCATGACGTCTCACGTGACAATGTACGTCACGCGTGGCGTCATAGGTGGGGCGTGTCTGCTTGTAGTCCATGTGACCCAGGAAATGGCGTGGTCTACTTTGTGTAACGTAATTTCCTATGTTTTGCGGCCATCTTTATTGTAGTTAATTTCCTTGCATAGCAGTATATGGAATTGCGAGTGTGACCATGGTAACTATTTATTTCACACTGCTCCACTACGCTATCAAAAATGAGTATTTGATGGTGCAAGGACAGCAACTGTGAGTAGGATTCTATATTCAAAGGAGTATGCAGTTGTGGCTATCAACTACAGCTACTGTCAAATAAGATGTATTTGGGAGACTGGAATAATAAAAGTAAATGTAACAATACATACCTGTTTATTCTGTAACTCAGCAGCTTAGCTTCCTGGCAATCATTGTTATAAGCTCTGTCCTTTACAGCTGGCAGTCAGCATGGGGAAAGCATACAAAGAAGAGAAAAAACAAATAATGTTCATATTTCTCATTTTCATTTGCAATTTTTGCTTGGCATTGTATTCTTTGAACTGGATTATGATGTATTTTGTTGATTCTTCAATATAAATTCAAAAGAAAACAAAGCATTTTATGATAAAATGGTTAAGACAAGTTACAGGTTATTTTTATTTTATTATTATTTTAGTCAGCGGAGCAAATTCAAAAGAAGTGATATTTGAGTAGTCAGTTATCAACTCTGAAACATACTGGAGGAGCAAATTACTTCTCAGTGATAGGTTGTCCAAAATGCTCTTAGAAATATTTAGAGCAAGTTATAGAATATCACGTTCTCTATTCACAGACCTGTAATACTCCAGTAGAAGGTTTTACTTCTTTACAAGGATGTATGCGTGGGTCCCAATAAAGAATAGATCTACTGAAAGACCTTTGATGTGGCTTGGAGGTAAAACCAAGAAAATTGTGATTCTGAGCTCTTCAGGTCTAATTTTTGCAATCATTTTAATATCTGCCATCTTACGTGGGCACTTTGCCAGTCCATTTAACTAATTACAGAGACACTATAGTCACCAGAACCACTACAGCTTAATCTAGTGATTCTGGTGTCTATTGCCTGTCCCTTCAGGTGTTTTTAATGTAAACAATGCCTTTTCACTGCCTCCTTTAGACGACCAAGGGAGGTGCTTCCTGTGTCGGTGAACTGGCAGGCAGTGTCTTCTTGCTCTATATGGAGGAGCTGAATGTTCCACATAGAGAAGCATTAATTCAATTAATGACACACGGGAGTAGCAACAATTGAGGGAGAAAAGACCACAATTTCAGTTTTGGTCAAGGTGAGTTTAAGGAAGTGGGCAGCCATCCAGTTAAAATAACAGATTGGCAGTTAGATAGGGCGAAGAAGAGAGTTAAATGTGTGAAATAGTCGTTTGTGTTCGCAGGAGAGTGTTGTTATGAGGGTACTGAAGTAATTTACTTTTGCAGAGGAAAGAGCCAAGCTGTATGATGGCAGCATAAATTTATAGTGGAGAAAGTCAAACGCACAGTGAGACTTTCTCCAACAGCGTTCAGCAGTTCTGGAGCATTTTTGGAGGTATCGAGTCAGCTTGCTGTGCCAAGGTTGTTGTTGGAGGCGCTTTTAAATATAGGAGGTGCCATAATGTCTAGTTGAGAGGAGAGGGTGGAATTGTAGAAGGAGGTTGCAGGGCTAGGTCAGGTGAGGTTTGAGATAGGTAAAAGGATTTTTTGGAGATTGGTGGAGAAATGCTCTAGGTCAAGACATTGGAGGTTCCTGTAAGATTGATGTTCAGACGGTGGTGTCAATTGGGTCTTAGGTATGCCGATGTCAAAAGTCAGCAGATGGTGCTAAGGTAGAGGAAAAGGAATAATGGAGAGCTTAGGGGAGGTACAGAGATTGGTGAAGGTGAGATCAAGAGTGTTTCCCACTATATGGGTTGCTAAATTGGACCATTGCGTAAGGCCGACGAGAGAGCAGACGAGAGGCATCAGTGCAGTTGCGGTTGTTGATTGGGATATTTAAATCTCCAAGTATAAGGGAAGGAGTGCTAGATGAGAGGAAGTGGGGAAGCCAGGAAGAAAAGTGCTCAATGCAGAGCCTAGGATAACCAGGGGGTGGAGGGGAGGGGCGGTAGATGATAGCAATTCTTATAGGATTGGGTTCAAATAGGCGGACAGTGTGAACAACAAAAGGAGAAAAGGATAGGGCGGGGGGGTTATGATTGGATGAAAGGTACATTGAGGGGAGAGAAGGATGCCTACACCACCTCCTTTACAGTTAAGTCTGGGAGTGTGAGAGAATTGTAACCCAGCAAAACATAAAGAGGCAGGAGTAGCGCTATCAGAGGGGGACAGCCAGGTTTCTGTAAGTGGAAGTAGTGTGAGTGAGTTTGAGACGAAAAAGTCGTGTATGGCTGTTGATTTTAAATTACTGCAGGTGGAGCGGGCATTCCAAAGTGCACACTGGGATCTAAAAAACACCAGCACTATAGTGTCCTGACACCATACTGTTCCTTTAATTGTAATTTGTAATGATTTATTAATAAAGATGTTTGCATTAATATAATCAAATTTGCAGTTTAGTATTAATGTTTTTCAACTCTACCAACAATTTATAGTTGCTATATTTATTGTAGTAACATTTCTATTACAAATCAATATGTTATAAAAATACCGTTGTATTTTTCTTCAAATACTTTTAACGTGAATGAGACTCTGAACACATCATCTGCTTTTCTATGTTGTGATGCACTATCTTGTAATGATATAAAATCTTTTTGATCATGTTAATAATCAAGAAACGCAATTTGCATAAATTGAAAATACAACCACATATCACAGTGCACCCTCTGTATGCATTTTGAAATGTATCCTATATTTATATCTTGATAAAATGTGCTCATTACATTTCAGGTGTTTGATGATTGTGGAAAAGGCATAATTACTTTGATGGCTTTTTAATCTACCTAAATGGGAAGAGAGCACTAAAACCCAAGACTTCAGAAGCAAAAAAATTATTTTAGTTTGGTTTGTATGCTTGTAAGGATCAAACAAACACTGGCCAGAAGGTGAATAGGAACAAGAGCTTAAATGACCTTTAGAAGAGAA
>OW240912.1:282452878-282618236 GCA_933207985.1 Pelobates cultripes
TGCTGCTGGGGGACAGGACCGACTGTCTCTGCCCCCTGTAACTCAGCCTGCCGCTAGGGAATGGAGATTGGGCTCCCAATTCCCTGCATATCACACTGTCGCTGGGGAATGGAGACTGGGCTCCCAATTCCCTGCATATCACACTGCCGCTGGGGAATGGAGACTGAGATCCCTATTCCCTGCAGATCACACTGCCGCTGGGGAATGGAGACTGGGATCCGAATTCCCTGCATATCACACTGCCACTGGGGAATGGAGACTGGTCTCCCAATTCCCTGCATATCACACTGTCGCTGGGGAATGGAGACTGGGATCCCAATTCCCTGCATATCACACTGCCTCTGGGGAATGGAGACTGGGCTCCCAATTCCCTGTATATCACTCTGCCACTGAGGAATGGAGACTGGGCTCCCAATTCCCTGCATATCACACTGCCGCTGGGGAATGGAGACTGGGCTCCCAATTCCCTGCAGGACCGGTGGAGAGACCTTGGTCCCATCTCCACCGGCCACCTGGGGTTCTTCCCAGTAAAACTCTACTATCTTGTCCCAGCTGAATGGGTCTGGCTCTGGGTCTGTCACTCTGCTCTCCTGCTGATCCTTCTCACTGGAGTGGAACAGTTGCTGGTAGCCCTGTTCCAGCTCCATTTCCCGGGTCACCAGGTGGACCAGGTCTTGCTCAATCTCGTGAGAGTCGCCCCATCATACCTGCTCTCCCTCCACTCAAAGAGATCACAGAACCGGGCTTGTGTAGGGCTCCCAAACTCAGGCTCTGAGAAAGTCTCCCATAACAAGCCAGGACCGTCAAACTCCTCTCCGTCTGACTTGTCATGCTCGGCTGTCCAAGGCAGGTACTGTGCCCCATACCACCAGAGCGCCTGGTAGGCATCTTCCAGCCACATCTCCTGCCATACCCGGAGCTCCAATTCCTTCACCCATTCCTCCAGGGGCTGCTCTCCCAGGAAGGGCATCCGCAGGGCTAGTCGCTTCTGCAATCGCTGGTCTTCCTTGGGGAGTCTCTTGCCCCGCTGGTACTCCGCAATACCCAGTGCCTGGTACCAGATGCCTTTTCGGACTGCATCTCTATCGTCCATGTCACCTTCCTCGTACGACACTGTTGGTTCCATCTTGGTGCTGTCAGGGTCGCTGTACTCAGACAAGCGTTGCCCTCAATTTGTAAATCCAAGGAATGGTGTCTCCTTGTAGCTGTCCTTCTGGCTGTAGGAACGATCCCACTTCTGCCACCAATTGTAACGGCACCCCCAGGCATAAAAAGGGTTAAACGCCGTTTAGAGGATATTCCCTTCCAGATCTACAGGCAGCTACCGTAGACACCAAGCCACCGAACCGGACAAGCATATGCATGCCGTAAACAGCCGAACGGAACCATACGAACGCTGTAAACAGCCGAATAGGAAAAACCATACAAAAGGTTTACACTCCTAGCAGTCGAACTGGAACAGCATACAATAAATCCCCCCAAGAATGAGACAAAGCTCAGTGTTGAGGTTCAAGCAGCGAACAGACAGAGCTGTGGGTTTATTGTTCTTATATACACATTCTTACACATTAGTACCACCCACAGGGTTTTGGAAAACAACCAATAAACATGTATTTTCAGAATCAGCATACTCCAAATACAAACATACGTCAAAATCATACAAATTGGTCCAGTGGTTCAAAAGATAGATTGTGGTCCTTTGTGACCAAATGAAGCATGGCTTTTCTGCCCAAAACCAGTTCCACAAAGCCTTCTATCCTGGAGATAATTGGGAAGTAATCCAATTATCTCCAAGGACAGAGGCAAAACTCCATTGAACACATGGTAGCAAAAGACAGTAAAATACATAAAAATATATAACTGTGCATCTATTAAATAAAATATGTACATTCAACATTTTCCCAGATAGCTCAGATCTGAGCGTACATTATTACTGAATGGCGCTCAGATCACACACATACAGTTCAATTGCCATGGAGTCAAAGTCTTTCCCATAGTCTTTCATTATACGAATGGGCTCCATGGCATTGCTATCTGGGGTATCACCGCTCAAACAGGGCAAGCAACGAATGACCCGGCTTTCGTGTTTTTGCAGGGGAAAATCAAGCGTTTCAACATGGGGCCATAGTCTAAAGGCAGCAGGCAGGCACCCAGGCTCCTCCAATGCACAGTGGTGAGATTGGTCTCGTCACACTCGAATTCTGTCCGAATGGCAAAAATAAGGTAAAAACAGCTGATCTGCTATAATTATACTGATTATACTGAATATACTACTTCGAATATTTTTGCCTCATTTTGCCATTTGGAATTAATTTCAGAGTTTAGTTAATAACCCTGTCTGCAGAGGGGAAATAATTTTAAGACCATAATAGAATTCCATAATAGAATTCTACTTTTAGATGAGAGGTTTTTATGTCCAAATGTATATTTAACTACAAGATTACATTATATATTTCTATAAAATGATCATGGCTTACTCAGAGTCTCTCTTCCTTTCTGCTGCTGCTATTTCAGGTATATATGCAATTTACCTCAAGCAACTACCAGAACCAGTTCTTGTTATATGTATTCACTTTGGTGCCAACCTTAGCAAGAATGAAAAGGAAAGCATTTTGTTTTTCAAACTTTGCATGGCCATCTCAGATTTGTCACACTGCAAGTTCCTACAAACATGTCACGTTTCATAAAAATCTGTTCAGTTTGATATACTTAAAAAATATATTTTAAAATAGAAATGTTACACACCCTCTTTTTCTGCCTTTGTATCCACTATGATCTTTCAGTAAAAGTACAATAAAAGCAAACTAGTATTATAAAAAAAATCATTATCAAGAGTCACTGCATATACAAAATGAAGTACATAAGATATTTTACAATGAATACATTTTAGCTCAAACATAAACCAGTTTGATCTTCCATTTTATTTAAAGTTTTCAAGTTGCCACGGAATGAAGCAATGTAGGCCAGTCATATTGTCTTCACAACTTGTCACCAAATACCAGTGATCCAACTTTACTTTCAAGTATGCTAGGAGTAAGTTATTTGGTTCCTTGTCTTAATGCCATTTCAGAGGCCATAGCAATGTGAAGGGGTAGGTAAAAGGGCATGAACTGAGATGTCACTTGAAAAAGCATAATTTAAAGGAACACTATAGGGTCATGAACACAAACATGTATTCCTTACCCACTAAGAACACCATCTAGCCCACTTTTGCCCTCTCTAAATATAGTAACACATTACCTTTAATCCACTCTTTTGCTACTGGCTCTGCCCCTATTCATCTCTATGAGGAGGATTCAGTGCCTCCCGGTGTCTCTATGCAGAAAGTGGAGAAACTGAATGTCACTGCTGCACACTGTGCAGCACTGCCCCAGGAAGCACCTTTAGTAGCCATCTTTAATGTAAATGCTGTGTTTCTTTGAAAATACTGTGTTTATTGCCAAAAGCCTGAATGTACTGATTATACTTACTAGAACAAATACAGTAAGCTGTAGTTGTTCGGGTGACTATAGTGTCCCTTTAAAAGTAATTGCATTAACATATTAAAAGTAATCAGACTTGACATGAATGAAATCAAAGCTAAAAGATTGCATTATGTTATATTTTTTTAGTTTACTTACTTAGTTTGTCAGCAGTGTGTATTGATGATTGTGTGAACGAGGTATTACGTGTGAGATTTTATGTGTTGATCTTTTGGATTAACAGCAAAAACATGTGAGAAAGGCTGAACTTGATGGGCGCAAGTTTCTTTTCAGCTATATAACTATGTAACTATGCAACTGTGGAGAGACTTGCATATTCAAGTTTGTCATGAAGGGAAAGGTAAGTATGCCTAACAAAATAATGAAAAGATTAGACATGTGCAATTCATTTCATTCCAAATGTACATTCGGACAAATTTCGTGAAATTCGCACATTCTGATGTTTACGAATGTCCGAAGTACCGAAGAGCCGAAGTTTGGTAGTTCAGAAGTGCCGAACCGAATGACATTAGTCCGAATTGATGTAGTGCTGAAGTGCTTCAGATTTCTGAAAAGTGGCAAAACAAGAGAGAGGGAGGGAAAATTATGTGAATGATGACAGGAATCTTCACCAATGAGCTAATTCCTTGCACTGGAAGCCCTCCAGATGTGTAAGTGGTTGTGGTGGCAATCCTGGCACTGGGAGCCCTATAGATGTGTTAGTGGTTGTGGTAGCAGTCCTAGCACTGGGAGCCCTACAGATGTGTAAGTGGTTGTGGTGGCAGTCCACTTACACATCTATAGGGCTTCCAGTGCCCATACTGCCACCACAACCACTTACACATCTGTAGGGCTCCCAGTGCCCGGACTGCAACCACAACCACTTACACATATATAGTGCTCCCAATGCCCGTACTGCCACCATAGCCACTTACACGTTAATAGGGCTCCCAGTGCAGGATTGCCACCAAAACCACTTACACATCTATAGGGCTCCCAGTGCCCGGACTGTAACCACAACTACTTACACATATATAGTGCTCCCAATGCCCGTACTGCCACCATAGCCACTTACACATTAATAGGGCTCCCAATGCCAGGATTGCCACCAAAACCACTTACACATCTATAGGGCTCCCAGTGCCCGCACTGCAACCACAACCACTTACACATATATAGGGCTTCCAGTGTCCTTACTGCTACCACAACCACTTACACATTAGTAGGGCTCCCAGTGCCAAGATTGCCACCACAACCACTTACACATCTATAGGGCTCCTAGTTTCCTGACTGCCACCACAGCCACTTACTAGACATGTGTAATTCGTTTCATGCAATTCGGACATTCAGATGCTTACAAATGTACGAAGTACTGAATTACCGAAGTTCTGAATTGCCGAAGTTCGGTAGTTCGGAAGTGCCAAACCGAATGCCATTGGTCCGAATTGCCGAAGCAGACACATTTTTTTACTTACTTGAATTTCCGAAACTAACTACATTTTTTACCCATGCACATCCCTAGAAAAGATGTAATTTCCATATCACTTTTAAGCAACACTTAAATAAAATAAAAAGCACAATTGCTTTGATTATTTTGGTTTTACCTGCTCATAGCTGTAAGATTGGCCTTACAGTTACTTGTTTGGTACCTTTCAAGAGCTTATTCTATACTGTTATGAAATTAGCCAACCTACCCTAGCTTCTCTTTTCTATTCTGCTGCTGCTATGTCAAATATATATGTATTTTACCTCAAGCGACTCGCAGAACCAGTTCTTATTTTGTTTATTCATTTTCGTGCCAACCTTAGCAAGAATGAGAAGCAAAGCATTTTGTTTTTTAAATGTTGCAAAGAAATCTCAAACATATCTGAAATGTAAAACTGCACGCTGATATAAACATGCCATGTTTTAGAAACAAGAACCTAGGAATCCTTAAAATATATATCTTTTAATAAGAAAATATCACATGCCCTCTTATCCATTCAATGTCTCAAGTCAAAATAAAATCAAAGCAGATCATGAAAAAACGGATTTGGTAATTCAACAGGGGAAATATTTCCCCACTATCCCTTCCTATTGTTCTGTAATTACCATGACATAAATATTATAGTATTAATATGAATGATACTGTTATTACTTACATTTAATAAAATGTTTTATTTATGCATTGCTTTTTGATTTGTTTGATGTTTGTTTTCATATTTTCTCTTTGCATGGTTATTTGTATATGAAACTTACCCAAAACTTTTATGAAACTTAAAATGTTCAAATAGGGGTTACAAATAAGGGTTGCAAGCTTTATCAAAGTGTTGATGTAAACATGACAAGTTTGAGTTCTCAGTACTTTAACGGATTATTTCAGACATTTTTGTTGTTGAGCAGGTTTACACATTTATGCAAAATATTGGTATACCTACCGGTACTTTTTTGTTTGCTTATTCTTGGACTGGTATAGATCTAATTCTAGCCCACACATTCAATCTGCTAGTTATACCACTGTCATGTTCGTCAGCCTGAGTAAATCATTTGTACTTTTGAAAAATGCAAATGTTACACTTGATAACCACTGCACACACTGTCAAATTGACCCATATAAACAATTAAATCAGTTACAATTTTCTGCATTTTATATATTCTACAGGATTTTGGAAATAAAATAGCAGAAACCATGTGTCTTTTATAACTGAAAGCTCAATTGGTAACTGTGTATAATCATTTAATATTTATTTTTTGAGAATATTAAAAAAAAAAAAGAAAAAGAAAAAAAAACCTGCATATGTGGAAGTCTTGTTTTCTGAAAAAAATTGAATTGGGGCACACCCGAAAAACGTATTTTTCAGAAACATTTTTAAGGAACAGCACACACATAGAAAAATGACAGTTTTACATTTTACAAGGCTACTTAAAATCTTAGCAAACAGATATGGGGATTCCGTTACAACCACATGACCATATTGTGCTAAGCACACCACTGCGTCATGGTTCCCCCAATACCGGTGGGTCCTAAACTAATTATAACATGGGAGAACTCCAGAAGTCTTTTTTTCTAACAATTTTAAATTATTCTACCTTTCAGTCAAATATACAATAGTATATTTGGTGAATGATTTGTTTTTACATTTCTACTGAGAAGTGCATGTGTTGAAGTGCAAGTATAGCCATAGCACAGCTATTGTATGTTGAGATAGGAGACTAACAGAGTGAGCAATCATAAAATTCTTATCCAGTGAAGATAATTGTGAGGATGGGAGGGAAAGCTAAGCTTCTCAAACATAAAGTAGAAAGGTAGAAAGTGTTGTTTGGGTGTCAGTGATCTACTGAAAGGAATGCTCCATAAACATAAAAAAAATCCCTCCCTCCTTCCTCCGGGTATAAATCATCCAACCAGCCCTGCTACTTCCTGGTAGTTTAGCTCAGTAAAGCATGCAATTGCCTAGAGCACCTGCCTTGTAATGACTGTGATTGGACAGCCACAGAAAGCCTGGGCTGGGGAAAAAGAGGAAGGCTTTGAAAGGCTTCAGACAAGATATCTGCAACTTTTACAATTTGTATTAGATATAAACGCACAATAAAAAAAAAGCATAATTAAATGCATTCATGTTTGCATTAGGAGTATATATGCTAAATAGTGATTATTTTTCTGTTTCGGGAGTGGAGGGCCCATTCAAAAAAAAAAAAAAAGCTAACATCAGCTAATTAAAATTATGTTATATTTTTTGTTGATAGTAAAAATAAATTATTAATGTTTATACTATTAAGCAGATCTGCATAAAATTTACTACCAAATACCTTACAATATCATCTCTACGGAATGTGTAGTAATCATATATGAAGCATTTTTTTCACTTCAACAAAAAATGATGGATCCCTCCCCTCCTTCTTTCCTTCTTACTTTTATATTTAATTTAATTTATTTTATTTATTTATTCATTTATATTTCTTAATTGTGCGATGTTCATTACTTGTTTGTTTTCAAAATTATAATGTTGTGTTTTATCAAGATGTATCAATAAAACCTATTTGAAAACAAAGTATGTTATATTGACTAGAGAGCTATATTTCCAATATGAGATAACAAATTCATTTAGATAACCCCGACACGCAGAATCAAAAGCAAATCAAGAAATTTTACATTTTGGCCAAACCTGAATAAGTACAAATGTCATTATCCAGAATACCTCATAACAGTGAGAGAGAAAGCTGCATTGTTTTGAGATAAAGCAGATGTTAGGACCTTCTTGGGAGACCTATAATTGTGCACTCAACTGTTCTTTATGTGATCAAACAGAATGCTAGCCTGCTTTCGAGAAGCTTTATTCTCGGTGATCTTTGTCTCTTTTTCTGAAGAAACATTTACAGTCTGATTTTCTCTCTTTTCTCTTAAAGTAAAAAAAAGTGATTCCTAATGACCGATCTCGTATGGTGATTTTAAGCAAGTCACAATGTTGTTTGTTTTTTTTCTCGGAAAAGTAAATAGTTAATTACAATTTTTTATGCAAACCTTACAATCAATATTAATATGGAACTGCACAAAATGAAAGAAAATAATCTACAGCTTACTTCCTATTGTATTCCTTGCTGCAGGTATAAAATGTGTGAATCAAGATAATTGCCCATCTCTAGTCTTTGGCGAGCTCTAATCTTACCCAAGTCCGAACTGAACACAATTTGTTCCTTAAGCCCTAAAAGCCTAGTCATGAGCAGCAGTGGCACAAAATAGGATTCTGATTAGATTAAGTGCTTCCATCTGGAGATTGCATAGTTGTAAATTGTTCTCTTCACAGAAAATTGTGTGATGCATAGAAAAAGAAAAACCTTTAAGAATACATTACTGGTCTACAAGAATACTCTCCTTGCAGTGGAATACGTAGTGAAAAACAGACTAATGGATTTATGTTAATTAAAATTAAATCTTTTCTAAAGGCACAGGTTTGTAGTGTGTGGAATATAATAAACATTGTATATGCTACATGTTTAGCATCATGACCAAATATACAATATGTAAAAGTGCATTCTGTTTACAGTGGAGAGAACATTCGTATCTATGCTCTGACAAGTGCACACAGGGCAAGGGGGCACTGTGGAAAGTGAAGTGTAATTTTGGCTGCTAAAAAAAGCAAAAAATAAATTTAAAAAAAACAGCAGCAGTAAAGTGCTGCAACTCTAAGGCCTTAAATAAATTGTAGACATTGTTGTCATTTATAAAAGATTGGTCACTTTGGAAGGGAAGGTCTATTCCAATAGTATTTTTCCATTTGTTATGAGCTGTGCCTTTTTAAACAATTTTTTTTTTTTAATAAGTCTCCTTTTATATTTATATATGATTTAGTAAATTTGCATTATAGTCAAAGCAATAAAGGCTCAGTCTGGTATATACTGTAAATTCCAAATGTTCTACAAGTCCCAACACATTGCCTATGATTACACATGGATGAAGGTGAATTATGGTTGGGGGTTTATTTACTAGGAAAAAAAATTGGGGTGAATTGAGAAATAAATTGCAAATTTAGGCTATATTCGACATACCAACACTTTTTGTGTAAATTTTGCATTTTTGTATTCACTACATTTTACGGTTATTGAATAAGCCTTACTCTGTAGAAACTTAGAGAGAGCCTTAGCAGGCTATTACATGATGAAAAAAATAGAGATAAATGTGAGGGTAAAAGTTGTCCTACTTGAATGTTATTAATATAGCTTTATTTTTTACTGGTTGTTTAACATATTACATTATGCAATTCCTTCTTTTGTTTTCTTGCATGTCCACAAATGCATTGAATATTGAAAGGAATACTGAAAATAAGGGGACTTACTCTGGAACTGCTCGAAAGTGGATAATTAATGTAGACACATATAATGTGTTGCTTAAGAGAACTGTCTTAGTTTAAATATTTGTTTCTGTGTATTTACATAGGTTAGAGATGTGTTTCTTATCGTTTGACTGTTGCCCCTAGTGGTTCTAATAAAACCAGTTTGACTTCTAGTAAAGTGGGGTTGATCTACTTTGTTATTGGATGCATTTTGTTTCTCTCTTCTCTCTGTGTTCCATACATATATACCTATATGCCTTACTATCGGTTTTCCATTCAGTTAGCAAATTTAAAATAAAATAAAGGTTTGAACTTCTTATGTCATAAGACAAACTGTATTTTGATATCTGGTGAATATTGTTAGTTCATCAGCACGTATATTTATTTTTGGAGTAAACAAAACCTGCTGCTCAGCTATGTCCCTGCTACTTGAGCATTCACTGATCTTCTTCCTAATACATCACTAGCACAAAAAATTAACAGAGATGAACCTATGAATGCAGGTGCAAGTGTTTGTGTCAAATCAGAGAAAAGAGTGGCATTAGATACTATATGGCATTTTAGAATTTCCATTTAATCTAACTCATAATTGCATTAAATAATGTATTTTCTTCAATGTCACCCAACCTATGTAGCTAACACTGAAAATGGACAATGAGCTGGATCCTTTTTTTTACAATAGGTCATCTACTTCCCAGAACGTGATAAAAGGGATCGTAATTATCTTTACTGAATGATATATTAAAAAAAGTAAGAATTTAGACTGTATATAATACATTATTATATTATTACAGCATTGCATTATACATTATTTCTAAGTTTACTCATCATTGTTTTCGACAATTATAAAAACACGCTCTACGTTAACTGTTATTTTGAAGACACGAATATTATCATTTGTAAAGGTGTGCATTATTTATTTGTATGTAAATTGGAAAAAAAAATACAAGGTCATCTTTTTTTCATACTGCCTTAAAGATATGTAGAAGGCAAATTAAATTCCACTGTCATGTTAATGCTGGAACACAGTAATGGTTTTATAAGTATCTGCAATTTTATTTTATTAACTAAAATTGTATTTTAATGAGAGAAAACTTTTATAGTAACCTCTGTTCTATATTCCCTTGGTGCTCAGTTGGCAAATCTCAATATGTTTAGTGCACCATATGTCCTCTACAGCACTAAAACACCTGGAGAGGTATTTCTTCCAATGTTTGTCAGAATAGCACTATCCAGAAAGATATATGATGCATGCAAAATAGTACCACATTCAGTCAATAGGTTTATTTGATTTCCCAGTTTAGTGAATCAACCTTTAAGTATTTATAGTACATGGAGAGGAATACAAAGGTTGTTGCTAGAAACTGGAATATTAATATTTTATGTGTTGATTAGTCCTTTCAAAGATCCTCGCTTGTCTCATTGGTGCATTCACAGATGAAATCTTTATCCTTCCAGAGTCGGAGTAAGTTTGCTTAAGGCCTTAGACAGGGTGCCAAATTGAGGTCCTCTCCTACGGCGCTGGACTCTATTTCTGTCAATGGTGTGTGTTAGCGTGTGTTTGTAGGAGAGTGTGTGCAGTGGCTGAATGTTGTGTGTGGAGAAGTTTGAGTGGGGTTGAGTGCTCTGTTTGTGTATATTTTTGTCCCCCCCAACCCACTCTCTTACATTCCCTGGTGTTTAAGATCAATTGAGTAATCCAGGCTATAAATTAGTGATTTGATAAAAAAAATAAAACAAGAATTATGTGAATCATTAGCAACTGAAGGAAGGACAAGAAGATAGCAGGGCAATGGATGTATAGTAAATAAAAATAAGAAAGTAATGAGGCCATATGAACTTTACCCAATGGAACTGGTACACTGAATTGTTATTTTATTTTTTATTTTTTATTAAGCACTTTCATAAATGACAAACTTACAAGATACACGGTGCATTGCTACATAGAGATTCAATTTGTATGTTATAACACATTGGCAGGCATTTTAAAATATTCATGAAACAAGTAAAAATCATAAACAATCCATGCTTTACAGGCTCGAACAAGTTGTATGGAAAGTGGATAGCACTGTGATAGAACAGTAGAACATACTTAAAGCAATAATAGAAAGTGCAGGTGTACAAACTTAGATACAAAACTAAAGTTATTGTACAAATAGAGTTGAGATCAATCATATGTATAACTCAATAAAACAGGAGGTTCCTCTATAATGAAGAACTATTTCTATTGGATTGTAGTCCACTCTCGTCTGTGTGGTCAGACTTATAAAGGGTTTAGTACACGACATTGTTTGTGTTCACTGTCAGGGCCGGCGCTACCATAAGGTAAATAAGGCATTCGCCTGGGCATGCACTTCTATTATTGTTTCCTGGTGGGCTTCCCTGCTGCTGTCTGGGGCTTCTTAGCCACCCCACAGCGCAGCCATTCAGCTGCTGGGCTCCTCTCTGCCGTTTTCCTGCTCAGGGACCAGGGTTTGTGGTAAACTCAGCATCCGAGCAGAGCACACTGCTTCCTGCAGGTAGGGGAAGCTGGGACATGACCTGATATCATGGCTGCTCCCTACCTTTGGACACCGGTAGCTCTCTGAGGGGAACAGGAATCAGGAGAAAGAAGAACAACTTCATGCAGGCTGGACCCCTCTCCTCTTCACAGCACCCAGGTAGGCTAAGGAGGATTGTTTATTGTATGAATAGTTGTAAATTGGTGTGTGTGTGTGTTAAATTGTTGTATTTCTGTGTGTAAATAAAGTGTGACTTGATGTAAAGTGGTGTGAGCTTGTGTGTAAATGACAGTGTGTGTGTGTGTGTGTGTTAGTGAGAGTGTGTAAGTTACACTGTGTTGGTGAGAGTGTGTGACACTGTGTGTTAGTGACAGTGTGTAAGTGACAGTGTGTGTTAGTAACAGTGTGTGTGTGATAGTGACAGCGTTCATTGTGACACTGTGTTTGTCAGTGACTGTGTGTGTTAGTGAGAGTGTGTCTCTTTTTTTCCTAAATGTGTGCTTACTATGTCTTTCTCCTAAATGTCTCCCAGTCTCTGTTTCCTAAATATATAAACAGACTCCTTTTCCTAAATGACTCCCCAGGCTGTTTCTGTTTTTTACATTTCTCACCGTGTGTCTGCATCACTTAAAGGGACACTATAGGCTCCCAGACCACTTCAGCTCATTGAAGTGGTCTGGATGCACTGTCCCAGGGCCCTTAACCCTGCAAAAGTAATTCTTGTAGTTTTTAACAAACTGCAATGATTACCATTCAGGGTTAACTCCACGTCTAGTCGCTATGCATGGGGACTTCCAGCATCACGCAAAACCCCATAGGAAAGCATTGTATAATAGTTTCCTATGGGGAAAATCCTAATGCACCCATTGAGGAGTGAAGGGGTTTTTAACCCCTTTTGCACAACCAGGTAGGGGCGCTTGACAGAGGGGGAAGCTATAGTGCTTTAATGCTAAAGCTTTAATGTCTACTCGGTGTGTCTCTTTCCTGAATGTCTCTTCACTGCAGTGAATAAACCTCTGAGAGAATGTAGTTGCATTCATGATGGGGCGGCAAAATAGATTGTTGCCTAGGGCGGCAAGAATCCTTGCATCGGCCCTTGTCACTGTGTTGTAGTAACCTATCAATATCAGACAAAACTGTGATAATATGAGTCTTTGAAACCCTGTACAATGTGAAACTCAAATGCAAAAGCTTAAATAATCTAAATGCCCTTTGGACAACCAGGTAAGATGGCCGGGTCCAGTGACATGGCAGATTAAATTCCTAAAATTACATTGCCCCTGTTTATTTGAGCACATGCTTTGCTGTACTGCCTCCATTGATAACTGAATTTCTTTATGACAACAGGAGGATGGTCTAAATAAGGATTGTCATGATATAATTAGAACATGTATACATTCTTCATAACAGTGGTAGTGTATTTAAGATCTCTAACCTTTATTAGAAAAATGATAATTTAAAACTCTATCCATTTTTAAATGGTAACGTGCCATCACATATGGTTTTTTTCCATTCTAGCAAAGTCAAGGGTGCAAATTTAATAGAGAGCGCAAACAAGAATATATGCAGACATAAAATTAAGCACCAAAATGTGTACGAACATTTAAATAACTGGCGGTTTATTGAACCACTCCAATGACCATAAAAGTGTAAGCTCACTTGCCCCGTCAAGAGAAACCTACACTAGCAATTCACCTTACAGCTTTTAGCTGTAATCTCTAATTATATAGAAAAGGGTATTCTTTTGAACCTATATATACTTATTAACCAACCACTGCAAAATAAGTTAATGTTAAAGTTAATGTTTTAACTTAAGAAGTGTTCAGAAATCAATATTTGGTGGGATAACCCTGATTTTTAATGACAGCTTTCATGTGTCACCGTTTTTTACATTGCTGTTGGGTGACATTATGCCATTTCTAATGCACAAATTCAAACAGCTCAACTTTATTTGATGGTTTATGACCATTTATCTACCACAGAGCTCCAGAACAATACTGTGACGGTAGTCACCAAAACTGAGGACGGAAGATAGACACTTTATGTCTGTCCCCAGATTACTCTTATGTTTTTGTTACCCGGTGCCTATTATAGGTGTTTATATGTACAGCTCTACAGAATTTTGCTGGTGCAATATAAATAATAAAATATTAATCATAATATTTATTTGTTTGTTGTTAGTTATTTTCTTCCCCGTTCTCCTGTTTTATTGTTTGCCAGCAGGGCATTGTCCTATTGTTCAAGGGATTTGTTCAGACCAGTTCAAAGTGGCTGCCATGCCACTCCTTTAAATCTCCCATATGGTCCTCAGCCCTTGTTATTGCCTGTCTCCATCATTCCTTGTAAATGCAGTACTGCATTTACACTAATGTAATAAGGCTTTGTAGAGGAATTGGTTACAATCCCCTGTCCATACTCCTGTTGGTTGACTTGGGATATGTAGTGTAATTGGTTACTATCCCAAGTCCATACTGCTATTGGTTGACTTGGGAGATGTAGTGTAATTGGTTACTATCCCAAGTCCATACTGCTATTAGTTGACTTCGGAGATGCAGTGTAATTGGTTACTAGCCCAAGTCCATAGTGCTATTGGTTGACTTGGGCTCACTGTATTGTTTGGGAGTGGGTTACATTGGAGGACCTTGAAGGGGAACATTGTGTACCACTATTGTAAGAAAATGAGGTTCGGTGATGATGTTTGCAATAAACCAGAGTTGTACTACCCTACACTATATGTCATCTAGTGTTTGGGGATTGAGCTATAATCACTGACTTTTTCTCTGTAGTTTGCCCCGCTCTGTGTATTGTAAAGGTATCTTTGTGTTGTGCCCAGCCTTGTGAGGGGGATATTGATTTTAAAAAAGTGGACCAACAATGGGTGGTCAGCCAATGGGGCTACTTATTACATGGGGCACCTAATGTCACCTCCAGCCTGCACGCATATTATACTAGAGGTGGCTTGTGTCCCACATAGAGAGAAGGGGGGAGCCTCTAATTGTAATGCAAGGAGGGGACCTAGTGTCTCCCAAGCCACCACCCATGGGCAACATTTGGGTTTTCAATATTGTTAATGGGGGCACCTAGTGCCCCACTCAACTTCTACCCATGGAAGGCAGGTGAGGCTCTAAATAAGCCATTTTTTAATTCCAAAAACATATAAAAAATGATATGTCCAGCCCCAGTGGCTAGGGGTCCACTAGTCTCTAGCTATATCTCACTCTAATTAAAGTGCCTACCTACCTCCCTAATATCTTATTTACCCTAAAAGTCGTGAGGGGGCACTACAACGTATACTCATAAGGGGGGAAAAAAATAATCATCCTTTCTATCTGTTGTGTTCTTTCTTCTAAAACTTTCTTTCTTTAGCCTCAAAATAAACTCCAGAATATAAATAAAATTACCGGACTGCAAAAAAAAAGAAAAAAAAAAGCAGAAAAAATAAGTAATACATTTTGCATAGTGTAAGAATATTTCTCATGGTGTGCAATATCAGCCAGAGCTCTTTGATTGGTTGGCTTGTAAGAACACTCTGACAGGCAAGTCTCATGGGACTTTAGAAATTTTCCCACGCTATGCCATATCAGTCAGAATACTCTTATTGGCTGTTTTTTAACCCAACCAATCAGATCGCTATTACTAAGTTTGCATAGAATGGGGAAGCCCTGATAAAGCCATCGCTGGAGCATGCCCTGCTCATTTCTTTTTTTTAATTAATAGTCCCTGCCGGCACCAGGTGGGATCACAGAGATGGACAGATCATTCATTATTTTAAAGTGTCCCACAACTGATATAGACAAAAATTAGTATATACACTACAAAATAGAAACGTATAACTGGAAGAATTCCTAGGTGTACCTCACAGACACCCAAGAAACAATGTGAAATAGTAAAAAGGTGGAAAACACCCAGAATACGTGTAGGTTATTATGTAAAATGTACAACAACCTGATGAAGAATGAAATCCATATGAATTCTGTATAAAAATCAGAAATCTGACATAGCGTATGTAATCCGATGGATAAGTTAGAGAATCACCTCATAGGATATATAAAAATAAAGGAAAACAAAAATAGAGAAGTTTGATATAAAAAGTACAAAATCACATTTATTGGTCACACTTACATGTGTGTAAATCACAAAGAGCGTATCTCTCAATAACCTGGAACTCCATGCAATGTTGTCATCAATCCAAGAATAGGAATAAACAGGAGTGGTTATAGATGAATAGCCAAAATATAAATACAAACAAATAAAAAACAGTATAAAACAATATAAAATATAGGTCCAATATAGAAATCCAACACGTTTCGTCCTATAGGGTGTAGGACTTCATCAGGGTTACTTCTATACTTCTCTTTCTCCGGTTTAAATACCGGTAAAAATCTCCGTTTTGATTGCGTTCATCTGTTAATTCAGCGTGCGTTCCATCCGTGGAACGCACAAAGACGCAGGGATATGACGAAATTCAAAGAGACAGTTCCGTATTTCTACTGCGCATGCGCGTAAAAAGTGTGCATGCGCATATTGAAAAGAGATCGAAACCTAAACAGAATATAAAACAGAAAGGCAAAAAACAACCTGAGACATCTGGACATCAGAAAAACATCGTTAGGGGCTGCATTGGAGGGTGTAGGCATAAAGTAAAATAGAATTAAATATATCTATATATGAAAAAATAATAAAAAATGAAAAATCTATAAAAAATATATATAAAATATATAAAAAATATATAAAAACAAATAAAATGTTTTATTTGTTTTTATATATTTTTTATATATTTTATATATATTTTTTATAGATTTTTCATTTTTTATTATTTTTTCATTTATAGATATATTTAATTCTATTTTTCATATCCCTGCGTCTTTGTGCGTTCCACGGATGGAACGCACGCTGAATTAACAGATGAACGCAATCAAAACGGAGATTTTTACCGGTATTTAAACCGGAGAAAGAGAAGTATAGAAGTATCCCTGATGAAGTCCTACACCCTATAGGACGAAACGTGTTGGATTTCTATATTGGACCTATATTTTATATTGTTTTATACTGTTTTTTATTTGTTTGTATTTATATTTTGGCTATTCATCTATAACCACTCCTGTTTATTCCTATTCTTGGATTGATGACAACATTGCATGGAGTTCCAGGTTATTGAGAGATACGCTCTTTGTGATTTACACACATGTAAGTGTGACCAATAAATGTGATTTTGTACTTTTTATAACAAACTTCACTATTTTTGTTTTCCTTTATTTTTATATATGCTATGAGGTGATTCTCTAACTTATCCATCGGATTACATACTGCCCCTGAGTGGGCGAGAAGCCCTGTCTCACGTGCGTTTGTGAGTGTATCTATAATCACTTATATTTATAGATTAAAAAGTTCCTTTACTGTATTACGCTATGTCAGATTTCTGATTTTTATACAGAATTCATATGGATTTCATTCTTCATCAGGTTGTTGTACATTTTACATAATAACCTACACGTATTCTGGGTGTTTTCCACCTTTTTACTATGTCCCACAACTGATGCCCACATTATCTATACATAGAGATCCACTGTGGAAGCATGGAAGGGACACTTTGAGCACAGTGGGGACAAATACTACATTTTATTTATTGTATAATATATTAGTCCATCCGTGCCTTAAATTTGGGCCAATAGGTGCTTAGTCACTATGTTTACTTTTATTACAGTGAGCAGCCACTGGTTGCTTGCTGCTTAGCTCGCTATGCAGAGACATGGTGGAGGTATAAATTGTTTTTATGAAGGAGTGACAAAGTTAATTTAGTCTGTTAGTCATTTTGTCATTGGTGGCATTTTCTGACAAAATGACTAAAAATTAAAATGTCCGGTCATTTTGCTATTCTTAATTATACAAACGAACGTGTCTTATGATTATCAGAGGTTTAGCTATAATATGCTGGCCCAATCCACAGCACAATACAAAGGAAACACAACATGTACAAGTAACTGATGACATACCATATGATATAAAACGAAACATATGATATAAAACGTGCATACATAGAATGTGTCATATAAAATACATGTAAAGTCATGTTTAGTAAAGAATGCATTTACCTACAAAATATCTAAGCAGACTTAATTAACATGTTTTCAATCACTTTTCTTCCCCACCATAACTTTCTTATAGATAGATAGACAGACAGACAGAGACAGATAGATAGATAGATAGATAGATAGATAGATAGATAGATAGATAGAAACACAGTATATCACATATCTTACCTTTAATTTGAATTTTAAGAAATTAAATGTTTCCATATATATCACTAGGTATATGTTCCTAAGATGCTTCCCACTCTCCCCCCCACCATTGGTGCAATTAGATCCTATTGGGGCTACCAGTTGGAGATATCAGAAAAGTGCTTTGCTCCGGAGCAAGTCATGTTATTTAGTCAAGTGCTAAGTGTAGCAGCAGGTGGGATTATTTTCTCTCTCTCACAAGATTCTACAGCAGTATATTTTTATCAGCAAATGGGTGTTTTCCACTGGTTTTAGTAAATGTAATAAATGATAGCAAGCGACACATGATAAAGTAACTGTGTAAAAAAAACGTCAATTCTGTTTTTTTCTTCAAAAATTTTATTTTACATTTATTTCAAATCCATCTGTTACAGAGTTATATATTAAAGATGTGCATGCTTCAGATGAAGTGCCACAATTTTTAGAGTTGTTATTTGTTTTTCTAATGAAATGATAACTTTGCTCTAAAACTGGACCAAATGAGATCCTTTTTAATATAAAAGGGAGAAAATGAAAAGAGAACATTTTAGGGTAGATTCCTTTTCTCAAAATGTCTATTTAATCATATATTAAAAATAAAGCTGGCCATAAAAATTCAAAGGGCTCCTACAAAAACCCATTGTATCTTACATTGCACAATGCTAATGTAGCACCGATCGATCTCCCCTTCTTCTCCACTTTCCATTATGATCATTTATCTTACATATATTTTTTATTGTGACATAGCATAGTATACAGATTGTCATCATGACACGGATCGGCACTTTATTTTTCAATGCAACATAGAAACAGTATTCTTACAGTATCACACATACAGGTGTCAGCTTAAAGTTGCATAGTATGAGAAGTTAGAATATCAATTGCTTGCTATATCAGCATAAATTTGGGAGTCTGAGTTTACTGGGAGACAGATATCATCTGTAAAAATATATATTGGCTGTCTATGCCTTAGTTGAGTTAGCCCAATGGTAAACAATAATCAAAAGCATAAACTTAAGCAAAAATTAAAACAAAAGGAGAGCAAGCAGACATTCTTTAGGCATGTTAAAATCTAGCAGGTAATAACCAATGATGAGTCATTTGGCCTTTAACAAGCTCAGGTAGTCGGCTGAGTAGCGTTCAGTGTGCCTGTGCCCCGGCTTGATCTTGGGATGAATGGTTGGATTCTTTTAATGTCCCGTAGCTTGAAATAAGTTGTTGGTACCGGCTCCACATTAGGGATGCTGGAGGAAGCCATTGCCCTCCCACTATCCCCTCCACCCCCAAGAAAACATAGCAGTCTGAGGGTCTCCCCTGCAGGCCCAAGCAGGGCTGGCGCTATTCAAGTGACAGCCCTGCTGTTTGCCTTCACGGACCGGAGAAGAGATCAGTGATCTCACTCCCCAGCCCGCAAGTCACTCTGCTGGCAGCCATCAGGGAGCTCTTACCTGCATCTCCGGCAGGTCTCCTCTCGCGAGCTCAGAGCGTTGCCTCGGTTACCATGGCAATGCTCCTTTTTTGCGAGAATGATCTCTAGTCTGAGCTGCAGGATAGAGTTCACTCTCACCACTAGGACCGCCAGGGATGGAAAGCAATGTCTCCCCCTTCACGGCCCCAGGTAAGAAGGGAGGGAGAATATATTATATATTTATTTTACATTTTTTTTTAATTATTATAAAAAAGATTTGCTTTGATCTGCCTCCCTCCCCACCACACACATAATAACACCCTAGACATTCACACACTGCTCATCTGTACACACATTGCCCCACACACATATACTGCCCCCATACACACATACTGCACCCCTGACATACACTGGCCCCTCAAACACACAAACTGCCCCACACACACTGCCCCCCATGCACACATACTACACCCATGACACAAACACTGCCCCCCTTACACACATTGCCCCACAAACACATACACTGCCCCCCATACACACATACTGCACCCCTCACACAAACACTGCCCCACATACACATACACTGCCCCCATACACACAAACTGCCCCACACACTGTCCCCATACACACACTGCTCCTCATACACACAAACTGACCCCATACACACACACTGCACCCCTAACACAGACACTGCCCCCATACATACACTGTCCCCCATACACACATACTGCTCCCCTCATACACACAAACTGCCCCCCATAAACACACACTGCCCCTCCATACACATACACTGCACCCCTCACCCAAACACTGCCCCTCATACACACAAACTTCCCCACATACACACTGCCCCATACATACACACACTGCACTTCTCACACAAACACTGCCCCTCAAACACACACACTGCAGCCTTACATACATACACTGCACTCTTCACACACACTACAACACTCACACTGCACCCTTCACACACACTGCACCCCTCACACATTGCACCACTCACACACACGCCACTATTCATATGCCCTACTAAAGCCCCATATCCAAGCAGACCCCAGGTAAGTTGTCAAACTGTTCTTAAACAGTTTGACTACTTACTCTGAAAGGGGTTCCCAGCATTCCTGGCACCATAACCACTACACAGAGCTGTAGTGGTTATTGTACCTGGATTATTCCTTTAAATGACCTACAAGTGCCCCTCCTGAGATCAGGCTCTGGATCCGCCCCTGATTCAAAATGAATTTCACAATTTAGGTCAAAATAGTTGAATTAGAGAAGTTATTTAAGTTAAATCTGTGTTTAGTTTGGCTATTTCAGTCTATAACTTGTGTTATCTTTTTTTTCTTGAAATGCTCCATTTTCTTTTAAACTTATATGAAAGATTTAGAAAATCACATCATGGTCCAGCTAAGAAAAAAAAAAAAAAAACCAGAGCAAACATTGCAGTTGAGGAAGAGATCTAGAAACATGTTTAATTTCTCCTCTGCTCCTTATATTTCCTCAATGCTGACTGCTGGGTTTGTATGACAGAGCTTATAACAAAGATTAACAAGGAACTAAGATAAAGATGCCCAGTTGCAGGATAGATTTCAATTTTATCATTTCAAAAATACATATTTTAAAATTTAGGCATAGGTAAAATGAATAATACAAATATGGGGTAGTCCCTCTTTAATGGAATGTGAGCCAGGTTTGACAAATATAAAAGGACTCATGTCAAATATTCCTAGTTCTTAGAGCAAACAGGAGGGTTACATTTCTTATTAGTAAGACAGTCCATACATTTAAGGATACTAACTTCCATTTGTAAATAGCAATAAACACAAAGACACTTTCACTTACCACGTGTATTTACTAAACTTTCCAGCCGTTGCTAAAGTCTACTGAACAGTGGTTTATTACTTTAACGATATGAAGTACTGGCTCATGAGACTACTAAATGCTTCAGAAGTGAAAACAACATTGATTTTCTTAACACCTAGCATCAATCCATATTGACATGATACATCATGAAAATCACTGCATGGCAAAACACATATAAGCAATTTTGCTTCAGTCATCATTGTTGCTAAATTAGTTGTATAATTACATATTAATTACAGGTTAGAAAGAAAAACCTTGATCGTGTCCTTGGAGAACTATGCTAATAGAGCATTATCTTGATGAGAACAACACTAAACTCTAGTACTGTATATTTCACTATATTTATTCAATGCCTACGAGCATTCATGGATCTAATTTTCACTTGACAAACTTATTGATTCATATTTACGTTAATGACAATATTTAGCTTTATAATTATCATCAGAGATCACCAAGTTTGGATTTTTTTTTAGCAGTGTAAACGTCAGTTTTTTTTAAACAATATGAATATTAAAATTTTAAACAACTTTTATTTTATTCAAAGATTTGACACCTTTTATCCATATCGATTATTCAATAAACAGTGAACTGAAGTGATTTGTGAGTTGCAGATTTGTTAAATTAAATGAAATTCATTAAATTCATTTAATAATGAAAGAAAAAGAAAATATAGCATATATGTCACAAACTGCTTGGTCTTAAGTCTATAAACAACTGCAATGTTATGTGTGGGCACAAAACATTCCAGACATGTTGTATTTAAAACTAGAAATTAATCAAGAAGTATTTTTGTAGAATAGTGATTGTGCAAAAGCACTTATATTGTGAATTAGTATACTTTAACAACAAATATCTATATATATGAAATACTCTTTATAAGAGAGCAGCGACCAAACTGTAGTGGGTAATTCGCCAACACACCAAAATCATAACTCGCAAAAAAATCATAAACAATGGAGCGCTATTTACAACTAAAGAGCAACAATATTATGGTGAGATCACTTATAAAATACTCAACATGCTCCTACCCCCCACTCCTCAAGACTTAGATCATTTATATAAGTGAAAATTATATATCTGTATACATTTTCTCTCTAACTGTATTTTGATATTAATATACATTTAAAGCAAAATACATTTAGAATGCTGTTATAAATACATATGAGCAGGGTCCTCTTCAACCTATCATTCTTGTAATATTTATAGTTAAATCTCCCATCTCATAATGTAGCAAAGTGCTATGGAATCTGTTGGTATTATACAAATGGCACGGCCAGACGAGGTTGCCCTTAAAGTGCCTAACAAGGGATTTGAACCTGGGTGCTTTATGGTTCTAAGCCTGTATTCCTGTCTCTGAGCCACTTCAGTTCTGGGTTTGAAATGAAACTTATCCTTGTCATGTCTCCAGCACTGGGGGCTGGACTTAACCTGTGACTGCTCTGGTCAATCATGGTCCAGCTGTAAAGTATCACTAATTAGCCAGGTATAAGACACTGCCTCTCCCTGAGGGCAGTGTCAGTTCATTGACTCTGGTTCACGTTTGTGGTTCCTGTTTATCTGTATCCAAATCGTGTATTCTCCAGTTTGCTTCTGGCTTGTTTTTTTTTATTTTTTTTATTTCTCTGACCTCTGGCTTCTCCTGATTCCAGCTCTCCATGACTACTCTTCAGCTTGTCCTTGCCTGTACTGCAACTTGGAGTTTATCCCTGCACAGCCCCCGTGCACAGACTTACAGGCCAGGTGAATTCTTACCTGACCACCTTGGTCTGTGTCTATTTGCAAGGGTGAGCATATATCTCTGCCTACTGGACTCCCACCTCAGGAAAGCCGTAAAAATATTAAAAAAAAAAAAAAAAAAAAATATATATATATATATATATATATATATATATATATATATATATATATATATATATATATATATAATTTTTTTTTTTTTTTTTTACATGATTAATTCATTTCATTAATTACAATTTGATGGACTTGACTGACAACGCAGGCAGAAAGTCCAGAGAATATGGTTCGCAAGCCCTATATTTTACCCTGTAACTTTCCAAGACACCATAAACCTGCACATAGGGGATACTGTTTTACTCGGAAAACTTTGCTGAACATAAATATTAGTATTTCAAAACCGGAAAACATCACAACAAGGATATTGTCTGTGAAAGTGCAGTTTTTGACGTTTTTCACACACAAACGGCACTTTCACTGATGATGTAATTGTTGTGATAAGTTGTAATGTTTGGAAACACTAATATTTGTGTTCAGAAAAGTCTCTTGAGTATAACAGTACCCACCATGTACAGGTCTTATGGTGTTTTCAAAAGTTACAGAGTGTAATATAAGACTTGCATTTCCATTTTTTCACATTAAAATTTGCCAGATTGGTTACATTGCCATTGAGACCAAATGGTAGCCCAGGAATGAGAATTACACTAATGGCATACCATTTGCAAAAGTAGACAACCCAAGGTATTGCAAGTCTTTTTTAGTAGCCACTTAGTCACAAACACTGGCAAAAATTATCGTTCAAATCAGTTTTTTTGCATTTTTCACACACATACAAATTAGAATGCTAACTTTGGCCAGTGTTTGTGACTAAGTGGCTACTAAAAAGACTGGACATACCCCATTAATAATACCTTGGGTTGTCTATTTTTGCAAATGGTATAGTATCGTGCGGGTAATTTTCATTCTGGGGCTCCCATATGGTCTCAAAGGCAACATAACCAGTCTGGTAAATTTCAATGTGTATACACTAAAAAATGTAATGTGCTAAATTTGACCCTGTAACTTTCCAAAACACTATAAAACCTGTACTTGGGGGTATTATTTTATTTGTGAGACATCACTGAATACAAATATGTGCATTTTATTGCAGTAACAGCTAACAGTATTATAACATTCACAGTTAAAATGCCATGCAGTACTAAAGAAATTTAAAAAAAAATCTTACTTTTTCACATTTTGTTTTACATTTTATTCATATTAAATTATGTTTAATATATAAATATTTGATGTGACATGAAAGTCTTGTTTCTCCTGAACAAAATTATATAAGTGTGGGTGCATTTAATATGAAAGTGGTGAATTACGGTTGGACAGTGTCCGGCCGTATCTGTTTCCGGTATGCTGAGCCGACCCCGCCCCCTTTCTGACGCGGCTCTCTTATGCTATATAGAGAGACCGCGCCAGATTCAAATGGCTTGGTGATTCTCGAACCTACTTCCGCATTCAAACCCGGCTAAGCTCTTCGTTCACAAAGTTACCAAACCTTTGACTATTATAAAGGATTTTGCCTTCTCTGTACCTCTGACCACGGATTCTATTGGAGTCTTCTGAAAACCGGACTGTATATATCATTCATCCCTTGGATTCAAGCTATTCCCATGGAGGACAACTCCCATCAATCTTAAGTAAACTAATTACTCTGATCTCTGAAGACTTACTTACTAATGAACTGTTTCTTGCTTGCTATAATCTTCAGTTACTTCCTAATGAATTGTTACTTGCATGCTATTCCCATGGAGGACAACTGCCATCAATCTTAAGTATACTATTCACTTCTACCTCTGAAGATTTAATTACTAATGAACTGTTTCTTGCTTGATAAACCCTGCAGTTACTTCCTAATGCATTGTTACTTGCATGTTATAATCCTCAGTTACTAAAATATTATTGCATTCATTAGTTTTCGCTTTCTTCACTAACTGCCTGCAACCACCACTTTGCTTTAAAGCTATAGTATCCTTAATAATTCTCCGCTCTCTTGCTATTGAAATTAAGGAGTTCTACAAGCTGCCGTTGAGTTCCAATTCTAAAACCCCTTGTAGCATAACAGAATCACCAAGCCTTAACATGGAACCAGGAGATGTGAATTCCCAAATTACCTCTTTAACCCATAGAGTTAACATGCTCACTCAAGGCATGCAGGATTTACAAATTGCTAATGAGAGACTTCTTTCTTACATTAGAGAAATGCAAAATAAGGTTACTCATACTTCAAGTGACCCTACTGTCTGCAACCCTGAAAGGTTTTATGGAGATCGCTCCAAATATAGAGAATTTCTGAATTCTTGTAAATTATTGTTTACGCTTAAACCCAGGTCATACCCCACTGACAGGATTAAAGTCTGTTCAATAATATCCTACCTTAGGGGAGAACCTATGTCCTGGGCACACTCTTTTCTGGAAAATGAGGATCCCATACTGGATTCATTAGATGATTTCATTGAGGCAATGTCACTTCTCTATGAGGACCCAAATAAACAAGCTACTGCTGATCGTATTATTACATCTTTACAACAAAGAAATCGACCTGTGGAAGATTATATAGCTGAGTTCAAAAGATGAGCTTCGGAAACCCAATGGAATGATATAGCCCTGCGCAGTCAGTTCCATCTAGAATAATCTGAAACAGTTAAAGATGAATTATCTAGAACCACTCTCCCCCCAACGCTTGATACATTAATTCAACTCTCTATCAGTATAGATAGAAGAATCAGAGAACGTATAACTGAGAAGGCTCTCACTAATTCACTTTGGAAAAAACCAGTCCTCCCTTGCGAATTCCTAATAAACCCCTGCAACCAATTGAACCAATGGAAGTTGGGTTTATTAGGGGACCTTTGTCTCTTAAAGAAAAAAACAAGGAGAGAATTAAATCTCTGCATGAATGGTGCCTCTAATGAACACCTTTTACAAGAATGTCATCTATTAAAACGCTCTAAGGGAGGTAAGGCTAGAATTAATACTTCAATACTGAAAACCCTTCCCTCTTCCTCATCTCATCAGTTTGCTGTATCTCTAATTTTACAGTGGGGCAAAGAAAGAATCAAGACTGAGGCCATTGTTGATTCTGGAGCTACGGGGGTATTCATAGATTCTTTGTTTGTTGAAAACAATAAAATTCCTTGTGTTCAAAAAGCATCTTTTGTCTCTATCAGAGTTATTGATGGTTCTTTAATCCCCTCTGGTCCCATAAAAAATGAAAGTATTCCTATTTTGACCACTATCAATAATAACCATTCAGAATTTCTCGTTTTCGATATTATAAAATCCCCCCTTTTTCCAATCATCTTAGGTATCAACTGGTTACAAACTCATAATCCCTTCATCCGTTGGGCTCCTTTCTCTCTCTCTCTCCTTTGACTCAGATTATTGTAAGGACAATTGTCTCCCACAGATTCCTATACTTCAATTAAGTCAAGAAACTTTAATACCGGAACAATATTTGGATTTCTCTGATGTGTTTAGTAAAAAAGAAGCTGAATCTATTCCTCCTCATAGGATTTATGATTGTCCTATTTACCTAATTCATGGTGCTCCCATCCCCTATGGTCACATATACCCTCTTTCTGAGAAAGAATTAGAAACCCTTAAGGAGTACCTTGAAGAAAACCTCCGTAAATGATTCATACGTCCTTCCCTTCTCCTGCTGCTTCTAGGATCTTCTTTGTAAGAAATAAAGATCAAACTATACGTCCCATAATTGACTACCGTGCGTTAAATAAAATAACAGTTAAAAACCGTTACCCTCTACCTTTGATTCCTGAACTTATTGAAAGATTAAGAACGGCAACTATCTTCACCAAACTTGATCTCAGAGGGGCTTACAACCTAATTAGGATTAAAGAAGATGATGAATGGAAAACGGCTTTCCGTACTAGATATGGCCTCTTTGAATATTTGGTCATGCCATTCGGACTCTGTAATGCTCCAGCTACTTTCCAACACTTCATTAATGAGATTTTCAGAGACCTCTTAGACACTTGTGTCATTATTTATCTCGATGATATATTCATTTATTCTGATAACCTTAAAGATCATAGGAAACATGCACGCTCGTTGTTATCCCGATTAAGAATTCACAAACTATATGCTAAACCAGAAAAACGTTTATTCAAAGTTAAAGAACTCAATTTTCTTGGCTATGTTATTTCGCCTCATTCAATAAGTATGGATGATTCAAAAATAAACTGCATTCTTAATTGGCCAATTCCTTCATCTACCAAAGATGTACAGAGATTTCTCGGTTTTGCAAATTTTTATAGGAAGTTTATCAAGACTTTCTCTGAGATAGCACATCCTCTCCAAATCCTTGCTGGAAACAAACATCCCTTTAGTTGGAATAACCAGGCTCAAGAAGCTTTTGATGAATTAAAAAATAAATTTACAACTGCTCCTGTATTACACCTTCCAAATCCTTCACATCCCTATGTTCTAGAAGTAGACGCATCTGAAAATGCTATTGGAGCAGTTCTCTCTCAACAAAAGACTCCTCAAGATCCTCTCCATCCTGTCGCTTTTCTTTCAAGATTCTTAACCTCAGCCGAGAAGAACTATCCTATCGGAGAAAAAGAATTGTTAGGCATAAAAGTAGCTTTTGAGAATTGGCATCACCTTCTAGAGGGAAATGAAATTCCTATCATCGTTTATACAGATCACAGGAATCTTGAATACCTCCATTACAACAAAACTTTATCCTCCAGACAAATAAGATGGAATCTTTTTTTTGATCAGTTCAATTTTCAAATAGTCTATAGACCTGGATCTCGTAACAAAAAAGCTGATGCTCTTTCCAGAATTCCTCGTAATCCTTCTTCAGTAGAGAAAACCTTCTCAATATTGTCAAACAATAAAATTATTAGACTTACAACTACCATATTGGATGAACTGAAACAATTATCTCTCAAAGAACTTGAATTACCTTCCACTCCTAAATTGTTCAAAAAAGATGGAATCTTTTATTTCAAAAATAGGATTTATATTCCTCCAAAACAACAGAACAAACTTCTAAAATTAATTCATGACTCTCCACTTGCTGGACATCCCGGGATTAAAAAGACAATTGAACTCTCAACTAGACAAAATTGGTGGCCTCGTCAAGATAAAACCATTGAAACTTATGTTAAGTCTTGTCCAGTTTGTCAAAGATCCAAAGCAGAACATCACCTTCCTTACGGATTATTGATGGGGTTACCAGTCCCTGTGAGACCTTGGCAATCTATTTCTATGGATTTTATGGTGGAACTCCCTCCTTCACAGAAATACACCACCATACTTGTCGTTGTAGACTGTTTCACAAAGATGTCTCATTTTATTCCCTTAAAGAAATTACCCTCATCCTCTGAACTTTACAAAGTCTTCATAGACAATATAATTGAATTACATGGATTTCCTGAAGAAATAATCTCAGACAGAGGTACCCAATTCACTTCACGATTCTGGAAGGAAATGTGTTCCTCACTTCAAATCCAACGTAAAC
This sequence comes from Pelobates cultripes, assembly GCA_933207985.1. NCBI lineage: Eukaryota > Metazoa > Chordata > Amphibia > Anura > Pelobatidae > Pelobates > Pelobates cultripes. Next base: position 282,481,452 of record OW240912.1, read on the forward strand.
TCTCTTCTGCATACCATCCTCAAACCAGTGGCCAAACAGAACGAGTCAATCAATGTCTGGAACAATACCTTCGTTGTTATTGCATGTATTTACAAGATGATTGGATTAATTGATTACCTATGGCTGAATTTGCCTATAATAATTCCATACACTCAAGCAGCAAAATGACTCCATTCTTTTCAAATTATGGATTCCATCCCTCTCTGTTTCCCGATGATCCCAAGGCAACTTCTAACCCGATGGTTTCTATTCAAAATAAGGAAATGTCCTCATTGTTTAATCAATTGAAGAAAAACCTTGAAAGTTCTATGGTCTTGCATAAAAAGAATTATGATATTAAAAGGAGAGCTCCTCCTAAATATAAAGTTGGTGATACTGTTTGGCTATCCTCCAAGAATATTTCTACAACCCGTCCTTCAAAGAAACTGAGTCCTCTCTTCCTTGGTCCTTTTCAAATTAAATCCATTATTAATGAAAGTGCTATGAAGTTGAAACTCCCTCCTTCACTTAAGCTTCATCCTGTTTTTCATGTGTCCCTTCTAAAGCCTTTTCTCCCTGATCCCTTCCATAGAGAACAACTGTCAAAGCCTGACCCCATCATTGTTCAAGGTGAAATGGAATATGAAATAGAAAAAATTCTGGACTCAAGACTTCATAGAGGTAACTTACAATATCTTATCAAATGGAAGGGTTATGGAACTGAAGATAACACGTGGGAGAATTCTTCTGATGTTCATGCAAAAAAAGTTGATATCTGCCTTTCACAAACGCTACCATGATAAACCAAGGTAATAGCACCCTGAGTGTGCTCCTTAGGTGGGGGGTCCTGTCAGGTCGTATCTGCTCCGGCTCCGTTCCGGCATTTCCGGTATGCGTAGCCAGCCCCGCCCCCTTTCTGACGCGGCTCTCTTACGGTTGGACTCTTCACTTCTACCTCTGAAGATTTAATTACTAATGAACTGTTTCTTGCTTGATATAACCTGCAGTTACTTCCTAATGCATTGTTACTTGCATGTTATAATCCTCAGTTACTAAAATATTATTGCATTCATTAAGTTTTTGCTTTTTTCACTAACTGCCTGCAACCACCACTTTGCTTTAAAGCTACAGTATCCTTAATAATTCTCCGCTCTCTTGCTATTGAAATTAAGGAGTTCTACAAGCTGCAGTTGAGGTCCAATTCTAAAACCCCTTGTAGCATAACAGACAGACATATAGCGCAGATGCCAGGTTTTGTTTACGTTTTGTTTTGATCACAACGTGTACAACTGGCTCAGTCCTTAAGGGGTTAAATGTCAGTTGCCACAGCTCTGACCATTTTTCTAATTTATCTAAATCATTTGCCATTTGGCTTATCCCTCCAGGAAAATCAACCCTGTTGCAAATGTTAGTATCATCAGCAAAAAGACATACCTTACCTTACCATCAAGACCTCCTGCAATATCACTAATAAAATTATTAAAGATAATGGGTCCAAGTACCCCACTAGTGACAAGCCCATGCTTCAAATATACTCCATTGACTACAACCATCTGTTGGCTGTCACTCAGCCACTGCCTTACCGATTCAACAATATTGGAATCCAAACTTAAAGATTGCATTTTATTGATGAGCCTTCTATGTAGAACAGTGTTAAATGCCTTACTGAAATCTAGGTAAGCAATGTCTGCTGCACCACCCTGATCTATTATTTTAGTTACCCAATCCAAAAAATCAATAAGATTAGTTTGGCAAGATCTCCCTGAAGTAAACCCATGTTTTCTCTGATCTTGAAAATCTTGATTTTGATCTTGAAATCTTTGTCATGTTCTTCAAACCATTTCTAAACAAATTTTGAAGTTTGACAGGGTGCATTACTCTTTTTGAAGGGGGTTACTGCCATCAGGGAACACCATTGTCATGAAGTGGGGTGTCTGCAGCAATCTCTAGGTAGGTGACAGGTGTTAAAGTAGCATTCACATAAATGTTAAGACCCAAGGTTTCCCAGCAGAACATTGCCTAGAGCATAACACTGCTAGTTCCACCAGCATGCCTTCTTCCCATAGTGCATTCTGATGCTATCTCTTCACCAGGTACACAATGCCATCCAATTGATCTAAAAGGAAATGGGATTAATCAGACCAGACAACTTTCATCCATTGCCCCATAGTCCAGTTCTTCTGCTCAAATCCCCATTGAAAGGCGCTTTTGGTGTTGGACTAAAGTTATGGTGGGCTCTCTGACTAAGCAGACTAAGCAGCCCCTGTGTGTTCTGCCCCCCTTTCCTTTATGGTCAACATTACGTTTTTCACAAATTTGACCGACAGTAGCTCTTCTGTATGATCAGACGAGAGAGGCTAGCCTTTGCTCCCCACATGCATCAATGAGCCTTGGGAGCCCATGACTCTGGTGCTGGTTCACTGGTTGTCCTTCCTTGCACTACTCTCAGTAGGTACTAACCATTGAATACTAGGAATATCTCAAAAGACTTGCCGTTTACAAACTCGTCGTCTAGCCATGTAACTGTAACTTTAAAACTCCAGGCTGGCTGAAAGTTGGACCGTAGAAAGGATGCTCCTAGCGCTCACCAAAGGACCATCGGCACCGTAGACACCATAAGTACTGCGTAGACCACCTTAAGTACTGCAGACTCAACGAACCACCGCTGCTGGGCTAAAATCTTGCCGTCTGCTATCCACCCTGGACCTACGACCAGGCTCCAGGTTCCAGTAGCTGATAAGCAACAACTTTCCTGTAACTGGTTGCTGAGACCAGAGACAGAAATGTCAACTGGAAAATCAGGAGTCAAATAAATAGATATAAACAATGAAAAGATAGATCATAGAAATATATAGAGTGTTCATACATGGAACTAAAGTGAATTAACATAGCCTAATGTCTGCAAGACTCCTGTCTGCAAGACTCTTGGACATAAATATTGTGTTTAGACTCAGGACTTTAATGTGATCAACCGAAGTTGTCCATGTCTAAAACATATGTATGCTATTCAAAGAGCCTTATAATAAACTCCTGTGGTCTAAAGGGGGAATAAATCAAGTCAAAACAGACTTTAATAATGGCTAGAGGAATTGTTGTACTACTAAATAGCAAGAGTGGTAAGGGTCAGAACGATCCCTCTAATAATTGTATCCAATTACTGTTGCTAAAAAAAACAAAAAAACATGTGCAGAGTACAATTAAATAAGCAATAGAAGTGAAACACTAGCCAGTTGAAGTAATCGTAACTATTTGAATAGAATATGTTATCAAGATCCAACTATGTTAACTATCAACTAAGTGCTTGCTGGTATGCAGTCTTCTATCGCAATAAAGTTATAAGGTATCCATAGCCCACCCCAAGGCAGGGAGCCATCAAAGAAATAATAATAATGATGATAATCCCAATAGACAACATATATAGGAGTGACAGGAGAAAAAAGGAAATTAAAGTGTTAGAATAAAAGCGTGCTAATGTGCAGAACCATACTTAGGGTGTTGGTTACCTGCACATGGTGATACAGTGCCCTATAAGTGAAGAAAAGTGAAAAAGTGAAGGAAAGGATCCTTCAACCCGACGCGCGTTTTGGTGCTATAGTAGTGCACCTTCGTCAGGGGTTGAATCCGTTATGAACACAAATTTCTCTTAAATACCTTTAATGCTGTGACTGTTTGAATGTATTCCCCAATCAGAGCTCCATCACTGACGTTATTCGGCACCAAAAATTGTGACGTCAGATTATGCTAATTATGTATATGAAATCTCCAATCAAGGATGAACCTGCATCCGAGAGGTGTGGGTTTTGTAAAAGAGACTAGAATTAACCCTGTGTATGCTGTAAATATATCGTGCATGTAGGACAACACGTCCTCGTACACAAAGAAACATAGAATTCGGACATTTGTACATCGTGCCAAAGGAACGGAACCTTAATAAGTCACTGTATAGTTTGTACATCATAGATAGTAGATAATAGAAAATAGAAAATATATAGTCCCATAACACGTCACTAGGATCTCCAGCAGTGATCCGTGTGGGCATAAACAGTGCCACTATTGTATCAACTTAAAGGGGTATAGTCCTCTTATGGATAGACAGTCGGCAAAGAGATGTATCTATACAGGTGGAGTTGAAGTTACCCCTCACTGTACCGCTGGTCTCTAAAAGCCGTGGGACAAGGAATCTTCTATTCACAATTACTCAAATGTTTTCCCATCGGGTCCAGGCAACTATATTTTAATGAAATACTATGTAGACTAATAAATAATAGCCTTATATATCGGAACCAAATCTCGTCATTCAGACAGGGACCCATACGGGTATTGTAATTTCAAAATATTATGTCAGCTTGAGGGAACATATTGCTCTTAAGAAAGGACAACGAAATTGGTACTCCTTGGTGAGACCATACTAATAAATAGATTATTCCAATTCATAGATTTATAAAGATATAGGATCCGAGTTGATAAACTTAATAAGTCACTGTATAGTTTGTACATCATAGATAGTAAATAGTAGAAAATATATAGTCCCATAACACGTCACTATGATCTCCAACAGTGATCCGTATGGGCATAAACAGTGCCACTATTGTATCAACTTAAAGGGGGTATAGTCCTCTTATGGATAGACAGTCGGCAAAGAGATGTATCTATACTGGTGGAGTTGAAGTAACCCCTCTCTGTACCACTGGTCTCTAAGAGCCGTGGGGTGAGGAATCTTCTATTCACAGTTACTCAAATATTTTCCCATCGGGTCCAGGCAACTATATTTTAATGAGATACTATGTAGACTAATTAGTAATAGCCTTATATATCGGAACCAAATCTCGTCATTCAGACAGGGACCCATACTGGTATTATAATTTCAAAATATTATGTCAGCTTGAGGGAACATATTGTTCTTAAGAAAGGACAACGAAATTGGTACTCCTTGGTGAGACCATACTAATAAATAGATTATTCCGATTCATAGATTTATAAGGACATAGGATCCGAGTTCATACACTTGGACCATCGATGAAGACAGTGACTTAGTCAAACTTAAATGACCAATAAATTATATTGTACAGAGGTAATATCCCTATGTTATACTCATAGGGAGTAAATCAGGGTTTAAGTTTAGGTCCAATACGGTAATTGTTGCCTATAAAGGAAAATAGTCTCTTTAATAATAATGCATACTTTAGGATACTGTGTCAATTAGGAAGTACATATGACAATCTCTTCGTTTGACATAGAAGGTTATTGGTATATGGGCATCACTAAAACAAGAGTGGTGTCCTTATCCTGTAAAACGAAGAGTGTAGTAAAGTGTAGAGTATTCAATTTCTTCCTTATAGTCAGACTGGACTCGAAATGGGGTGTATGATCATTGATTGCCACTAGGGGTCAGTCATATTCATTTAAAGGTAAATTTACGCTATGAATAGGTCTAAATGATGTCTAACATGTAATGGATTTATTTGCAACAATTAGATACTAGGTTAAATGCTGCTAGAAATGGCTGGTAACTTAGTCAGGGATGAAGGGGGTGTATGAGAATCTTAATTGAGGCCCAATAGTGATAAGGTTTTAAGTTTACAAATCCAAAAGCTTTCTCGCTGTAGGAGTCTTTTGTCCAAATCACCCTTCCTTGGGCCCAACTTAATTTTTTCCACTCCATTGAAGCGTAAACCCTGCGCAGATCCACCATGTTTGATTTTCAGATGTCTTGAGATGGGTGTATCTGTCTGTCTAGATGGATTTACAGAGTTTACGTGTTCTAGGATGCGGGTCTTAAAATGTCTAAAGGTCTTACCTACATATTTTAGGTTACAACTGCAGGTAATGAGATATATTAACCCCTCTGTTTGGCAATTGAAAAAGGTTTTTGTTGTGTGTGTTTCTGTGTTGTCCGAGTTGGAAAATGATTTTGATTGTTTCCGAATAAATTTACAAGCCTTACAACGGCCACACTGGAAAGTGTGATTTAAGAAAATAAGAGATAGTGGGTAGGCGCTTCACAAAATTGGAAATATAATAAATAAATAAAATAAAGTGGTTGATACAACAGTGTTTCCCAGACACTAGATAAGAGTAAATGTAAAAAGAAATGTATATCAAAACCACATAAAAAAGAATCAGCCCAAAAACAAGTGAAGTGGTGGAAAAACAACCATAAAATACAACCTGAACGTTGAAGAATGGCAGAGTGTTATCTACAAAATATAAATACAGAACATAACATAGTGTATACTGTATATTACAAATGTATGTAGGAATAGAAGATGGACAACCACTCACATTTACCAGAGCCGTACCAGGCTCTGTATAGCAGGCTCACAGGTGCCAATTCAGGCTAACAGGATTCCGGATAATGAATGGAGAAAATTCCGTAGTAAAAAAGGGTATTTATTTATAAAAAATATATTAATAAACAAACTCCTGGTTATAAGGGGGTGGAACCCAATAACAGATAATATGTAAAAAAAGGTATCCACTTACCCAAACCAAAGTAACCAATGGAGTAGTATAAGAAAATAAAAATTACAATACAAGTGGTAAATAGCAGCAGTCAATAGCAGCACTATCCATAATAAATGTAATCTATTCTTGTCTCATATCGCTTTGCTGGTTTAAAAAATACTCCACCGCTTCACAGCCTAAAACATGCGATATACAAGTATATAAACTTGTAACATCACATGTTACTAGGAGATAGTTGTTCTCCCATCGTATGTCCATCAAGAGTGTCAGTAAAGAGGTAGAGTCTTTTAAGTATGAAGGCTGTGATATTACTAATGGTTGGAGTTGTTTATCCACATACTCAGAAAGATTACTTAAAAGTGACCCAACTCCGGACACTATAGGTCTACCTGGTGGATTTTTTTGGTCTTTATGTATTTTTGGAAGTATGTAAAGTACTGGAATCCTGCAAAAAGAAACATCAAGATATAAAAATTCATGTTTATTCAGGATATCCAGAACTCTACCCCTATCCAAAAGTTCTGAATATGCTTGTCTGATTTGGCTAGTAGGGTCACTCTTTAGTTCTTTATAGGTGGTGGTATCGCTAAGTTGTCTATATATTTCTGAGTAGTATTGATCTTTATTAAGGATCACTATACCACCACCTTTATCGGCGGGTTTGATAACTATACTCGTATCTGTTTTTAACTCTTTTATTGCTCTCCTTTGTTGATAATTAATATTATTATATTTAGGCTTATTGATTTTCTTTACTTCACTTATAACCAACCTTTCAAAAACCTTCATTCCACTATTAATACAATGTCGAGGAAAAAAAGTGGATTTCTTTTTTAAAGATGTATGTTTAAATTCATGGGATGTAATTGTTTCTTCTGTAGAAGGTAATTTTTCAAAAAACAATTTAATACTCATATTACGTATAAATTTATTTATATCTATGAATGTCCTGAATGGTTGGTTATATTCTGAAGGAACAAATTTTAAACCTTTTTTTAAAATTTCTACTTGGGAGTTAGTAAGAACTTTATCGGATAAATTAAAAATTCCTATTGTTCTGTTATCCTGCCTCTTTTTTCCTCTCTCCAAAAATCTTCCTGCCCTAACTCCTCTTTTGTTCCCTGCCAAATTCTTTTTTGGGGGAAGTTTCTCAACTCTCTCCTTAAGGGTCTCTGCCCTAAAAAAAGTGGGGATTGTTGGGGTTGGGAATATTTAGGGGAGTTTTCCGATACAGTTTTAAATTTGGAACTTTGAAACCTGTCATAGTTATTTTCCATCTTTTTATATGATGTTCTTTGATAAGATACTCTTTCTGGTGTCTCTCTCTTCCCTCTATTTTGTCCAAATGTCTCATTTGTCTCATTTCTCTGTGTTTTGAATTTCCTAGGGAGTTGTCTACTCTCATTGTTAGTTCTATTGGTTGAAAATTGATAAGAATAAGTATCTCTATGTGGATAAAATTTATTACGTGACTGCGATCTATCTCGTTGTTGAAACTTTTTTGCAAAAGAACGTACTTTATTAAAAGCATAATCATTTTTATCTCTTAAGAATTTTTTCTTTTTAATAGCCACTGTTTCTTGTTCAATTTTTTCCACGTAGTTTTTAACTACTTCTAGGGATTTTTCAACTTCTTCACAGCCTGCTAAAGGTCTTAATTTTTCTTGAATTTGATTAATTTCAACATCTACAGAATTAATCAAATTCAAGAAAAATTAAGACCTTTAGCAGGCTGTGAAGAAGTTGAAAAATCCCTAGAAGTAGTTAAAAACTACGTGGAAAAAATTGAACAAGAAACAGTGGCTATTAAAAAGAAAAAATTCTTAAGAGATAAAAATTATTATGCTTTTAATAAAGTACGTTCTTTTGCAAAAAAGTTTCAACAACGAGATAGATCGCAGTCACGTAATAAATTTTATCCACATAGAGATACTTATTCTTATCAATTTTCAACCAATAGAACTAACAATGAGAGTAGACAACTCCCTAGGAAATTCAAAACACAGAGAAATGAGACAAATGAGACATTTGGACAAAATAGAGGGAAGAGAGAGACACCAGAAAGAGTATCTTATCAAAGAACATCATATAAAAAGATGGAAAATAACTATGACAGGTTTCAAAGTTCCAAATTTAAAACTGTATCGGAAAACTCCCCTAAATATTCCCAACCCCAACAATCCCCACTTTTTTTAGGGCAGAGACCCTTAAGGAGAGAGTTGAGAAACTTCCCCCAAAAAAGAATTTGGCAGGGAACAAAAGAGGAGTTAGGGCAGGAAGATTTTTGGAGAGAGGAAAAAAGAGGCAGGATAACAGAACAATAGGAATTTTTAATTTATCCGATAAAGTTCTTACTAACTCCCAAGTAGAAATTTTAAAAAAAGGTTTAAAATTTGTTCCTTCAGAATATAACCAACCATTCAGGACATTCATAGATATAAATAAATTTATACGTAATATGAGTATTAAATTGTTTTTTGAAAAATTACCTTCTACAGAAGAAACAATTACATCCCATGAATTTAAACATACATCTTTAAAAAAGAAATCCACTTTTTTTCCTCGACATTGTATTAATAGTGGAATGAAGGTTTTTGAAAGGTTGGTTATAAGTGAAGTAAAGAAAATCAATAAGCCTAAATATAATAATATTAATTATCAACAAAGGAGAGCAATAAAAGAGTTAAAAACAGATACGAGTATAGTTATCAAACCCGCCGATAAAGGTGGTGGTATAGTGATCCTTAATAAAGATCAATACTACTCAGAAATATATAGACAACTTAGCGATACCACCACCTATAAAGAACTAAAGAGTGACCCTACTAGCCAAATCAGACAAGCATATTCAGAACTTTTGGATAGGGGTAGAGTTCTGGATATCCTGAATAAACATGAATTTTTATATCTTGATGTTTCTTTTTGCAGGATTCCAGTACTTTACATACTTCCAAAAATACATAAAGACCAAAAAAATCCACCAGGTAGACCTATAGTGTCTGGAGTTGGGTCACTTTTAAGTAATCTTTCTGAGTATGTGGATAAACAACTCCAACCATTAGTAATATCACAGCCTTCATACTTAAAAGACTCTACCTCTTTACTGACACTCTTGATGGACATACGATGGGAGAACAACTATCTCCTAGTAACATGTGATGTTACAAGTTTATATACTTGTATATCGCATGTTTTAGGCTGTGAAGCGGTGGAGTATTTTTTAAACCAGCAAAGCGATATGAGACAAGAACAGATTACATTTATTATGGATAGTGCTGCTATTGACTGCTGCTATTTACCACTTGTATTGTAATTTTTATTTTCTTATACTACTCCATTGGTTACTTTGGTTTGGGTAAGTGGATACCTTTTTCTACATATTATCTGTTATTGGGTTCCACCCCCTTATAACCAGGAGTTTGTTTATTAATATATTTTTTATAAATAAATACCCTTTTTTACTACGGAATTTTCTCCATTCATTATCCGGAATCCTGTTAGCCTGAATTGGCACCTGTGAGCCTGCTATACAGAGCCTGGTATGGCTCTGGTAAATGTGAGTGGTTGTCCATCTTCTATTCCTACATACATTTGTAATATACAGTATACACTATGTTATGTTCTGTATTTATATTTTGTAGATAACACTCTGCCATTCTTCAACGTTCAGGTTGTATTTTATGGTTGTTTTTCCACCACTTCACTTGTTTTTGGGCTGATTCTTTTTTATGTGGTTTTGATATACATTTCTTTTTACATTTGCAGGTGATTTAAGCCAGGTATTTGTAACCTTTGGGGAGGATAGGTGGCTAGGGACCAAAATGTCCTTTATATTCTGGCCTCTTCTTGCTGTAAGCGATACGTGAGGTGTCAGAACTTCTTTCAGATGTATATCTTGGTATATTAGTGGCCAGAATTTCTCTAATGTCTTTTTTACACCATTCCATCCTGAATCAAAAGTTCCAATGCATCTGATGATGTCCTGGTTCTTTCTTTGTGGGGGATTATCGGACAGAAGATCAGTCCTTTCGGTTAGTAGCGCTCTTATATAGGCTTTTTTGAGGCATTTATTTGGGTATCCCTTAGATTTAAAATGGGACCTTAGAGTCTGAGCTTTGGCCTTAAAATCCTCCTGAGAGGAACAATTTCTTCTCAGTCTGAGGTATTGGCCTGTTGGTATCCCACTTTTTAATGTGGGAGGATGGTGACTCCCCAGGTTCCAGTAGGTGAACCTCTTCCTTCTGTAGAGCGAAGCAGGAACAGGAACAAAAGCTCTTACAAGAGCTCAGTAGTTAAGGGAGTATGAAGAGCATAGCAATCCCTGTAGTGATTATAGCTGTCCCCTACAAACATGAGTCAAGGCTGCAAGTAAGAGGGTCAAGTCATTCTGTTTATTGGCACACAAAGAACCTTCTTTTATGCAGGTTTCCCTGAGATAGGACCACCCACAGGATTTTACACAACAACCAAAAATAAACGTACGTTACAGAAACACTCAAAGTAATTACACACAAAAATCCTCCCCTCTGCCTGTGATCTAATTATGGTACACAATGGGTTAACATAATTAAACACAGGCAGTAAAAATACAGTTTTTATCCACACACTGTAACTTTAAAACTACACATCCAATCTTCATAAAAATTACATATTTAGAATCACCTTCAAATATATACATAACCAAAAATCAGCCAAATCCATCCATCCAGGGGTTAAAAAGTTAGCTGGAGGTCCCTTTATGACCAACCGCAAGCACATTTTCCTGCCCAAAACAGTTCCATAGATTTGGGCTGTGCGGTCGGTCTATTTCAGGCTGAAAAAACGACTAAGTCCCATCGCCGAATGGGACTTAGTCTCTGCAGCTGTAAAATCAGTATGTTTCAGTTATTTGCACTTTCATATATAACCCTGACAATATTGCACTATTGTTTCTCTATTTTGTATTTTATTACCAGGACGACATTCACCTATAAATTGTCAAATCATTTATAAGAAAGAAACTCCACCTTATATGTATGTATATTTATGGTTATTGTGAGATTTAAGGGAAACTCACTAAGGTGTTAGAGTTTCAATCTTTATTCATACAACTCACTGGAATTCTGTTACTATCTATTAATATGGAGAATGTGTTTACATTAGGAATTCTTTTTTCCTGATCTTTCAATTGTCCTCTAGTGCTGTCAAATAGCACTGCCAGTAGCCACCTATGTTAGATTCAATAAAGATATCAAACGCTTCAGAAGGAAGAAACAAGAATCAGAGATGTATATTTCAGGACCTATGACAGACTGAAGTATTTTGTTACACATTGCTCTGCATGAATAGGGAATTTAGTTCTGGGCAAAAAAAAAAAGGCAGCACTGGGTATTATATGCGTTTTTATTCAGTAAATATTTCTCAGCTGGCATGCATAGCGTGTAGAGGCTTGTTTTTCCTTCTGCTGGCTCTTCAGGTATCTTGTTACAAACCTCCTGCTTCATTTCCTCTGACCACTGGCTACAATAAGATTGGTCAGCCACCTCCCCTGACCTTTTTTGCTTGCAAAAAGTAGTTTGTTTATTTGTTGAATTGTTTTTATATACACAGTAAATGTACAGTAGCAACAGAACGTGCATTTTTCTGAGATTTGGAGAATCACCCCTTTCTCGTAGTCTCTCTGGTTTTGAAGATGCCATTTAAACTAGTCTACAAAAATATCCTGTGTCAAATATATGGCCATGATTGACAAAACTATAAGCCACTGTAATCCTTGTTACTTGCTCATACAGCAAGTTATCTTACATAATATGCCTTCTATTCAGATGTATTATATTATTTTATATTAAAAAAAAAAAAAACAGATGCAGTGTGGAAAACAATGCTTTCAAAGCAAGAAATATTAGATGTTCTGTTTGTTTTTGTTTTCAACAACTTTTCAAAAATGTCTTAGCATTTTGTCTTCTAATATCTTTTTTCCCATTATCTGGCTAACAGTTGCAAAAGTCATAACCTAATCACATCCTAGTCAATGTAATAGTGCCTTTCTATGCTTTTTCCAATGAGATATTTATCCCATGGAAATATGCTCGAAAAATGTTAACTAAAAAGCAGAAGTTAAAATGCAGAGTTTTGGCTTAAAAAATGTTTTTTACAACATCTGATACAAAATTATGTATCTGCAAAAATCTCATGTGCTGACACTCTGTTAATAGCTTTTTGGACTAGTATTTCTTATGATACTTTTTCAGGTTTTCTAAAATAAAAAGTTTGTTTACTGTATTTTCTACATAAATATATATTTTCAAAGAGAACAGATTCGAAAAATATTTCTAATATTGATATTACATAAAAAATGCTGTGGATTCTGAGTGAAGAGACTGGACTACCAATACTCATTAGAAGAACGTTTATAATGCTTCTGACAGCTTGCCTCTGAACACCACAATATGGATCTCCTTACTAGGGCTCCATTCCTTAATTTAAAAAATAACTAAATAAAATAAAAAAATTAAAAAGTAATTAGGTTCAGACATCCTCGTATGTCTCCTACTAAAAGCATTGATTGTATCACATCATTTTTTTTTATTTATGTATATTTTATTTATATTTTACTTTACTAACAATGGCACTCGGTACTTTACATGGTACGGTATAGCAATTTCATAGGCGTGCGCAGCCTATTCCATTAGGGTGTGCACCCTAAAGCACAAACACATGCCGTGTGTATATGTATGTATGTATGTATGTATATATATATATATATGTGTATATATATATATATATATACACACACATACATACACTGCTGTGTGTGTGTGTGTGTGTGTGTGTGCGCTGTGTGAGGGTGGTTTGAGGGTGGTGTGTGTGTGTGTGTAAGGGTGCTGTGTGTGTGTGAGGGTGCTGTTAGTTTGATGTGTGTGTGAGGGTGCTGTTTGTGTGCTGTGTGTGTGTGTGTGTGTTTGTTAGGGTCCTGTTAGTGTGCTGTGTGTGTGTGTGTTTGTGAGAGTGCTGTTTGTGTGCTGTGTATGAGAGGGTACTGTGTGTTTGAGGGTGCTGTATGTGTGTGGGTGCTGTATGTGTGTGGGTGCTGTATGTGTGTGGGTGCTGTATGTGTGTGGGTGCTGTGTGTGTGTGGGTGCTGTATGTGTGTGTGGGTGCTGTGTGTGTGTGTGGGTGCTGTGTGTGTGTGGTGCTGTGTGTGTGTGGGTGCTGTGTGTGTGTGTGGGTGCTGTATGTGTGTGGGTGCTGTATGTGTGTGGGTGCTGTGTTTGCTGTGTGTGTGGGGGTGCTGTGTGTGTGTGGGGTGCTGTAAGTGTGTGCTGTATGTGTCTAGGTGCTGTATGGGTGCTGTGTGTGTGTGTGTGTGTGTGCTGTGTGTGTGTGTGTGGGTGCTGTATGTGTGTGAGGGTGCTCTATGTGTGTGTGTGATGTGTGTGTGCTGTATGTGTGTAGTTGCTGTGTGGGTGCTGTATGTGTGCTGTGTGTGTGTGGGTGTGTGTGCTGTATGTGTGGGGGTGATTGTGGGGGGTGGAGGTGGGGGTACATTACTTAACATCCCCTCTCCCTTCTTACCTTATGTAGGGAAGGGGGATTCTTGCTCCTGCTGCCTTCCCTGGTGGGGCTAGAGTTCACTCTCGCGAGATCTGAGCGTTGCCGCGGCAACGCTCAGATCTCGTGAGAGGAACCCGGTGGAGCTGCTGGTTGAGCTCCCCGGGTCCTCTCCTGCCTCCCTCCATGCTGCAGTAGGGAGGGAGGCTTAGAGCAGAGCCGGCGCTCAGATAGCGCCGGCTCTGCATGAGCCAACAGGGGAGATCCTGAGATCTCCTCTGCCGGTCTCACTCCCAGCACACCCCGTGCGCACGCCTATGAGCAATTTTCACAATATTATAGTAAGGAGTAAAACATGTGCATACCTTATGATAGGTAGTCTTTAGGTCAGAATGAGTTACTTCACCATAATAGTCAATACCGGAGGCTATGCTTGGTGCTGGTATTTCAAATCAGGTAGTGAGCCCCAAGTAAATTAAAATTGTATAATGTGAATTTTTTTTTAAAATTCTTTATTTTGAAGGTGCATGTCAACATATCCTGAGTTACAGTGATAAAAGCAATAGGCGTAATATGGCAAAAAAATGGATTAGAGATATTACATAGCTTGTCAAGTGAAACTGCACACAATTTTGAATTTTTTAACATGTTGCGTTGTATGGACTGATATCAGTGTCAGCGGGTACCCCCATGCTTATGGCTCTTTTAGGGGGTGCGGTTGTCATGTTAGGTCGCTCTCATGTTGGTGGAGACATACTGGTTAAGCCCTTGGTGCACATTCAGGTAACGTGGGTTAATGAAATAAACCGAAGGTATACGAGTGGAGGTTCTTCTAGTGCAACTGTGAGTTCCCTCGGTAGCTCTGTAGAGCTTGAGGACACATGGGGCGAGTCTAGGCCGTCTATAGTTGTGTGGTACAGGTTATCATAGCCTTAGGGGCCACCCTTTGCACCAATGAGGCTTCAAGCTGTTATGGGCAGCTGCACTGTGTGTAATATAGCACGTTTAACTGAAAGTATGCTGTATGTTTGGTGGGTGCCCCTAACCAAGGGGGTAGGGAAGTCAGATGTACTCCACTCCAATATGGCCTCGCGCAAAATGTGAATTTTTATGAAGGTAATATGCATAATTCATTCACAAGGCTAGAATGCACATGAATACCCAAAATGTCCAAACAACTAAAACAGCTTGCCCTACAGTGTGTTTTTGCTCAGAGCACAAGCTAGCCTTAGCTCACGTGTTCATTACAAAGAAAGCCTATACCATTTGCTTATCATAGTGATTGTACCCTCAAATGTACTCCAAATCTGAAATGCTGTCAAGTTCCCTCTGCAAAAAGATACAGCTACCCCTGATAATAGTTTGTCTGTAATCTGTGAGATGTGACTGATATCCTGCTAGTCTTGGTACTGCAATACAAGTGAGCACATATTGGAGTTCAGCAAAAATGTCTATCAAGACTAGTCCCCTTTCCATTTGACATATAGTATTATTAATTATTAGCCTGGCAATTCACCCTGATGCATGTCATACACAATTGCAGCAATTCCGATGGAGGTAGATGCAAGAAAACCATACTTTTAAAAGCTCTTATCACTAATAAAACATGGATTTAATCACATACTGTGTAGATAGGTATAGATGAAAACTAAAGATGTTTTCCTCTGATTGCTAGCAGAACTAAAGGGTGTTTGCTAAAAGCATTTTATCCTCGTTCTTCTGATGTGTAGAGCTACAGAATATGTACTTCATATTTTAAATAAAAGTGGTAAAAATCTGCATGCTTTTAAGGAAATCATGCAGCATCTGGGGGTAAGCATTCAAGTTATTACCTATCTGCAAACTGAATAGTAAGCTGGGAGATAGAACAAAATATTTGTCAACAAGTATCTGTTCTGAACATTCATCCTCAGGAGGGTGCAATACACAGTGAGCATTCTGTGCTGTTTCTAGTACTACCAACATATAGCACAAAAGCACAGACGATGTTTGATATATATTAATAAGTGAAGACTTGCCTTGGGTTTAAAGAAGCATAAATCAATGATGGCATAAAGTATTTTATTAAAGGTTTCCTTTTAGCCATAGGATTTCCTTATTATTTTCACTCACACTGTATCATAAGGGCTAGTACTAGCAGCTGTTAGAATGTTAAGAGAATGTCCCGTACTTATTAAATGCTTCCGGAGAGGCTTGTGTTCAAAGCTCCATCTGCTTAATAGCTGGTTCATGTAAATCTTATTTGTTTCATAAACAATTGTGATTTTAAACTATTGTGATTTTGTACGACCGTCTCCCAGAATTATTCACAACTCTATAGCTCTGCTTTGTTCAGTCTATGGATTCAGTAATTACGAACAATAATTAGTGTACCTCAATCAGTCAAATTTTATTTTCCGTGCCTTAGGTCCTGGATACTTTTTTGAATGATACATTATGCCACATCTGCACTGGATTAATAAAGGTACTAAAATGCTTGATTAAGGAACAAAATAATAGAATAGATAATGTCTGGTAATGTTTTCTGTCACGTGGAGTTTCTTTAGTTTAGTTATGTTTCAGATTCTATATATTGTCTCTCTGTATACAGTGAGGGAAAAAAGTATTTGATCCCCTGCTGATTTTGAACGTTTGTCCACTGACAAAGAAATGATCAGTCTATAATTTTAATGGTAGGTGTATTTTAACAGTGAGAGACAGAATAACAAAAAACAAATCCAGAAAAACGAATGTCAAAAAAGTTATAAATTGATTTGCATATCAATGAGTGAAATAAGTATTTGATCCCCTATCAATCAGCAAGATTGGTAATGAGGTAATGAGCTGAGATTAGATCCCTTTAAAGGGACACTATAGTCACCTGAACAACTTTAGCTTAATGAAGCAGTTTTGGTGTATAGAACATGCCCCATGAAGCCTCACTGCGCAATCCTCTCACATTTAGGAGTTAAATCCCTTTGTTTATGAACCCTAGTCACACCTCCCTGCATGTGACTTGCACAGCCTTCCATAAACACTTCCTGTAAAGAGAGCTCTATTTAGGCTTTCTTTATTGCAAGTTCTGTTTAATTAAGATTTTCTTATCCCCTGCTATGCTAATAGCTTGCTAGACCCTGCAAGAGCCTCTTGTATGTGATTAAAGTTCAATTTAGAGATTGAGATACAATTATTTAAGGTAAATTAAATCTGTTTGAAAGTGAAACCAGTTTCTTTTCATGCAGGCTCTGTCAATCATAGCCAAGGGAGGTGTGGCTAGGGCTGCATAAACGGAAACAACGTGATTTAACTCCTAAATGACAGTGAATTGAGCAGTGAAATTGCAGGGGAATGATCTATACACTAAAACTGCTTTATTTAGCTAAAGTAATTTAGGTGACTATAGTGTTCCTTTAAGAGAGTGCTCCTAATCTCAGCTCGTTGCCTGTATAAAAGACACCTGTCCACAGAAGCAATCAATTAATCAGATTTCAAACACTCCACCATGGCCAAGACCAAAGAGCTGTCCAAGGATGTCAGGGACACGATTGTAGACCTACACAGGGATGAAATTGGCTACAAGACCATCACCAAGCTGCTTTGTGAGAAAGTGACAACAGTTGGTGCGATTAAACCGCAAATTAAAACAGACATCTTCATAGTCACTTCTAACACTAATTCTCAAAACATTTATTTCTCAATATAAAAAAAAATCAATAATACATATGCATAGTACAGAGTGTTATACGTGTGCAACACTACAAGACATCTGTTGCCGTGACAATAACAAAATGATGATGCACTCTTTATGGCTTCCATATATACAGGCTGCTCTGCCAACACACAGTGAATACTCAATTCTGTTCCCTTTTTATTATTTTTGCAATGTTTTACAAAATATCCTACCGGAAAAAGCAAACAGAACAACAGTATCCCCAAGTGTTTAAAAAAATAATAGAATCCCTTAAAAAAAATGTTAATATATTAATGCTGTAAATGATAATATTATGATACCAATGTTGTGTATTCAAATTTTACACATGGAACATTATGCACATACAGTAAAAGTGTCCTTTGGCATCAATTACTTCTGTAAAATACAATAAATGTAATAAGATAAAGAAATGTATCTAGTGCAGCAATATACAATAATTATTTTATGACAAGATGAGTCATGATCATTTTATCTACTCGATTGATTTTTAGGGTTAGTAACCTTAACCCTTTGTATGCTAAGGCTTTTTATAGCTGACACAAAAATAGTGCTGAGTTGGAAAATAGTTCCTAGTTAAACTGATTTTTTTTCTAACCTTTGCATTTTTTCTTTGGCATATTTTTAAACATTTTCTAGTTTGGTTGCGTTCTTAGTATCACGTGTAGTCTTCACTTCTTCATATCTGGGATTGGCATATCCACCGTGCTTTACTGGGCACTCATGTATCCCCTAGGCAGCACAAAAAAACTTGACTGTAGAATGCAGAATTCAAATACTATAGGAGGGAATTCAAATAAGTATAGGAATTGTACATACTGCAGGACAACTCTCTAATTTTCTATAAATCAACAAGACATGAGTGTGTAGGCAAACATGATGATCTGGTGGTACTATTCAAGTCACCATGAAGTTTACCTGATCAGGGCTCTGTAAATGCCCCATTATATGTTTACACTGCAGTATGCAATAAGTGCAGATCTCTAAATCAATGGTTTGTGATCAGACTTTCTGTGATGGACCTAACCGGATTTGTATCAGCCTGTCATGAATCTTAGTAAGCAACAAATATATGTCTCATCTGGTTGTGACTTACCAAGCTGGCCATCATAAGCCTTGTGTTCCATATCCTTTTCAAATAAGATGCATATTGATCCAAGCAGAAAGAAAGAGCAGTCAATGTCACTTACTAAACTGTAAATTGTTCAGAATTAACAATGGACTTTTGAATTACAGGAAAAATAGCCAAGCTGGAAATAAAGCCAAGTTGCAGATATTCTTCAATTTGGCAAGTGTTATTTTAGGTTTTGCCTAAAATGTTAAATTCCTTTGTCAATTACCAACAAGACCAGGTTTGCTGAGTAACTCTAAATATGTTCTTTTTCCACCGTAATTAAAAATCTTAAAAATGGGAAAAACTTTGAAGACAAACACTAACTGCAACCATAGATAAAGAACTCAAAAAATGTACATATCAGTCATGATTGTTAAATGTCTAATATGTATATGATTTATCATTTTTGGTTGTTGACTAACCCTATACCAACCCTACCCTAACCCTAAACTAGTCGTACCCATATTCCTACACTAACTCTAATTGAACAACTGCCCTAACCTTATCCCTACACCATCACAAAACTCAGTATTAACTTTACACTAACCCTATAGTTCTTTGCTTTCACTTTAGTGATCACATTGCATAATTAAGCCACTAAGATTCTGCACATAGCACTTTGAAATATTATAAGTGTGCACTATTTCACTTAGCACTTGACCAAATTCAGAATCAATTATGTATAAATGGATCTGTGATAGCCTTCACATGTGACTAGTATTCGTTTCCATTTAAGCAGATAAATGATATGTAATTTCCCTTGGCGAATACCAGGTGGTGATCACTTTAGCCATCGTGGAACACAGGGCCATTTTATTTTACCCATAAGAGACTTCATCACCAGAACACATCGATGTAGAAAATGTGCTGTTATAGAGAACTGCTGTGGCGGATAGTTCACATCAATGTTGGACCAAAGAACAGGTGAACAAAACCAATTGAATGAGATAAATAGGATGCCCACCACACCACCAATCAACTCTTTGGGACTTATCCTATTTAGAGGGAACGGTGGGAGGGAGGTGTCAGATTGATTTTTGTATTTTATTGCTTATTGATTTTGGTTATAATTTATACGATCTCTGAGAAAGTTCCACTGCGGGAACAAAATACGTAGGACCAAAACAGCTTTTATATGTTTTATAATGTATTATTGTCATTGCTATAATAAATAGTCACTTTGTTACCTACTGGCTGGATTCCTGGTTCCTGGTCATGAGTGGTGACTAGAGGGAGAACAGATAATGGAAATGGGTGTCATTCAATACACCTCCTGAATGGGGGGTAACCCCTAGTGAGCTAAGTTCACTATTAATGATTACTTGAAAAGAGACTAGGAAAGGAACCCTGACAGACTAGAAATAAGTAGTATAAAACTTACATTTTATTTTAAGATATCTAAAATAACAGTGATATAATCCTAATCACCCAAAACATCTAACTATATATATATATATAAATAACCAAAAGCCAATAGGGTACAGTGCCAGCCTGAATAAGGGGATTGTTTACTAAACAATGCCTTAGTACGATGACATACGTCGTTCAATCAGGTTAGAGATAAAATACTATTAACCCTTAGTAGACCAGGCTAGCATTGGTTGTTGTGTTATCCAATCGATAAAGTGAAAAAACAAGATGGGATCATCCACTAAACTGGTATTTCTACTTGGAGCAATAATGGTAAGACATCAAAATATTGTCAATAGGAAGTGCTCTGCAGAAGTATCCCAATAGTAGTACCTACTGATGAGAGGTGAATGTTGGTACAATACTACGCAAGAATTGTCTCCTATTCGAAACGTCTTGGAGTCCGCGTCTAGACAACGAGGGAGCTAATCCTAGCTTCAGTACCGATAGGAAGCTGATTACTGATATAACATCAGTTGCATATGAATGTCAGTTGAAACACAGCCACAGCGCCACATCATCTTCTGGGGATGCATCCTAAAATGCTTGAGAACACAGATGTTTGTGAGTGCAACTCATTGTCACACTAAATGTTTATGTTTTTACAATATCACACTATATTTCTTTTCACTCATCTTGGATCATTAACTGTATCCCAGACTGTGTATTTGTCTATATTTCTATTTGTATATAAAATAACTACCTGGGAAGTGATTTTTGGGAAGCTGAACATAATTGTCAGATACATGATTTAATTTATAATATATTAACCTTTATTTAGGGGTGTAGGTCTTTTTTTCTATACTAACTGTAGACCTACCCTAACACTAACCCTTATCCTACCCTACCATAATTATAATGCTAACCCTATCTGTAATTATAGAGAGATGTTCTCTGCTGATGTCAATACTGACATCAGCAGAGGAAATCTCTCTATAATGACAGTTAGGGATTTCCCATCTCATACAGTGCAGTGCTGACAAAAGTGATTTTTAAATTTAAGTCCAAAATAGCAGGACTTGAAGCATAGCTGAATGTCTGTAGTCTGGCTATTGGCCCTGAATTTAAAATTCATATTAAATTCACTTTTAATTCCCGACAATAGTCACGTTAGTGATTAACCTTGTCAGTTTCGTTTTTAGCATGATCAGGCATGTTTATTTATATTCAATAAACGTTTTTTTAAATTTATGAGAAATAAACATGTAGATAAAACAAGGTATTTAAGATATAAGCACAACGGTAGCATATGTCCATGTTTAGAAGTAAGCAGTCAGTATTTGAATGTAGATTATACATATGACAAATTCTGTAATAAAGATACACTTTACCACTACATCAACCACTAAAGAGCTCAGGACATAAAGAGAAAATAAGTAATGATAAAGAGAGGGGGAAGGAGTGGAAGAGCGAAAAAAAGAAAAAAATTAAGTTAAGAAGTGAGAGTAAGAGCATGAAAGAAGAAAGATAGAGACGAGAGGTTGAAATAATTTAAGGAGGGTCCAGTCCAGCACCAACAGCACCCCTTTCCCACCCGGCAGAGCACCACCTGTTTCACACCTAAGTATGTTTCCATTTGCTGCCTGTCTCCTGTCTCCTGGATATCTGCTTATAATACTGAATGCTTAAAACAGCCAGTAAAATGTGTCAAGATACCGCTATTTACAATATTTTTTAATTTATTTGTTATTCTTTCTTTTTCGTGCTTGGTTTATCATTTTGACATAAACAAAGAAGTACAATGGTAAGGTGTTTTCCTTGCGATACATTGTGGTTAACAGGGTGTAGAAAAACATTGATAACAGGGTTTTAGGTACATTTTCTTTTAACAAACAGGTGAGGTAACAAACCCGGGGTAGGCTTAATTGTAGCAGATGTGGTATGGTATGTGCTATTCCCCTGGGCTAGTCCAAGTTTGAGAGTTTGAGTATGATCAGTAGGTCGAACCACGATGGAGCACTATGTGTGAGAGCATGGGTGTGTGCAGAACAAGCTAGCTGAAGCATATAGGTTCGGATGCCTGCATGTACGTGCCTATGTAGTTCCTAGTAGTTCTGGACATGTTGGAGTACCATATGCGTGCATTACTCCGATATACATGGTACATTATGTGGCATCCTATCTGTTACCCCTAACCATGGGGAATGCGGGGTGTTAGCTAAAGTAGACACCATCATTTTATTGGTCGTAGGGGGTCCGTCTGCCTCTGTTGTGCAAGGTGCGGGTGTCTGATATTCTCAGGGTTGTTGAGACAGTGGGGTCCCCAAGTAGTAGCAATGATTATAGATAAGAGCATAAAAAAAAACATGAATACAAATAAACACAGAAAGAAGTAAACAAAAAGAGCATAACCATACAACATAAAAGGTTTTAGTGTTGCGGGTAGTATATTTTTAAGATCAGTCCTTAGGCATTTTTAGGTCTTTGGAGTCTGTGGTCCTCGTGTCGGCAGAGCAGGAGTGGAGTCGTCATCTGGGTCCCAGTTCTCCGGGCGATCTGCAGGTGTAGAGGGCATTTTGCCTTTCAGGGCTGTCATTATTTGTATTTTGTTGTGTACAGTTATACAGCGCAGAATGAAATCTCGGGGTGTGCTGGGTGAAATACGGACTGAACCTGTCACTCGGTAGATCCCATCCAGAATGATTTTCTTGGCAGTTGCCTGGAGTAGTATTGTTGAGAGTAGACGCCATATGTATTGTGGCAATTCCGCAGATGAAACTGTGGTGGGGACACCACGGATTTTGATGTGTGTCCGACGTTGTTTGTTCTCTAGGGACATTTGGGCAGCTAAGACGTGTTGTTCTGCTTAAAGGTGTTGGACAGAGTCCTTGAGGGTGGATACCATATCTTGGACATTGGTAATGACTTCTGCTGTGGTTTTGACATGTTAAATGTCCAGTTTGACCAGCGTGACATACGCTGTTAACAACTTTTGTATGGCAGTGAGTGTTCCGCCGGAGGGGCCGTTGTGGTAGTGGGCTCACCTCTGTTCAGTTCTGAGGCCGGGCTGCCATTGGACGAGTGTGCAGCATGTGCTGGCTCTGGTTGTACATGCTGAAGCAGCATCTCCCCAATATCCCTGACTTTTGTGTTGGAGTCGGCTGTGGGTTTTGTGTGCTGCAGGCCATAGTAGGTGTGCCAGTGGCCGAGTTGGGTGGGGAGTGCTCTGCTTAGCTTCTGCAGAGAAAGGCCTCGAGGCCCAGGAGTGGCGTTGCATAGTAGGCTGCAGATTTGCGCCTCTGCCTGGCCTGCTTGGGTGCCTGGAAGAAAGACATAAATCAGTGTGGTATGCTTTGCTGATGTATGTTGGGTGCTTTTCGAGGTTTGATGGGGCCTGGTGAGGGAGTTTTTCTGCGTATTGTATCTGGGTTCGGGAGAACAAGCTGAGATGGCATCTGATCAGGATGGATGCCAGGCTCTGCCCCCTCCCCCTCCCCTCCCAGTTAACTGGCCAGTTAAATGGCCAGTTAAATAGAAGGAAAACTATAGATAGAAAAACTATGGTTTAGTTAGTCTCCAAGATGGAATAGGATTTATTTTCTTTTTGTTTTATTTATTTCTGTGAAGAACAACACTTTGTACCTTGTGGAAAGTGCAGCTAAACTGCATTACTATTTTATCCTGGCATTAGCACTTTAAGTTAATTGTCAAGAGCTCGGCCATCCTGCCACAGCATATATTTAATTTTAGTGTAAGCATAGGGTAAGGGATGTTATTGGAAAATCATTAGCATCAACTACCAAATATTAATTTATATGCTAGACATATCAGATATTTAACAATCAGGACTGATATTTGAATCTATGTTGAGTTATTTTTATTAAGTTGCACTAAATAGTGAAGTCTACCTTACAGTGAAAACAGTTAAAAAAAAATCATAAAATGTTCATAAACATGAAGGGATTAGAGGCACATTTTAAGGAAATCTGTAATTGTGCATTTGTGAGATAATTAGATGTAATTGAATGAGATTTTGTCTGTGCAAGCCAATAATGGGAATTGGGGGTTATGAATAAAACTGTTATGTCAGCTCATTAAAGTTGTTATGGAGTGCCTGAGAGCCCTCTTACTTTCAATGGCTTAAATAGTTTTCCACTGGTTTAAGCCAAAACCTAGGTTTGTGGTACCCAATCTTCATTTTCTTCATCACAGCAAAATAAGAGCAGTTTACCAGGCAGCTGGTGATAGGCTGAGAGCATCAGCTGATACTTCCCTTCATCTCTTCATCTTGTTGAAATGGACTGCTTGCTGTCCTTATTTTGCTTCTAGAAATAACCATGATTGTGTCTAGGAAATTTTATAAAAAATAAACCATATTACTTAGATGTTCTATTTGTTCTGACAAATAATTATGAGCCATTTTTGCGAAACATCTTCAATTAATGTATTTAAAGGGATTATATAGTGTAAGGAATTCAAATCTGTATTCCTTACACTATAGTTTCCTTTTCCCCCCTCCCACTCCTCTGCATAGAAAAGTTAAAAAAAACTTACTATACTCACCCGCGTTTCAGGTGCGCTGGGTCTGCGCTCCGGCTCCTCCTCTGAAAGTTAATGTGCATACAGCTTTAATGGTTTCCTACGGGGATTTAACTGATCCTGGATTTCCTCATGCAGAACGTGAGGACATCCAGCATCAGTTAGGTGACCAAAAGTCACCTAGCAAGCAGGAAGTGCTTCTAGTGACTGTCTGACTAAGGGGTACTGGCACACTGCCCCCAGATCACTTCAATGAGCTGAAGTGGTCTGGGTGCCTATGTTTTACACTACTGAACAATTAATAATTTCCAATTAAAAATATATAGCATTAGTCTGGAAATAAACTCTGCAGTGTACACAGGAGTCACTCAACTTGCCAAAACTGGCTGATGTAACCTTTTTTTGTGTGAGTTGAATTCCTAAAATGAAGACTTTTACAGTCCTTCTGCTTAACAATAAAACTAAGTGGACCCCAGACAGAGAGAAAGAGAGCAATTTCTTTGCTTTGTAAAGACGGTTCTGGAACAGAGGAGAGGGAAGGTGGGAGCTTATATTCTACATTTTGCTTTGTTTAGATAAGCAAACTTTAGCCCATAAATAAATTGCTTTGAGAGTAAATGGGTTAGTTTGCATCCTTGTGTATAGACAAAAACAACAAGAACAAAAGTGTAGAGTAAAAGAAGGGCAATACAAAGTGCAAATGCAAAACAATGAGAGAAATATGCACAGCAGGATGAAGAAGAGTTAAACAGAAAAGAAAATCAAAACAGAACATAAGATAAGATAAAGATAAAAGGCTGCAAACAAAACACAGAATAGAAAACAAAAGGGGAGAGCTAGAAAAAGAAAATGTTCAGAAGATCAGAGCAAGACAAAAGAGCGAATGAACAGTTAATACATTTTGGATAGAGAATGCAATGTTTCAAATGTTTGCTTGGCTCCAATTTTTTTCAATGTCTGTTATATTTATCTCCCACAGTTTATTTTATTATTGTTATTATATTTCTTTAGATCAGGAAACTGATTTAGCTTGACTATTTTTTTTTTACCATTTCAGCAAACTTCAAGAATGACATTATATACAGAAAGAAGAAGAAAGCAGTTAACACAGACAGTCAGGATACCCATGAGGCACAAACTTTTTCAAAGATTTGTTTGTTTTATATACATAATATACAAGTAAGTGGTGCCCTAATGTGAAAGGTTACAAGTGGTTATATTTCCAACAGATTTAGCAATTTAGCTCAAAGCTCCCCAAGTCCCTACAGAGAATCTGGAGAAGCTGTTCTAAGAAGGAATGAAGTAAATTAAAAATATAAAAAGAAAATAATTGGCATATACATATATATATATATATAGCAAAAATATCAGAGTATTTTAGATCAGATGGATGGCCAGGTGTGCATGCATCATGGGAAGAGATGGCAGCAGGATTCACTATGGGATGAAGGCAGGCTGGTGGAGGCAGTGTTATGCTCTGGGCAATATTTTTCATATAATCCAAAAAGAATATGAACACTAAATTTGGACAGGATTTGTGACTAAGTGGCTAATAGAAAAGACTTTACATACCCCATATTGAATACCCTGGGTTGTCTACATTTGCAAATGGTATGCCATGATGGGAGTAATTCTCAATCCTGGCCTGCCATATGATCTCTAAGGCAACATAGGCCCAGCAAACCAATCTGGCAAACTGAAATGGGCAAGCTCAATATTGATCATGTGTAGTTTTTGTGTGAGGCAACATAGGCCCAGCAAAGCAATCTTGCAAATTTCAAAAACGACAAAAGGGGCAAGATCTTTATTTGATCCAGTAACTTTCCAAAGTGCCATTAAACCTGTACATGTTATATATTCATGAGACATCGCTGAACATCGCTGAACACAAATATGTGTATTTTATTGCAGTAAAGGGTAATGGGTGTACTTAGATGAAAGAGGTGAATTATTGTTTAACAGACATATAGTTAAATTCCAGGTTTTGTTTTGATCAGAACTTGTACAATTGACTCCATCCTTAAGGTGTTTATCCCCTCTTTACCCTAACCACTGCTAATGTTATCTTTAACCTTGCATGCATTTACACAGCTGCATACAATCCGTATACTCACACTGTATCGGACTCAGGGTAACCCAAATGGTTACCACCACTATTTTCCCTCTCAGCCAGACTGGAACCGTTGTATGATTATGCTCTATTTTCCCCCAGTAACCAGACTAGAGTCAACTGATTTATTCAGGACAAAAACTCGCAATTTATACACAGAGACCCAGCAGCGGGTTTCCATACTGAAACATAGAAAGCCACTCCCAGGCATCCCTGTGTCTGGGAGATAATGGAGTAAAAAACTGTAACTCAATTATCTCTCAGTTAGAGGGAAACATACATATTTTTATTTTAAAAAAAACACAAAAGTATCCCAAATATTAACAGGAACCCCACAAGTGTCATATCCCTGGATAGCCCTGATTGGAGCGTCCAAGTTGACCAAATAGCTCTCAGATCACTTCAGTAGAATGGAATCACCACCTGGGTAAAGTTCTGACTGGCCTGCCACAAGGTGAAAGCCCAAAACCGTTCCAGGGAATTGGTAGCAAAGGCCAGTCTCTGTTCAGGGGGTTCCTGTGCGAACACCATATAAGATAATTACTTGCTTTCAGGGAGCGAATGCTCCCCCCAGTCGGTAGATTCTATTTCCCCAAACGCCGTTCGTGTAGTTGGTCGGAAAGTGTGACAGGCAGCGGTATCATCTTTGCCGGGGTTTGTGTGAATGCATAGCCAAAAACAGTTCCAGACACTTACCTGCATTTGAGAGACAAAATGGCCATCATTCTTTTGTCGAACACTTGCATTCGGTTGTATGAAATTGCGGGGAAGAACTCATTAGTTATTTCCCTTGCGGTTTCGCATGTTGGATACTTGTAACTCCAATGTTCCAATAGGTCATTCTAAGGTTCTAATGAGTTGTTGGGGTGGTCCACATTCGGGAGTCGAATGGAGAGTGTTCGGTTCTAACAGCTCCCGAACGTAAGGGAATTAAGCAGTTCGAAAAGGACGGTAGATTCCACCACACACATTACATTGCACTTGCATACATATATACATACACAGTTGTGAAATATAATTGTTTTAGATGTTTTTAGGCCTGCAATGCCCAGTTAATAAATTGATTTTACTTATTTATATACAATTTTTTGAGTTAAGGACCAAGGAGTGCCTTAAAATTTCGTACCTACAGGCGCCTGATATGTAAATCTGTCCCTGATTGTAGTTTGGGGACAAGTAGCTTGATGTTAAGCTGTATATGTAAAGGGGTGGGGAAGAATTTTAGGACTGAGTAGGTGGGAAACTGTAATACTCTGCACACAAGATGGATTGTGTATGGATAGGTGGCAGGATGTTTTAGCAATCCAGACAAATTTGTATTAAAGGACCACTATAGTGCCAGGAAAACATACTTGTTTTCCTGGCACTATAGTGCCCTGAGGGTGCCCCCAACCTTCAGGGTCCCCCTCCCGCCCGGCTCAGGGGAGAGGAAAAGGGTTAAAAAACTTACCTTTCTCCAGCGCCGGGTGGGGAGCTCTCTGCCTCCGATCCTCCTCCTCTCCTCCCATTCGGCTGAATGCTCATGTGCGGCAAGAGCTGCGTGCACATTCAGCCGGTCTCATAGGAAAGCATTTACAATGCTTTCCTATGGACGCTTGCGTGCTCTCACTGTGATTTTCACAGTGAGTATTACGCATGCGCCTCTAGCGACTGTCAATGAGACAGCCACTAGAGGCTTTGAGGGCTGGATTAACCCATTTATAAACGTAGCAGTTTCTCTGAAACTGCTATGTTTATTAAAAAATGGGTTAACCCTAGCTGGACCTGGCACCCAGACTACTTCATTAAGCTGAAGTGGTCTGGGTCCCTAGAGTGGTCCTTTAATGATGTGCTGAGCAAGAGTTGTGCGTATCAACCTGTGTAACCATATGTCACAAACCCTTAAAACAAGTGTCTTAAATTTGGATACATTATACACAGAGTAGTTCTGCATTGCCTACTTTTTAAAACCAAATTTTGCAGTCTAAACCTGTGGTTCAGACTTCAGAGTCATTTACAGTTAACAATTATACTGTACTGTAATTATAGAATGTTAAGAAGATAATATACTAAATGTAATTTGTGAAATGATTGGTTATTAGGGAAAAGCATGACATTGCTCTTATTAAATACAAGATTTAGCTATTTAAATTATGGTTTGAACACTTACCCTTTTATTTCCCTATGGGAACATGAACTTTGGCAAAAGAATCTAGGACCACTGTCTTTCTAAATGGCTTTTCTCTAGTGAAACAATAACCTGCCATTTTAGGAACTCTAAATACAATTTATTGGTATTCATTATTCCTCTGAGATGAGCAATTTTCTTTAAAATTACTTTTGTCCAAGACTTTATGTGCAAATTATTTCAAAGACATAAAAATTCTGCCATACCTCTTACTTAGACATAATCTCTGCTAAAGTCTAATAATTCCCTCGCTAAACTCACAAGACAAATGCTCTGTCAGGGGAAATAGAATGCAAAAAATAGCAAGATACCATTTTTAAAGCATCACATTTTTCTTGCAAAAACCTCATTGTACAGTATTACTTTGTGCAGTTTTTCTACAATTTATGTTCTCTGCATCACATAGCACCTGCTTGCAAAGATTGCTTTTTAATGTATTTTGCTCAGATAGATATCTGACTGCAGATGTTGTGCTTTGTTTGAATGTCACATGCAGAACAGTGTGTTTTCATATCTATATATTTTTTTCAAATCCTACCTGTTTCAACAAGTATCTAGTTATACCTGGTTCCTGTTACATACACATCAGAAATTATGTAAAATCCATATCAACATTGTGGTGCCAAATTACATAGGAAAATGAGAATGTATTGTATTTAGACTATATGGCCTCAATTTAATATTGTTGGATACGTTTTTCAAATGATAGAATAGTTTTTAATATATTTTTAAAATAAAAAAATATATCACATAAAAATAAATCATTATATAAAACATATTTTAAAAAAATAACAAAATGTCAATAATGTTTACAATATCAAATCATTTTAAAAGTGTATCCAAAAATATTAAATACTGTAAAAAGCATACCCAAAAATATTAAATTGAGGACTCTTCCCTAGGTTTTATAAGAAATTTTTATGAGTTAAACTGAAAAATGAGTACAAATTCAAAAATAAAATACTGTATAACAGGTGAAATTCTATATTATTTTGCTTGTTCCAGGGATTACACGCTATAATGCTATACATTTCAATCTCAATGGAATTACAACTAACTGATTATATTAGCGAAAGCTTGAAGAACTATTTTTGGGTCCTCTAGTGTTATCAGATTTGTCTTGCGCTTTTGCTCCCATTATTTTTTTATATCATATGGTTAACAGACGGCAGTGAGCCTAGTTAGTTATAAAATACATTATCTCATATCACCTTTGGCATGTATCTTTAATTTGTAATACATAGGAAAAGTTGGTTATGCATTTATCATATTGTGATAAAATATAAATGTGTGTGCAGATAAATTAAGTATCTAATTATCTATTAAAAAATAGTTTGAAATGAAAAGAAAAAAATACTCAGTACACATAATGGAATGGGAAATTATAAAGAATATTTTAATCTACTTAGAAACATCTAAGTAATTAAAATAGACCTTTATCTCTCAAAGAAATAAAATACATAAGGTCAATGTATACTTATAGTTAATTCTATCTCATTGAACAAAATAATTTAAATGTATCAAATTCCACAGAAATAATAATTAGTCTGAACACTGAAGTATTCCAGTTATTGATTAACCATTATTCACTAAACACCAAACTGTTTTTATTGTAAACCGAATTAGAAAAAAACAGGCAAAAATAGTTGGTTTCAAATATTCTCACTTCACATTCGTCACAACTTTGTCCGTTTTTTTTTGTCTTTTTTGAGGTATGGATTCAATGA
Source organism: Pelobates cultripes (assembly GCA_933207985.1). NCBI lineage: Eukaryota > Metazoa > Chordata > Amphibia > Anura > Pelobatidae > Pelobates > Pelobates cultripes. The sequence continues at coordinate 282,512,121 of OW240912.1, forward strand.
GGTGTGGGAAACATTCCTTAGACATTTTTTTTTCAACTATTTTTATTGATAAATTTTTCACTAACAATAATAATATTAATAATAACAAAATAAAGTTTAGCACTACACTCAAACAGGGGATGTATGTTTACATCCATTGATATGTCATATAATATTGAAAGTCAAAATGAACATGTCAATAATAATAAAAATATTTTAGAAAGAGATGATAGTCTTTGAGGTTGTTTTTATTAATGTATTCAAAAATGAATGTCAAAAGAAATTAAAACAAAGGTCTGGTCAGGTGGAAGTCAAGGAGAAACATTGTATTGATGTCTAATGTTCTCTTCCCATACATTTTATTCATGCTTTAGAAGAGATACATTATCAGAGGGAGTGCTAGCTCACAATTCTTACTTTCAAAGATTGATTTAAGACCTTTGCTAATAGTTGGTATGGTAGTTGACTTGCAGTGTTGGGGGATTACAGAGGTGGCAGATATGAGTAGGTGGTCTAACATAGCAGTCTTATTTTTTTACAAGTAATCAGGGAACTTCTTAAATATACACAGTTCCGGTGATAGAGGTACAATATGGTCGATTATACAAATAACCAGTTGATGAACTTCCTTCCAAAATTTGTCTAGTTTGGGACAGGACCAAAAAATATGATGGAGTGTGCCTACCTGACCACATTCCCTCCAACATGCATTAGTATTTGACAATATCAGTTTAAACAATCTAGATGGAGTAAAATACTATCTGTAAATTAATTTAAAATGTTATTCCTAATGATTAATACATTGTGTAATCCCTTTCAACGACATTAAAATATCATGCCATTCCTCGACTGTATTTTCCCCACCCATTCACTGTCCCACTTCGACATATAGTCCATTTTAGGATCTGTCTCACCTGCCAAAAAAGCATAACACAAGGAGATGGTGCCTTTTCTGCCAGAATCTGAAAGATATAGTTTTTCCAAATTTGATATATCCAATTTTCTTAAATTCGGATTCTGGTCAGAAATCCCAAAATGCTTGCTAATCAACTACACCATCTCCTCATGCATATGGGCATCAAAAATGCTTAACTTAAATTTGTTTTTCAATTGGTCAAAGGTCATAAAATGAGTAGATACAAATATGTCATTAATGTGTGTGTTTGAATGTGAAGACCAATAATCCACATCCAGCTCAGGTAATGAGGGTTGCAACACTATTAGGGGGTAGCCCTGGACCAGATAGCAGAAGGACGAATATTCTTATATAGGATATCCCATGATTTAACAGCCACTTTGGTGGATGGGTACATATCCATCACCTGCGGTCATCGAGAAGGGGGCAGCCATAAAATATATTTAATAGAGTGAGGAGTAATCTTAGCTGCCTCCATCTCAAGCCACATTGGGCGATCACGATCCAGGTTGAACTTAAATGCCATTGCCGCATTTTTTGCTTGATAGTAATGGACAAAGTTTGGCAAACCCATACCCCCACACCCTCTGAGCTTTTGTAGAATGAGTAGTTTGATTCTACATGGCTTTTCATTCCAAATAAATGTCAACAGGGCAGAATAGACCTTTCTAAAAAAAAGATAAAGGCCTAGTAAGGGGGATCACTCTTATGAAATATAATATTTTGGGAAGGAGAGGCATTTAACCGAATTGATATAGATATATATTTTTTTTACATTCATGTTAATCTTCCTATTTCTCAACATTTCAAAGGTGCTCTGTTGGATAAGGATATGACGACTGAGGATGCCACTGGAGTACACTGAAATGTAATATAAAAAAAATTGCTTGAGATGACATGAGTTGAGTGGCATGACACACCCTGCTGGAAGTAGTATCATAGATAAGCGGACTTTGGCAATAAAAGGATAACATGGTTAGCAATAATACTCAAGTAGGCTGTCGTATACTCTCTTGGTCTTTTACAGGCACTAATGTTTGCCAAGATATTTTTCATTAATTCATTACACCCTCCAATGGCAGGAATTATTTACATGGTTAATACAGTTACAGTCACCCTTCTGTCAGATTGAACCAGTCTGTCCATTCTTCTGTGGTAAGACTCTCTAGGCCTTTGTCTCACAGAACTATCACTGGATGTTTTATGGTGTGTGTAACGAACCCCCTGTAATTCATATAGTGCATTTGTTCGCACTCTCCTGAACTCCTGTAAGGTTGTGTGATTATAGCCATTTTGTATCGTACGACCGTTCGTACTCTCCCCAACTCCAGCAAGGTTATGTGATGAATAGCTCTTCGTCATTCACATACCCAAACATTAGTCGAGACTTGATGAAGGGTACAACAGGAATGTTTTATTATGGCCAGATGGCCCATTTTATTAAACAGATCCTCTAGCAGGGGGTCTCCAGCAAAAATATAGGTAAAACAATCCCAGGAGTCCATGTGTTTGGGAGATAAGTGAGTTTACTTTACTTAAACTAATTATCTCCTAGGCACTAGAGGTACAATAAATAAAACATAAAACACCCCAAAACATACATAATATTATAAGGAACCCCCACAAGTCTTATATCTCTGGATAGCCTGAATCTGAGTGCCCAAAGTGTCCAAATAGTGCTCAGATCCCACAAATACAGCTGAATCGCCACTGAGGTAATGTTTTGGGAGGAGAGGAGAGACCACTAAGGGACAGGGGAGAGCTCTAAGGGACAGGATGGAGAGCTCTAAAGGACAAGGGGTAGAAGAGAAAAGTGGCAGCGGTCGGTCACTTTCAGGAGTTCCAAAACAAACAAAATACCAAATGGTTCCCCTGGCTCATAGGTAGAGATTATTCGTCTTGTTTTCAAGTACCTTTACACTGAATAGCGCTCTCCTGGCTTGTCAGGAACAGAAGCAGGTGGCAGTACAAAGTTACGGTGTTCACAAGTTATAGTGTCTGGCTTCGAGTTCCAGACATACGATGACCACTGCCTGCGTTTGGGAGACAAGATGGCCACCATTTTCCAGCACACGTGTCTCTCGGTTATACGAACATTGGCCACCCAGAGAGAGCACTTAACTTTGCAGTTACTTTGAAGATAATGAGCCAGGGAGTGGTCTGCATTCGATAGATAGAACTACCGAATAAAGTGGAAAATAACTTTGGCTTAGGAGAATCACAGTGTTTCCGGGTAGTTTGTCACAGTGTGCATATGCAAAGTATGTAGTCATTTTTTTTGTAAAGTATCTGTCCACCTAAAATAATATTTTAAATGCCTTTACTCCATTTCTCTTGTGTCATTCCACTCCCCCTAGAATATAAGCAATTCAGCCAAATTCCCACTGATTGGGTAATTATCAGAAATTCTTATTTCCAAGCCATCACACGGCAGAATCTTGGGAAAATTAACTCATGCAACTAGCACCATCTGCCAGGAGCACTCGGAACAACATTGTGTGGGAGATAAGGGATTGGCAGGCATGTTGTCATTGATCCTAGTGTGAGACTTGCTTTCCAATATACAGTTTTTTAAAGTATGTTTTTAAAGTATTTTATTTTAGAGAAACATTCTGCATTCAGTTTCTAGTGGAATATTACAAAGAACATCCAGGCACACATAGTGGTTTCTTTAAATGTGAGTCTTTATTCAGGAACAAGAATACAGTGACAACATTTCATCTCTTACATGTGGCCTTTGTCTAGGCTAAGAAATCAAGTGAAGTACCCCTTATTATATAGGAACATAAATCACAATTACAAATCAATAATTAAATTCACCCGGTTGGGACGGGTGGCAGGTAACCCCTGGTAAAGCATGTTTACTGTACAATGTCTGTTTTTTGTTTTGTTTTTTTAAGTTTCCAATACACAGTTTTTAAAAGTGGAACAGGTAGTTTTTTTAATAGTGCAGTGTTTGCAAAGTGCAAATTGTGAGTTGGGGGAGACCGAATAGTCATCTCAGTAGTGCTGGTCTGAACCAAGACACCATAAGTCTGTATTATTGAAGGAAGAAACATAAAGAGAAGGCATTTGGGCAGACAGCAGGTCTACTGGTGCTGTATCTGATTGTGCACAACAAACTACCACCATAGGTACCTTCTCCACTTTTACCACCCTTAGGCAGAGCAGTAAGGATGTTGAGCCTAGTGTCACAAGGCAGCAGAGACACCCCCAGTCCACATAATCTACCTGGAGTATGAGGACAATCCCCAACCCCCCTAGGATCCTCTCTGCCATTTAGATACTGTAGAGCCTCACATAGCAGCCTCATATTTAGTAGCAATGCTGCCAAGACTTCACCTCCACATTCTGCTCGATATTGCAGCTCCGCAATACCTTTAAATAATAGAGGGACATTGAGTGTTGGTTGTAGGTAAGTATAACTTTAATTTTCAATGAGTATAAAGTCAATAAAGCAACATCAAACTGGGTACAAATGTAACAGATCACCTGGCACCCCGTCTGGGTACCTCCATTGATGGATGCTCCTAGTGCTTCCCAAGGGCTCCAAGCACTCCACTTGACACCATAAGCACTGCAGACCCCACGAACCGCCGCAGCTTGGTTGGAGTCTCGCCATCTCCTACACACCCTGGACCTACGACAAGGCTCCAGGTTCCAGTGGGTGAACCTTTCTTTCCCTAGAGAGTGAAGCAGGAACAGGAACAAGCTCTTAGAAGAGGTTAGTGATTATAGCACGGGAGTATGAAGATCCCTTGTAGCAGATTCCACCCAATAAGAGACAGGACTCTAGATTGAGGGTGGAGTAGAACTGAAGGTTTAATGAGACAGATGATTCTTTTATACACATTTCCCCACAAGGTTACCACCCACATGGACCTTGTGGAACACAGGACACAAAGTTACAACAGCCAATCAACACAGTACAGTACAGTCAGACACTCTCAGCTAATGTACGCAAACCCTCCCCTCTTACTGTGATACAATTACCAAACACAATGGGCTAACTTAATTACCACAGGCAGAAAATATCAATTTTCACCCAAAGTTCAGAAACACCCCAAAACAACAAAATATCCCCATAAATAGCCCTACATCCCTGGATAGCCCTGATCTGGGTGAACAACATATCCAAAAATCACCCAGATCAGAGCAGAGGTTCAAAAGTTTTATGGAAGTCACATTTGACAGACCGCAAGCATGGCTTTCATGCCCAAAACAGTTCCACAGATTTAGGCTGTGCGGCCAATCTATCTTCTCCTCTATCCTGGAGATAATTGGCTTAAGTGGATGTGGTAACTTAATTATCTCCAGGAACAGGTCAGGTCTAAGTCAAAAAGCTGTTACAAAAACCACATCAAAATACATAACTCTTATAATACAATATTTAACCTATATGTTCAACATATCCCCAGATAGCTTGAATATGAGCGCTCACTATGTTCACTGTTAAAAGTGCCCTATAGTACAAGGAAGGGTGAGGTCAGAAAATAGCAAGGGCTGATGAGAGATTGAGGAGGGACCAAGTAGCCAGTTTCAACTGGTCTGGCAGTGTCCCTGGTCTGACAACGCCCTGCTGGAGAACAATAGGACAGGAAAAAGGGGGAGGGGAAGAGGCACATTTTCCCATGGATTTAAAGGGGCAGACAAAGTGTTTTAAAATCCAATGAGCCCAAATAGACTTTTTAGCATGTCTTTTTGCAGGGCCCATAGTCTTGGGGCAAGAGGCTGGCAAACAGGCCCCACCAAAAACCAGTGGCTAGGTCACTTTTGCCACAACAAATAAACAAAGTCCAAGTCATATATATCACATTTCGATTGTTACCATCTTCTTCATGTTGCATGCTTATTCAGGATAATCCTCCTTATAACGCTAAAATCTGGAACTTGAAGTTGTCATCACATCAAACAACCTCCCGGTGTTTGCTTATTCTGATACCATGCTGGCTGGTAGTTTTGTGACAACTATTTAGTGAAGGCACTTATCACAGAACTATCCCAGCTTCCTCTGAGAGTTCTTGTATCCTTACGCTATCATGACCTCACGTGGTTGCAAGGAAACATATTTGCAAGTCCCTCTGAGTCCATACAACGGGCAAATGAAGGGTATAAAACTTAAAGGAAGAGCGGTAAAAAGGTATATATTTGATTATTATAACCTAAAATAATAAAGGAGAGTTTAAAAACCATATATTAGAACAGTGTTTGTAAAACTATAAAATTATTTCATAAATTTAGAACACAAACATAATCTAATACTGTATGATTGTAGTAATAGTAAAAAAAAGACATATGCACATTTATCTAATTAAATAACTGATTTCAAAATCTACATTTAATTCTTTCATTGTAAATAACTCAAATATCCATTTCATTCGCTCCTGCCTACCTTTGATGATGAATTACACCCTCTCCAATGTTAGAATAAAACAAAAATATAGACCACCCAGGTGCAGTGAATACAAAATCAATCAAAATGGTATTAACCCTTTTTTACATGTATGGAAGAGCAGAAGGATTCCTCTTAATCCTCATATACAAATGACAAAACAAATATACCTAAAAACATAACATGGAAAGAGAACTGATAGGGTATGTTAAAGAGCCCCCCAGCATTTAAGGTTGCACTCACAGAGTAGCAGAAAATTCAAGCTCATCAATCATAAATGTCACCGGATTCAATAAAATTCAGCAATCCAAGGGTTCATATGAAAAGAAATTGAAAAGACCATAGTGCAACACTTTTATAAAGTAAAAATTACGCCCTTTAATTATCACTCTCACAAAGTGGAACTAGATCACAAGCCCATAAAAAAAAGTCTCCAGTCCAATTCCCAATGATAACAGTAGCTGGAAACCTCACAATTAGATAACCTCTATCAATTATCTAAGTGAAACAACAACATAAAAAATATAAAGCAAATAAAATCAGGAACTAACTCTACGCATTTCGTATAACATATAGACTTCTTCAGGAGTATAAACAAAGTGCTAGTTAGTGCATCAATACAGTGCTATAGTGTGTAGAGACCGGAGCTTCTTCTTTTAAATGTCCCTCCTTCGGCTGATCACCAATCACTTCTCTTATTCACATGTTATGTTACTTGTTCGGATGGCCATAATCCATATATGGACTTCCCATGGTTCTTTCCGGAACGCAAATGCGTTCCATACACCCCGGAGGTTTTAAGTCCGCCGTGGTAGATGACATCAATGCGTCTGGAATGCATAATGCGTTCCAAATCGTCCATGCATATACGGGGAATCATTCCCCATCCGTGACCACATAGAAGAAAAAAATTTGTTAAGTGATCAGGCAGGAAAAACCTATAATGTAAAATGACATACAAAAAACATTCTCTAAAAGATATATTTTCTAAAAAAACATACGCACAATTGATGATCCACTATAAGTGGTTCAGACAATAAGGATCAAGTCCATAAGTGCAAATCACCCAGAATATCACCACGAGATGTGTGTTGGGAGTTTTCAATTGTATATACAGTATATCGGACAATAGAGAGGGAATCTGAAGACACTAACAATCCCAAAATAGGGGGAAGTGGTTTAGGAATGAAAGGGATTCTAAATGGAAAAAGAAGAAAATGAAAATATAAATAAAAATAAATAAATATAAAAATAAAACAAGAGAGAGCCATCTTGGATTGTGCCCACTGCTAGACTACATGAGTCTACATGAAAGATAGTTAAGTCCAAAAAATCTATGGAAACTGGACTAAAAGAGGGAGTAAAAACCAAAGAAAAAAAATTGTTATTGAGATACTCAAAAAAATTCTGTAACTGTTCATCAGACCCTTTCCAAATGACAAGGATATCGGCGATATATCGATGCCAGAGCACTAGGCTAGCCCCATTTGGGTTGTTTTCCCAAATAGATGAACGTTCCAAACAATCCATAAATATATTTGCATAACTTGAGGCAAACCTGGTGCCCATTGAGTTACCCTCTCCAATGTCCATATATTAATTGTAAACCACAAAAAAAAGTTTACTGGAGTCACTGCCATGGCATTCTGCAAAATTTTGGGACACATTGTGATTTTTATAACTTATTATAAATATGTTCCCTTATCCTAATTTTCAAACAACTAGATGTATTTCCTAAATAATGGAATACACATGGACAGGTAAGTTAATATATATATGTTTATGTTAAAGGAGTAATAGCATTATTTTGTTTTGTTACATGAAGGAACACTATAGTGTAAAAATGCTTATCTAGCCCACCTGCCCACCCCTTCTCCTCCTAAATATAGTAAAATCGTATCTTTTTTTCCAGCCTGCTAGTGCTGGCCCTACCCCTGATCTGCGTCCTTGGCTGACATCATCAGGAATGATGATCTTAGCCAATCACAATGCTTTCCCGTATGAAGGCATTGGATTGGGTGAGATTGCAGTTTTGATTATCTCAGTCAAGGAGGTGGGATCAGGGGAAGCACCTCTAGTTGCCATCTAAGGAATGGCCACTGGAGGTGTCCCTAGACTGTAATGTAAACACTGCCTTTTCTCTGAAAAAACTGTGTTTACTGCAAAAAGCCTGCAGGTAGGGGTGGGGCCACCGAGCTGAGAGGCAGCAGAACACTATGCCTCCCGGCCTGAGCCCAGAAAAACGGCAAAAATCAGCGCTCAGACGGCCCTAAAACAGAAATGACCGACATATAATTAACCAGCAACATCTAAGCTACACAGAGATCCCAAATAGGAGCAGGTTTCAAGCCAGGAACACCGCAAATAAAGAAGCAGGCCTACTCACCATCACAAGCATGGACAATGGCAGCTCCCGAGGACACACGGATAAACGATTGGCAGCCCGGAGATAGCAGTATGCCAGCTAGAATAGCTGCACGGAAGAATGCACAGTTGCGAGAGGCGGCCCGGCCCCGTTCCCCCCTCCCTGCCCGGTCGGGGGGGCAATCCCGGCCACATGGCAGTGGCACACTCCAGAGCGGAAGATACAGCGTAGGGTCTGAGCCGACTGCCTAAACGGGCAAAGGCTACCGGAATGGAGCCCGCCCGAGGACTTACCTTCGACAGAGAAACACCAAGGGGGACTGACATGGACGGCTCACACAGGCCCTGGCGGAGCCGAGCACCAGACAGATCCTCCTTGCTGAGACCTGGACTGCTGGAGAAGTGGGTACCCGTGGTCTCTGGGTCTGGTGGGTCCCCAGAGAGCCTAGTCCCCGACACTGTGAACCCGGTGGGGTGGGACTAGGTGGTCGTGAGGGATGGACACCGGCCCCAAACATGTGGCCAGCACCGGGCGAGACACAGGAGTGCACGCATCAAGAGACCCACGTGGAGCTGGGGAGGTGCAGGGAACGGACGGCCAGAGGACTTTTGTGGTGGGGTCCAATGGTCAGTACAAGCTCCTGAGTGCCCACGGCACTGCGGGGGCCCCGACCGGTGAACGGAGATTGGCAGGGGGAAGATGGAAGGAGGTCTGGCGACCCAGGGATGGGGTGGTAGCAGTGCCATGAGAGACTCCCCCAGATGGCCAAGCAGACTGACAAGGCCACATTGCCGCATTACAATTCACATTTTTCCTTTTTACATAAGCATTTTCTTTCTAAGTCGTTAGCAGAAACATGCATGTCTTTAAAGAATCCAGTGACTGTTAGATTGCCCAGTTACGCATGTCCACTGCTCCCTAAAGTTCCTAAACCAGACTAATAACAGACTAGACACTAACAATGCATCTGGTGTAATGTGTTTGTTAATATATTTTATATGGATATAAAAATGCAAGATAGATAGATAAGAATTAGACCAGGCAGCAACAACTTAATGCTATGTTTTTATTCAATGCCAAATGATTATTAGATGCTGTGTGCATACGTCTTCTACTTGAAATCGTGCAGGGTAGTACAGATTGATAAGCACCCGACCTAGCAGCAAGGACAAGACGATAGGTTGTTAGTTACTATTATAAGCCTTTAATGTCTTACTACTGCCTACTTAACTGCCTCATTACTGCATTGTATGATACAACGCCCAAGCCATCACCCAAACTAACTGCCACAAAGCACCTGCACAAACCAGCTACCATAAGACACTTGCTTAAGCCAGCTAACCCATAGCAAATACACCAACCAACTAACACAAACCAACGGCATACACCGGCTAACAAAAGGTAACTAAAACAGCTAACACAAAGCAACCACATAACCAGCTAACGCAAAACACTTGCACAAACCAGTTAACACAAAACACTTGCACAAACCAGTTAACACAACGCAATTATATAAACCAGTTACCATAAACTAACTACATACACCAGCAAACATAAAGCAACTACATAAATCAGCCAACACTGGATGATTACATAAACGTAAACCTGAAACACATCAGATAGCATAAACACATGATCAGGAACATAACATTGCAAATGTTACAAAACGCACATGTGCAAAAATGAATCTACTTGCTGTAAAACTGATGACTCGATTAATATGCCTCTGCGCAGGCAACAGCTTGCATACTTATATATGTACTAAAAACTACGCCTCTGCGCAGGCGTTTACCCACTTAAATACAAATAGGTTTGCACTAAAACGCATGTTGTGAAACCAATAAACATATTTAAAACAAAAAGCCTGCAGGGACTGACTATACTCACCAGAACAAATACATTTAGCTGTAGTTATTCTGGTGACTATAGTATCCCTTTAAGAGTTACATCTTTCTTCTCCATTTTCTTTTATATCAGTTGTCTTGGATCCCATACATCCCCCACAGGAAAAAAAACTTTATTGATATCATGCTGTTTAGTAATAAAATCCGTACTCTGTTCTGAAATAGTTACATAGTTACATAAGTTGAAACAAGACATGTGCCTTCTTTACATTTGTTTTTTGCTGTTGGTCCAAAAGAAGGCAAAAAAAAAAAATTTTGAAGCACTTCCAATTTTCCAATAAAAAATCCCTCTTGACCCCAGAATGGCAGTTAGATGTATCCTTAGCGGTCAGATGTATCCCCCTTCTTCAGGCAGATAATTCCATATCCTTAATGTTCTTACAGTAAAAAAAACTTTTCTTTGCCTTAGACTAAATATTCTTTCTTCCAGTCTAACACATGACCTCGTGTCCTATGTAAAGTCCTGTTTGTGAATAGATTTCCACACAATGGTTTGTGTCTTTGGAACATTTGAGATATCAGTGTATTTACTTCCCTCCACAACCCAGCCACCCACAGAAATGTTCGCCACATATGTATATGTGACATATGTCTGTATGTATGTGTCTGTATGTGTGTGTGTGTCTGTATGTATGTGTCTGTGTGTGTCTCTGTATGTATGTGTGTCTCTGTATGTATGTGTCTGTATGACAACTGATACAGACACATACATACAGAGACACACACACAGACACATACATACAGAGACACACACAAACACATACATACAGACACACACAAATACACACACACATACAGACAGACACACAGACACATACATACACATACATACAGACATGCACACAGACAGACACACAGACACATACAAAATGTTTAAGTCACCCTCCTGTTTACTACCTTTTGCAGGAGAGTGACTTTCCTGGGGTCCAGTGTGGGCTCAGCCTGATGGGAGTCAGAGTTCCCACTCTGACTCCCTCCTCCTTCCTTCTGAGCAGCTCTCTGATAGCTGGGAGGAGTGACCTGCAGTGTCTGACATCATCACAGGGGCCCGGTCGCGCTGTTAAAGTGCCCAGCGCTGACCAGGCTCCTTGAAAATCCATCTCCATCGGGTGGCCCTAACAGCAAAAGATGGTGGCGGGTCGCAGGGATCAGCTGGGCAGCTGGGCCCCCTGGAGGGGCCCCCTGTGACTGCGGTATGTACACCCTGTGACTGCGGTATGTACACCAGAGGCTGTTAGACAATCACCAATAAAAGGTCACCCAAACTAATCTCCCGAAAAGAAGGGTTGTAACCCTAACTAAGAATATCAAACAAACACATAAATCTAGGTTCTACAGGTAGAAGGTACAGAGAAAAGTGTAAAGTATTTATGTAACCTTTAGTTTTATTAGATATCAAAGGACAGTAAACACTCATAAAATAGGCGCAACAGTGCAGTTAGAGTATAGCTAAACAAAGAGAGCAGGGAAAGGATGCAAGGCATATATTAGTTGGGAACCCCAACTTGATAAGTACATGAGTATATACCACATGAAAACATGAGTGTTAAAGAGTAATTGTCACGGTTCTTATGGTGACATCCAGACATTGTCACCCCAGAAGTGCCCAACAGGAGATCTGAACTTTGGATTCTTTCTGCCTTAGCCCTGCTTTCTTGCCTCTGGGATACACTTCAGTTCTTGTTTCATTGTAATGGTTATCCTCACCTTGTCTCCAGCACTGGGGGCTGGACTTTACCTGTGGCTGCTCCTGTCTATCTAGCCCACCTGAAGCAGATCATAAATTAGCTGGGTATAATAGCATTGCCCTGCCCTGGGAACTTTGCCAGTTCATTGACTCCACGTTTTTGTTTCCGCGTATCCAGATCGTGTGTTCTCCAGTTTGTTTTTTTGCTCTTCTCATCATTTTCTCTGACCTCTGGCTTCCCCTCACTTTGACCATGACTACTCTTCTGCTTGTCCTTGCCTGTACTGCGACTTGGAGTTATATCCCTGCACAGCCCCCGTGCACAGACTCACAGGCCAGGTAGATTCTTACCTGGTCACCTTGGTCTGTGTTTATTTGCAAGGATGAGCGTATATATCTGCGCTTCCGGACTCCACGTCAGGTAAGAACCTTGACAGTAATAACTTCCTACATATTCATATTTCACAAAATAAAAATAAGAAATAGTAGTTTGGCTAGGTACAGCATAATAGATTGTATTATGAATAGTGAAGATTATCTCAGCCAATGCAATTTTTTCCAATAGGCAAACATTTGGAGGATAGTGCACATATGCAGAAAATCATTGTGCTGTGCAAATCAGCTTCTCCTTATAGTAATGCATTAAATCAATGCATCTCTATGGGGAGCATTCAGTGTCTCCATGCAGAATGTCCATGCAATCTTTGCAGGACCAAACCTAGGAAGTTCCTCTAGTGCAGGGGTGGGGAACCTTCGGCCCTCATAGCATTATGGCTCTAATAGCGTTATGGGAGATGTCGTCCAAAACATCTGGAGGGCCAAAGGTTCCCCATGCCTGCTCTAGTGGCTATCAGTCTGACAACCACTAAAGATGGTGCTAGGCAAGAGTTTAAAACTGCTTTTTTGCAAATAAGGCCATGTTTATAATGCTCAGCCTGCAGGGCCAGGCTATATGCCCTAGAACCAAAGAAAAGAAAAAGTTACCTGTGCTCTCTCCTTAATCCCTATGTATATTTAGACAAATGGAGGTCATTTAGTTGCTCCAATGGCCATTGGAGGGAATGCCCGCCTGCCAGTGCCAAGGCAGACCCCCCTAAGCGGGTCCTAACACTGACCCTTCAGCCTGCTTCCTTGAGCTTCTGGCAAAGATATCTCTAATGAGACAGAGATATAGATAGATAGAGATATCTTTGCCAGAAGCTCAAGGAAGCAGGCTGAAGGGTCAGTGTTAGGACCCGCTTAGGGGGGACAGTTTCTGAGGACAACCTCAACATCTCTGCAGTCCTATAATAAATACCAATGCTGCTGAAAATAAGAGTGGGAGAAATTGATCTACCTTTCAGGAGGTATTAAAGGGAGTTTGTGATTGGCAGCTATGGGAGGTGTGGCTAAAGTTGCAGGAACTCCAAAACAGCAGAACCGTATGTCCAGTCATTTTTAGTAGTCACAAACACTGGCCAAATATTTGGGTTTTTTGCTTTTTTCACACAAAAACAAATATGAACGCTAACTTTGGCCAGTGTTTGTGACTAAGTGGCTACTATAAAAGACTGGACATACCTCACTTGCAATACCTTGGGTTGTCTACTTTTGCAAATGGTATGCCATCATGGGGTAAATCACATTCCTGGGCTACCACAAGATCTCAAAGGCAATATAACCAACCTGGCGAATTTCAATTTGAAAAAACTGAAAAATTGAATGTGCTACATTTGACCCTTTAACTTTCCAAAACACAGTAAAAACGGTTAATGAGGGGCTACTGTTGTACTCGTGAGACTTTACTGAATCCAAATGTGTTTTTTTGCAGTTAAAGCTAATGGTATTATGACATTTACAGCTAAAATGTCTACAATGTTTTTAAAAAATCTTAATTTCTCAGTTTTTTTAATTTTATTCATAATAAATTGTTTCAAATATGAATAGTTCATGAGAAGTTAAAGCCCAATTTCTCCTGAACAAAATTATATTTAATAAGTGTGGGTTCACTTAATCTGAAATAGGTGAATTACGGTTGAACAGACATATTGCGCAAATTTTGTTTACATTTTGTTTTGATCAGAACGTGTACTATTGTCTCCGTCCTGAAGGGGTTAAGGAATGAGCCAAATGTACACGTTGTGATCAAAACAAAATGTAAACAAAACCTTGAATTTGCGCTATATGTCTGTTCAGGCGTAATTCACCTTTTTCATATAATGTGCACCCACATTATTATATATCATTTTATTCAGGGGAAACAGGGCTTTCATTTAACATAAAATATTTAGGTATGAAACATAATTTAATATGAATAAAATATTTAAGAAATGGTCAGGTTGTGACTAAGTGGCTACTAAAAAAGACAGGACATACCCCATTTGCAATACCTTGTGTTGTCTACTATTGCAAATGGTATGCCATCATGGGGGTAATTTTAATTCCTGGACTACCATACGGTCTCAAAGGCAACATAGCCAATCTGGCAAATTTCAATGTGAAAAAACTGAAACGCATGCCTTATATTTGACTCTGTAACTTTTGAAAACACCATAAAACTTGTACATGAGGGGTACTGTTAAACTCGGGAGACTTAGATGAACACAAATATTAGTGTTTCAAAACAGTAAAACTTATCACAACAATTATATTGTCCATGTAATTGCAATTTGTGTGTGAAAAATGCAAAAAACATCACTTTCACAAATGATATGATAAATTTTACTGTTTTGAAATACTAATATCTGTGTTCAGCTAAGTCTTCCGAGTAAAACAGTACACCCCATGTACAGGTTTTAAGGTGTCTTGGAAAGTTACAGGGTTAAATATAGTTCTAGCAAATTAAATTCTCTGAACTTTCTGCCTGGGTTGTCAGGCAGGTCCCACAAATTGTAATTAATAAAATGACCTAATTATGTAAAATATGTAGAATTATTATATATATATATAGGACCTGCCAAAGATGGGGTACATTGACGTTGTGGCAGGCTTATGCAATGTATGATCATATAATGTAACTAAACCCCCATTATTTTTGCCTAGATTAGGTGTTTTTAAAAAAACTAATAAAATCTTTCAACATTGAAGTTGCTGTTTAGTGGATAGGTGAGTGCGCTGGATCTTGTGTTTTGTATTATTTGGCCCCCAGCAGCACCCCCATTTATGCATGTTCAGGTGAGTGCAGCCAACCCCCCCTTGTTTCATATATATATATTTGGGAGTCTAGCCAACTCCTTGGTTTTGCACCCCTCCCTGTCACAGGTGCCTCATCCCAGGGCCCTATTTAGCCTTGTACTGCAGAGAGCCCCAGGTGGAATTTTTTTCCTCAAGTAAGTGGTTAATCTCATAAGAGCAGACATTAGGTTGTTAGTGTAGGACCTGCCAAAGATGGGTTACATTGACGTTGTGGCAGGCTTATGCAATGTATGATCATATAATGTAACTAAACCCCCATTATTTTTGCCTAGATTAGGTGTTTTTAAAAAAACGAATAAAATCTTTCAACATGGAAGTTGCTGTTTAGTGGATAGGTGAGTGCGCTGGATCTTGTGTAATATATATATATATATATATATATATATATATATATTGTGTATTTTTTAAAATTATTTTTATTTATTTATATATATATATATATATATATATGTAGAGACATACATATATAGATATATATTATTTTGTTCTACGTGTATATTGATATCAATATATATTAATTTTAAAATACCGTTAGTACGAAATTACTATATATATATTTGAATGCATATGTATGTATATATATTTTAATGTATGATCTAAGTATATATTTTATTTTTACCTGTTTTTAAATATTTTGTTTTACATTTTTCAGGCAGCAGGGGGAGTACCTGTCAGGCACTCCCCCTGTTGGAACTGCTATGGATGGCTATGCTGTCCATGTGATTGTGCGGTCCTTGCAATCACATGGCCCAGGAGGACCAGAACGGGAGCAGGGGGATGTGCTATGCCGCCCCCCCATTGTTTAGAGCTGGGTCCCCAAGGACACCATCCCTAAGAGGTTAAAACTGGGGTGTATAAGATCATCAACCTCTATTTTCTCCTGTACTCACTTTCTCCTGCCTGCTCAGAGTTGGATACGAGCCACCTCTCATACACCCCTGTTTTATTATGTTTTGTTGATTTGCTATGGTCTCTTATTTTGTACTAATTGAGAATAAATTTATTTTTAGTAGTTTAGTTCCAGGTTTTTTCCCCCTAATTGGAAGCACAATTTGGGTGACCTTTCTTGCCCTGGGACACACGAGGGAGTGGTACTCTTGTTCTACCCCTAAGAATGCCCTTGGGGTGTGATACTACTTGTGACGGAACCAACCTCGCCACTATGCACTGGAGAAGCCTGGTTGCCCGCCTGCTGCCTTTAGACTATGGCCCCATGTTGAAACGCTTGATTTTTCCCCTGCAAAGACACGAAAGCCGGGTCATTCGGTGCTGGCCCTGTTTGAGCGGTGATACCCCAGATAGCTATGCCATGGAGCCCATTCGTATAATGAGAGACTATGGGAAAGACCTTGGCTCCATGGCAATTGAACTGTATGTGTGTGCTCTGAGCTCCATTCAGTAATAATGTGCGCTCAGATCTGAGCTATCTGGGGATATGTTGAATGTACCTGTTTTGTGCAATGGCTGCACAGTTATATATTTTTTATGTGTTTTATTGTCTTTTGCTGCCATGTGTTCAATGAAGTTTTGCTTCTGTCCTTGGAGATAATTGGATTACTTCCCAATTATCTCCAGGATAGAAGACTCTGTGGAACTGGTTTTGGGCAGAAAAGCCATGCTTCATTTGGTCACAAAGGACTTCGATCTATCTTTTAAACCAATGGACCAATTTGGATGATTTTGACATATGTTTGTATTTGGAGTATGCTGATTCTGAAAATGTAATGTGATGCATGATTTTCAAGTTATGAATAATGTGGAAAAACTGTATTTCTCTGCCGGTGATAATTACATTACCCATTGTTTAAGGTAATTGTATCACAGGCAGAGGGGAGGATTTTGTGTGGGAGTGTCTGTGTATTGTATGTGTTTATTGGTTGTTTTGTTAAACCCTGTGGGTGGTCCTATCTAAGGGAAACCTGCATACAAGAAGGCTCTTTTGGTGCCAGTAAACAGATTCTGCTTAACCCTCAAACGAAGTGTTGTCTCGTTATTGGGGGAATTGGATTGTATGCTGACTGCCAGGCAGTGGCGTACACATGACCCATGGGGCCCCGGTGCGAAAATTGATCCGTGGGCCCCCCCGCGCGCGGGCCGGGCCGCAACACATGGCGGTGGGCACCTGGTCGCAGGGGTTACAGGGCTGCAACCCCTGCGACCGCGGTATGTACGCCAGTGCATGCAGAGGCGCACACACTTAAAGGACCACTACAGACACCCAGATCACTTTAGCTCAATGAAGTTGTCTGGGTGTCAGGTCCCTCTAGTTTTAACCCTGCAGATGAAAACATAGCAGTTTCAGAGAAACTGCTATGTTTCACTGAGGGTTAATCCAGCCTCTAGTGGCTGTCTCACTGACAGCCGCTAGAGGAGCACACTGAACGACACTTAACGCCCATAGGAAAGCATTGAGTAAATTTTCTCTCTATGGGCGGTTTGAATGCGTAAAAGGTCACATCTCGAGCTGAGAGGCTGGAGGTAATCCCAGCCAAGGGAGTCCGGCGCTGGAGAAATGTAAGTGCTGAAGACACACACACACACACTTACAGACGCATACACACTAGCTAACAGTCACACACATTTACTGACAGAGACAGACTCAGCGACAGACATACATACACTCACTTACAAAACATACACTCTCATTGACAAACACGCACTCACTAACAGACATCAAACAGACTCACTAACACACACACTCAGTAAGACACACACACTAACACTCACACTAACACTCACTAGCAGACACACACACTAACACTCACACTAACACACACACTAACACACACACTAACACTCACTAACACTCACTCTAACACTCACTCTAACACTCACACTAACACTCACACATTTGTTTTTAAATGTAATCCCCCCAGCCTCCTTACCTTTTGGAGTGCTGGGGGGATTCCCTGGGGTCCAGTGGTGCTGCTGGGCTCCTGGGCGGGTGGTCGGTCGGGCAGGCGGGTGCGCGAGGGAACACTCAGTGCTTCATCTTTAGCTCCCTCGCACGCCGCGTAGGGATGCCGGCGCCGGAAGATGACGTCATCTTCCGGCTCCGGTATCCCTACGCGGCGCGCGAGGGAGCTGAAGAGGAAGCACTGAGTGTTCCCTCGCGCGCCCGCCTGCCCGACCGGCCACTCACCCGCCTGCTGGGTGTCAGCAGGGCCAGCCTCGGGGGGGCCCTGGGGTGGTCGGCTCCTGGGCCCCCCAGGGGAAGAGGCTGGCCCAGTGGGTACACACCGGGTCGCAGGGGCGGCCCCTGCGACCCTGGTACGTACGCCACTGCTGCCAGGAGTGTAAGCTGATTGTATGCTTTTCCTGTTCGGGAGTTGGAGAATTCGTGTAGTTTGCAGTTCGGGAGATTGGTGATTGCAGTAGCTGTCTGTGCAGCTGAGAAAGGGGAATATCGCCTAAACGGTTTTTAACTGCTTGTGGTCAAAACGGTCCGTTACACTACTCTTTTTTTTTTCGTTCCACCTTGATCAAATTTTATTGTAGTTACTATCCCTTTAAATAATTGACAAAATAAATTCTAAAAGATAAAAAGTGAAATGTAAATTTGGTTCTGGGCTTATTAAAGAAAAATGCACTAGAATTGGTATCTACTGTTTATAATCTTTAAAAAAAAAAAAAAAACTCTGTTGTTTAAATGTGCTTTTTCAGCCCCTGTCATATCTCACTGCTCTTTGTTAGTAGGCTTCTTAAAAGGCATAGTAAATTCCAAAACATGTTTTTAATATATATATTTTTTTTTATTCAAAATATATCAATGATTAACTTTTACTATAGGAACATAACTGCTGTAAGTGTCAAAAAGTGTAATCGTTAAATGAAATAAACAAAGGTTTTAATGGAGCAGAATACCTCTTATTATTGTCTGTAAAAGCGAAGTTCAAAAGAATGCCGCATGGTGTTATTTTGAAAAGAACATCCTTGCAGTTAGAAATCCAAAAGGTCCCTTTGTTGTAGAAATGTTCCAATGCATTTATAAAAAAATGTCTGCATGCTAAATATTTTAAAATCACATTTTTATAACAAAATATCTTGCTCAAGGATTGCTGAATATTACCTCTTTTCTCTGGAAATATAGAAAAAAAGTTTTAAACTAGCTACTGTAAAACTTAGTGTGTATATATAATATAATTAATTGCTTAGTTATCCCCGCAAGTCATAAACATGTACGTTACTGTGTACAGGATTGTAAGAGCTTCCCCTTTATGGCCGATCAGCTAAACAGAGCACTGGAATCTCAATATGATGATAATAATAATAATAATAATAATAATAAATGCAAACCAATGGCTGGCAGATATCCACACAGTAAAAGTTATGCATTTTTGAGACATTTAGTGGGGGGGTGCACGCATGTCAATTCACAATCCATTGCAGTTACAAAAAAACATACCGCATAGATGGGAATACCGCATCTAACTTTTTGATACACTATTAATGTTACTTTGAGATCCAGTTGGAACTGGCAAACATCCTAGGCGAACCCACGGATCTCAGCATGGAAGCCACGCTTCTTCGTTTCACAAACCAACCGATTGCCCGGTACAAAAAGTCAATCCTAAGACACCTCCTCAATGCAGCTAAAGCACTGATCCCCACCTTGTGGAAACAAACTCAGGCACCCACCAAGGCACAATGGCTACTGAGAGTGGAGGAGATTCATACTGCGGGAGCAAAATACGCAGATCTGCTGGGACGCAGCGACAAACATGTTGAACAATGGAGTCCATGGTATGTATACCTAGCGCACACACAAGAGCAACATAGGAGCTGGGACTGGGTGCTTGGGGAGGAGGAGGGCACACGCACGCTACAGCTTCCCCCCCGCTAGACCTATCTTCACCCTCCCCCGCCCCTCCCTCTGTCAGCCACCTCTCGACACTCTTCTGCCGTTACCCATACCACACCAATCTCTGTGGATGGTGGGTCGGGTGGGGACGAAGAGGTAAGAACAGCCGGGGGCACACCGCAGGAACACTAGGCAGAAAATAGAGCAATGATACTTGACTAAGAAGCAACACACTAGCAGATATTCAAGGGCTGGATTCGACAACCGAACACACTAAGCCCAGGATCAGCAGACAGACCAAACGACCTAGATGACCTACACACCCTAGGGAAGATGACGGACCACCAACAGGGAGCACACCTCACGATAGAAGAATGGGAGGAGGATACGGACACCAAGACACTGATCCAGAGCTCTGGTAGCGTCTTTCTTGTTCTGGTGCCCCACCCCCCACCCACGTCATGCGTTCCATACCGCCAGATGGGTGGTTCGTAATGCACGATATAAACATGACATGGACCAACGAGAGACACAGACTCACGCACTTCACCCTGAACATCCTACCACCTACACCTATTTAGACGACTCATCGACTCCCTTGAGGAACCATTCGCTATTTTAGATGACGAGAACTAAGGCTCTCCCACTCCACAAACATGACTAACGACAGCTATATTCAGTACTCAAGGCTGGGTATGGGCCGGGCGTGACTGCCGATACACACTCAGGCGACTACCTCAATGGCACATGACAGAACACCAGAACACCCGACCGCAGCAGGCCGACACTTAACTGTACAATACAAGCCACAGAACAGTGCAATGACAAACCATGACCACCACCACAGCTATAATGCTATTCTCACAGATGCGCTAGACGCATTACCTCTGAAACATCAGAAACAAGGAGGGGCTCAAAATTACAAAAATAGCCAATGACTGTTTAAAATTGCTAGCAGAACATGTTAGCTAGTAGGTTTGATGACTTATTAAGCTTTGTAATATTTAAGATGCATGTTGTATACACCAGGTGTTAGAGGACACTGCTCACTTATATTTATATACCATAGTACCTGCGAGTCCAGCGTGTCTGCTACCTACGATATACTGCGACCTGCGAGTCGCCGATGCCTACCTATAAGAACATCACTCTCCCAACGATTAAGGGGACCTGCGTGTCCAAACTGCTGTTCTTTTACGCAAAATGATAAACACTCAATAAAGTTTTATTTACAAAAAAAAGTTACTTTGTTTTCTGTTTGGGCCTGCGATCGACACTGTTATGCACCAAATCCTAGACCTGCGAGTCTATCTGTTGAATCATCACGTTTACATTGTATCTTCCATATGAGACCTGCGTGTCTCATCGCATTATTACATGGCTTTCTCGCATTACCATCGTTACGAAACAAAAAATCTCTACCTATTTACAAAAACAGTTGCTTTAATAGGGCTCACAGCAGGCACACAAAAAAAAATAGTAAGAAATGTTTTTCAATACAGAGGGAAATCGTTTGGGTCACATCAATATCTACATAGAAAAAGGACAAAAAAAGGGATATGACTTTCTCCAGGGATGAAATAAGTTAGTAGTCAACATGGTAAGGACTGCATATTTTAAAGCACTACAGAATCTGCTGGCGTTATATAAATGCTGATAATAATAATAATAATAATAATGAATGACTCCATTAATTAAATCAAAAGTGAATATCAGCGATATAAATTAATAAATAACTCAGAGAAATGTTGCCCTAAACCAAAAACAGTTCTCCAGGGAGCTAGATCCAGACCACAGTCCCTATCAAGATGAAGAAAAATAAAATTTTGATAGAATATCAGCAATATATATTGTTGCTTACAGATTACGTTCAATTAATATCAGTAGATGTGCGGTATGGGCAGCATAAAAAAAATAAGAATACATAAAAATAGTTGCATCATATCTATGTAGCAAAGTTAACCAGTTTGAATTTCAATATAGTGTAAGATGCATGCATACAATTAAATTAAATTGAATGTCTATGAGCAATACATGAAAAGTGATGAATCACACATTTTGTTCAACAAAGAAATAGATCTATGGGATGATGACATATATCTATGTGAATGTAAACAATATAGAAGATTAATTTCATTCAGGCCATTGGGAGACAACGTATCCAGTGTGTAAATCCGAAAGGCTCCTAACCTTTACAGTTACATTTCCTGATTACCTCCGTGTGGAATATTGGAAATATGGTCAATCCCCATGAAATTTAGAGGACAAAGAATGTCCCGCCTCCATAAAGTGCTGTGCCACTGGTGTGTTGAATATCCCATTGGTTAAGGCTTCCCTAATTTTAGATTTGTCAGTATATACCAAACCACAAAGGCATGTAATGCAGTACACTATATTTGTATTTAGACATGTAATCTGATGCAGGATCTGATATTTATTTTTTACAGATCAGGGTTGAAAAAATGATGTGCCAGGGTTCATGGAGTTATAGCCTACATTGGTGGTAGTTTTTTTTCTGTGTAAACATATATTGTTAAGTGTGGGCCAGTAGGTCTCTTAGGCTAGCTTCTTTTCAATAGCTGTATCATTGGGGCTTGCAAAATATTTCTGGTAAGCTTGCATTCTTTGTCAAAATGTCCCAGTTTTTTTCTGGTAATGTTTGGTAGCTCCTGTGACTTGATATGAAAAGATTGGGGAAAAGTAATAAATTCCCCTTCCTGATTAGCGTGGTCTGATAATTCAGCCATACTTGCATATACCACGTGGTGGGCATCCTCTTTGTAAACATTTGTGATACATCTCTTGTAATTGCACAACGGTTCGTGTCCTGTCAGCGTTATTACAAAGGACCCTTAAAAATTGGTATTTAGGCAGTGAACCATTCAATCTCTTGGGGTGGAAACTTGAGAGTATTGCAGTCTTACAGTTTTGTGAATAGAGTGTAATCCCTTTTTTTGCCTTCAGGAAAAATCAATAAGTCCAAAAATGTCATTGGTGAGATACTGTAATGAAAGCGAAAGGTAACTCTTTGAGAGATTTCATCATAATATCAACTAATCTTCTCCTCCTACCCAAAGGTGGAAAATATCAACAATATAGCAAAATATTTAAAGAGGTTTTCTCCATCTTTGGACAGTATGTTATTTTTTTATATATGTTCTTATATGCATTTGAATAGATAGGAGCCATAGAAGTTCCTTACTTCTGGATATAAAAAGCATTTTCAAATTTAAAGTAATTCAACATAAGGCATAACTTTAACAATTCCAGCATAAAGTTAATTGGGGGATTTACCCACTCTTGATTTTCATGTGGTACTTTTTCCATGGCTTTTTGTGCCTGCCTGATGAGGTTTTATCATATAAATGCTATTTATGTCAATTGCCTGTTCAGGTATTATTTTCTTGAGCTCCTTATTAACTGTTAGCATGTCCTTTGATAGACGTTGGAAGTGCCATAACTAGACACTTGAAGAGTTTTTCCAGCCATGTTCAGGTTGATTCTAATAATCTACAAGAGGGCAACCCAGAGGATGAATTGAGTCTTTATAGACTTTAGGCAGTGTGCATAAAATAGGACACAGAGGATGAGTGTCAAGTAGGTCATCAAATTTCTGCTGAGATATAAATCCTGCATCAAGTCCATATGTTAATGTTTTGTGGGTTATATTGCTAAAGTCATGTATTTGATTGATTTCTGAATAAGAATATATTTGAGTATACAAATTGGCAAATAATCTCACTTCTATAGTTCTCATAATCCACGAGTGCAATGTCTGGTGGACGGATAGTGATGGACAAGCCAGATGCCAATTTTTTAAGTGAATCTCTTTGAACTTTTAGGGAGGGATTTGTGGAAGGAAGGTCAAAGGTACTGCAAAGTGTCACAGTTTATTTACCAGTATTCAGGTTCTGTGTAGATTTATCTTTGAAGTAGACAGCCAGTCTTAATTTGAATGTGAATTTAAACTGATCCACTTTCCATTCAAGTTGATCAGTATCAGAAGTGGGTATAAATGATGGTCCTTTAGATAACAATCTCTGCATCCGAAAGATACCTGCATCAGAAAGAGTTCTTTGGGATTATTTCATCATTGGGGTATCTGTTACCTGCATGGTGGTCTACTCCTTGGTCCTGTATGTTTTCCCCTTCTGGCCTCGCCTTTGATCCAGTCCCTGTTAAAGGGTTTGCAAAGCCCCTTATATTTTCAGAACTGTGCAACAACTCCCTGGTTAATCCCAAACCCGATTCTTAAAAAAGAACCACAGCTGGCTTGCTGGTAGGTACTTTAGGGTTCTCGCCAGTGCCAATGTTCACACCTTGTTTCGTATATGATGCAGTTTCTCCAAAGGTTATATCAACAGTAGCTTATGTATCTGTGGTCGGTAGCATCTTTCAACGGGGCAGCTGTTATCACTTGACAGTCACCCACTTATAAACTCTGTGTTCAGTGTGCCTGGACTTTATCAAGTTTCTGTTGTTTAAATCTCACACTCTTGTATTGTTTCAGATCTTCAGATAGTTTTGTATTAGTGCATCACAATTGGGAGTTGTCAAAGAATTTTGTGTTTGAGGATTTTTAGCTCCTTTCCGAAGTCTTCAATAACCACAAGTATTAAGGTCCAGTGAACATTTGTTTAGCATGCAAATCCATTTATGGCAGATCTCCAGACAATTGTAGACACATTCTTTATGGTAAACCATCTGGGGATTTTATTCATACGATAATAATCTGACAGGTTTTAGAGCGAGTTTGACATAGAGTTCAAGATCGATCTCCTTCTGTCTGAGATTCTCTGTCCATGATATCTTTGGGGTCATACAAGCAAGGTAAATCCGAGTCTGTCGGTTGCCATAAAATTGCTGCTACTTGTTCTTCAGGAAATTGTAACATGTCTGCATGTTCAAGATAGGCCCCTGTTTTAGTGGGAAAATCTTCCATGTTGTGCAGATAAAACTGTATCTGAAACACCCTCAATGGGTCTGGTGTATATTACGAGATCTGGCTTCTGGTCCCAATAATACAATTATCCAATGCCTTGCACTCTTTTGCCCATCTTGTTAGTGACTCCTTACAAACTCCAGCCTTTGATACATAAATCCCAACACCAAACCAACATTAAGATTTGGTTGAGGTAAAATGATAGACATAATGGTAAATTTTCAAGCTGGACAGAGGTGGCAAGTGGTGTCCCTCGGGGTTCTGTTCTGGGACCCTTTCTATTTAACATTTTTATAAATGATCTTGAAAAAAGCATTGAAAGTCATGTTTCAATGTTTGCAGATGACAAAAAATGCTGTAAAATAATACAATGTGCTGCAGAGGGATTTAGAAAGACTGGGGGACTGGGCACTCAAATGGCAGATGAAATTTAATGTTGAAAAATGCAAAGTTATGCACTTTGGTGTAAAGAATGCACAAGCAACGTATACCCTCAATGGAAGCGAATTCGGGATAACAGCACACGAAAAGGACTTGGGGATTGTTATAGACAACAAACTAGGCAACAATGTGCAATGTCAATCAGCAGTGGCTAAGGCCAGTAAGGTATTGTCATGCATGAAAAAGGGCATTTGTTCTCAGGATGAGAATATAATTTTGCCTCTTTTTAAATCACTGGTAAGACCACATATTGAATATGCTGTGCAATTTTAGGCACCTGTTCTAAAGAAGGATAGTATGGCACTAGAAAAAGTGCAGAAGCGGGCTACAAAATTAAAGGAATGGAATATATCAGCTATGAAGAAAGGTTAACAAATTTGAACCTTTTTAGTTTAGAAAAACATTTCCTGAGAGGGGATATGATAACATTATGCAAATATATTCGGGGCCAATACAAACCATTATGTGGAAATCTATTCACAAACAGGACTTTACATAGGACACGAGGTCATGCGTTTAGACTGGAAGAAAGATTTCGTCTAAGGCAAAGGAAAGGGTTTTTTTTTTTTACTGTAAGAACAATAAGGATGTGGAATTCTCTGCCTGAAGAAGTGGTTTTATCAGAGTCCATACAGATGTTCAAGCAGCAACTAGATGCAAACTTGCAAAAACAGAATATTCAAGAATATAATTTTTCAATGTAGGGTAATAGCTGCTTGATCCAAGGATAAATCTGACTGCCATTCTGGAGTCAAGAAAAAATTTGTTTCCTTGTTAATTGCAAAATTTGAAGTGCTTCAAACTTTTTTTTTTTTTTTTGCCTTCTGTTGGATCAACAGCAAAATACAAATGGGGAAGGCTGAACTTGATGGACACAGGTCTCTTTTTAGCTATGTAACTATGTAAATAAGGGCAGTGTGTAAAAAGTAATAAACGAGATGAACCCTGCCCAGAATAGAAGGTTGATGTCTGCAGACGCTTGAGGGAATATCAGTATTGCATTCCCAGAGTGATAAAAGCTTATATTGCACAGTTAGTCTGGGGGGCTGGATTTCCCAGATCTAAGCCACAAACAGGGTTGATCGAGGTAGAAGATAAAGGTAGGAAAATGGCTGAATCAGCTCCAAGCACTCTGTATTGGGGTAGCTGGCGTTCCAAGCGTTTACCTGCTTAAGTTCTCCTGCCTAGGGCCGGACTGGCCCACCGGGATACCAGGAAATTTCCCGGTGGGCCGTCGGCACCTGGGGCCGGGCAGCCAGCTGGCTCACCTGCGGCTGCAGAGGGAGCTCCTTTGGCGGCCGCAGGGTTTGCTGGTTGTTCTTGTGGCCGCAGGGGGAGCTGGCTGTTGTGTCTCTGCTCCCTC
Organism: Pelobates cultripes; assembly: GCA_933207985.1. NCBI lineage: Eukaryota > Metazoa > Chordata > Amphibia > Anura > Pelobatidae > Pelobates > Pelobates cultripes. The sequence goes on from OW240912.1 coordinate 282,539,085, forward strand.
TCCCCTGCGCACCGCTTAATGAGACCGGGGCCGGAATATGACGTCATATTCCGGCCCCGGTCTCATTAAGCGGCACGCAGGGGAGGGGGAGAAGAGACACAACAGCCAGCTACCCCTGCGGCCACAAGAACAGCCAGCAAACCCTGCAGCCGCCAAAGGAGCTCCCTCTGCGGCCGCCAGAAGAGCTCCCACACAGGTAGAAATTGTGTGTGTGTGTCTGTCTGTCATGGTGTGTGTGTGTGTCTGTCTGTGTCATGGTGTGAGTGTTTGTCTGTGTCAGCAATGTGTGTCTGTGTCATTGTTTGTGTCTCTGTGTCATGGTGTGTGTGTCACTGTCTGTCATGGTGTGTGCGTCTGTGTCATGCAATGTGTGTCTATGTCATGGTGTGTGTGTGTCTGTCATGTAATGTGTGTGTGTGTTTGTCTGTGTCATGTAATGTGTGTCTGTCTGTGTCACGGTGTGTGTCTGTCTCATGGTCTCTCTGTGTCGTGGTGTCTGTGTGTCACGGTCTGTCTGCGTTATGGTGTGTGTGTGTCTTTTTTAAGGTGTGTGTCTGTCATGGTCTGTGTCATGGTGTGTCTGTCTGTCATGGTGTATGTGTGTTTCTGTCTGTGTCACGGTCTGTCTGTGTCATGGTGTGTGTCTGTCATGGTATGTGTGTGTGTATGTGTGTTTTTACTCACCACTTTTTTTTTTTTTTCACGTCATGCTGGTCTCCGCTCGCCTGGCCCTGCCTCTACGGCTGAGATCATCAAGCTTGATGATCTCAGCCAATCCGCACTGACACAGAAAGCACCTCTAATGACCGTCTGAGTGTCTGTCACTAGGAAGCAAGGTAAACACTGCCTTTTTTCTTAAAAGTCAGTGTTTACATTGAAAAGCCTGCAGGGACAGGCTATAGACACCAGTACCACTACATTAAGCTGTGTGTGCGCACGCTTGCTTGTGTGTGTGTGTGCCTGCTACTGAGTGAGCTTGTGTTTTTATGTCAATAACCTTATGTATGAGGCTGTGTATCAATCAGCTTGTCAGTGAGATTGTCTGTGTATGCATGTGAGTATGCTTACTGTATAATTAAAAATTTTACTCTGAAAGGACCAATATTTTATATTGGAAAAAGCTATATTATATATAGTATATATATAATATTGACAGAAATAGCACTCCAAGGACTAATTTAAAATATAACTTTTATTACCTACACTAAAACAACACAAGGTCAACGTTTCAGCTTGATCCCCTCAAGCTTTCGTCAGGAGATGTCCTGACGAAAACTTGAGGGGATCAAGCTGAAACGTTGACCTTGTGTTGTTTTAGTGGAGGTAATAAAAGTTATATTTTATATTAGTCCTTGGAGTACTATCTCTGGCAATATTTTTTGCATTTTTGGCTGACAAGCACCAGGCATTGAATATTGAATTGGTGGAGTGCAAGATCCGTTTGGTTTTTTAATGTAATCATTTGGTTTTTTAATGTAATCATTGCTATTAAGAAAAAGAAAAAGTTCACTTTATTACTTAAATTAGACATTTACATAATCACTAAACTATTTAGATAGGATGCATCACAATAGAATACACTTTTAAAAATATTTGAATGAATATCGTAATATATACATGCACTTTATCATTGAGAAAGGAAAGGAAATATAAGGACATAAGAATGGTAAAGTTTAAATTTTATAAAAATGTATTATTTTGACAGGAGAAAGGAAATATAAGGACATAAGAATGGTAAAGTTTAAATTTTATAAAAATGTATTATTTTGACAGGAGAAAAGAGTTTATAAAAGGATTTAAAGGGAAAGAACTATACAAACATATGCATTGCCTAAACCTATATATATATATATATATATATATATCTCATATATATATATATCTCAATCATCTAGGGTTGCAAGACATAGCCTTACATATTACATGCGACAATATATGGCGCAATGACTTATGGGGCTAGCATAGATTTTTTTTTTCCAGGGCTGCTTTGGAATCCCCAGTCCAGCCCTGCTCCTGCCCCTAGTTAGCCACACCTGCGACGTGGATGTCACGTAGCATCACGTTGGTGTTTCGCCACGCCACCAGGCTCTCCAAGAGGATTTTTTGCTAAGTTTTCTATTGAAGCTAAAGTCGGCTATCACAACAGATATAGAGACGCTTGAGTCAAGAGAGCTTCACAGGAATATTTAAGCTTGAAGCTACGCTAGAGGCACCTATAAAGTGTGTGAGTTAATCCTTTTTGTATCCTGATTAAATTACACTTGACAGTGTCTTCAAGGAAAACAGTATTCCTGTCAGCTAAGTGCTATTTAAAAAAACACTGGTGGGGCATGTCATTCTTAGAAGTCAAGTTGGAAGTTAAGCTGGTTGCTAACTACTCTGCTTTGTTTAAGTGTATCTCCTAAACTTTTATTGTTTGAGCTCAAATACAATCTGGAAGATCTCTGAAGCTTTAAGTCATTTTTTTTTATTTATAAAAAATGTATTATTTTGACAGGAGAAAAGAGTTTATAAAAGGATTTAAAGGGAAAGAACTATACAAACATATACATTGCCTAAACCTTATGGAAACACAATTCAAACTTTCAAACAGATGGTACCTAACACCGAAACATTTAAAAATAATTTTTCCAGAGTCATCAGATAGGTGTTGGAAATGCAATGTTAATGAAAGCAATTTGATCCACATTTGGTGGCAATGTGTACCCATAAATACATTTTGGAAAGATGTAATATATCAAATAATGGAAATGTAACTAGTCTTCAAGCCGGAAGTGGTCCTGTTAAACCTGAATTGGCCTAAAATGACAAAAAAGTGTTAATGTTAAATATCATTACGGCAGCTAAACTACTTCTAGCACGAAATTGGAAAACGGGGAAAATCCCATTCACTCAAGAATTAATAACACAAGTCATGTGGCAGGCAAAATGGAAAGGGGCATATTGGTGAACTTAGGAAATAGATAAACTCAAATAGAAGACTGGGACACATGGATAAATACAATGGAAACTATAACTTAACAATTATCACAACAGAGTTAAAAATCTTTTGTGTTATCTCTCTTTTGCTGGCTTTAAAAAAAATAAATTAAAAAAATCATCTTTTCTCTTCTATTTCCCCTTATTTTTTTTTGGTTAAATAACAACAAACCAAGGCAAGAAATAACACCATTATTCTCCTCTCTCCTGTACTCTTCACTCAACACTTAACGAGTGTAAAGCTTACTTCCTGTTACAGAGAGGGGAGGTGACAGTGAAGAAGAGGGGAGGAAAAAGGAGAGGAAAAAAAATATGATTCCTAAAAACAGGCAGGTAAACAGAATTGCAAAATTAACTGTATTACACTAGGCATAAGGTGTGGTCTCACTCTCACCAAAGATAGACAGGGAAAGAAAGATTAATAAATGAGAATTTATAATAGGATTTAAAAATTAGGGTGGGGATTTGGGCGGGAAGGATTGGGGAGTCTAATAGAATATTAATAATTAAGTTAATCCCTTCTGTTTCCTTTCGTCTCTTACATCTGTAAATTCTAAGAAATAAAGAATGGAGAAGATTAAGTATGATAAGAGACCTAAGGGTAAAGAGGAGAAGGAGAAATTTAGGAGATATTTATGATGACAAGAGTACCAAGGCCTTAAATACAGTAGCATCAGCTACAAATATACAAGGCAGGTACACATCTGAAATATTTAAAGAAAAAAAGAAAGGGAAAGCAAGGGGAAAAATAAAAGAAGAGAGAGGAACATTTTAATTGAGGTAATTTTCCAAAAAAAGTTATTTTTGTTTGGTTATACATCTGTTTATTTATGCATTTTTTTTATTTTATTTTTTTGTGTTCACTTTCTTCCTCCCACCAGTTAAATTATTTCTTAAGACTTCAAGGCTCTAGGATATAAAATACTCATCAGTCAAAGTTTAATTTATGTGTCATTGCCTATTTTGTAGGGGGGCCGGTGTTGGTGGAAGGAATTCTGTGGCTATTCACATTTGGATGGCCAGGGTGATTCCCCCCTCACTAAGGCATTACTACTTATTTTGTTATTTTTAATACCTCTTGACCAAAAATAGCCACCAGTGATCTATTTTGTCAGATATACCTAACATTCATGCTGCCGCCGGAACCCACTTCCGGGTTCACGGCGCTTAGCTCCGCCCCTTTTTTCTGACGCGGTCTTTCCACGATACTTAGGAAGACCGCGCCAGATTCAAAGTGCTGGATTATTCACTCAGGTGCGGCAGTGAGATCAGCTGCTCTACTCGATGCTACCGGCTCCACTTCTCAGACCTCGGCTTGTAAACGGATTTCTACCTTCTCATCTCTCAGACCTCGGCTTATAAACGGAATTCTACCTTCTCCTCTCCCAGACCTCGGCTTGTAAACGGATTTCTACCTTCTCCTCTCTCAGACCTCGGCTTGGACAAACGGACTTCCTTTCTCTCACTACTAAACTGCAGTTTGTTAAAAGAGACTCCTTCCTCTTCCTCCATTGGGTGAATTAACCCTTCCAGTGCCAGAGTGCTTCTAAGTTAAGTAAATCTTTTGTCAAGGAAAACAAGTCATATCAATTAATTATAGTATTTAATTTCTTTAAACTCTCTGTTGACAAATAAGGATTGCTGCTAAGGCTAAAACTTCATTATTAAAATTCAAGTTGGAACTAACTTGGCATTTTCCTGATTATTATTTAAAGATACAGTCCACTGATTTCACTCCAATATAATAGGAGGTGAAACTTACTGTTCCTGCCCTCAGAAAATTCTGCAGTTGAGTTCCAATTAAAGAGGTATTACACAAAAGCATCACAGAATTATCCAGCCTTTTCAATGGAACCAGCAGATATTAACTCTCAAGTTTCTGCCCTAACCAATAGAGTAGATACAATTGCTCAAGGGTTACAGGAATTGAAAATTACAAATGAGAGAATATTAACCTATGTTAGAGACATGCAAGGCCATCTTCCTCATGCCGCTCTTCAATCGGCTGGTGATCCTGCTGTTTGTAATCCAGAAAAATTTTATGGAGATAGAACAAAGTACAGAGAGTTTTTAAATTCTTGCAAACTTCTGATAGCTTTGAAACCTCGATCTTACCTCACTGAAAGGTCAAAAGTTTGTTCAGTAATTTCCTTTCTAAGAGGTGAACCTATGGCTTGGGCCCATTCCTTTTTAGAGAATGATGATCCCATACTAGATTCACTGGATGAATTTTTTGAAGCTATGTCTTTATTATATGAAGATCCATATAAACAGGCTACTGCTGATTTAAACATCAGAACTCTCCACCAAAAGAACAGACCATAAAAATCTTGAATATCTTTATACTAATAAAACCCTTACGGCTAGACAAGTTAGATGGAACCTATTTTTTAACCGGTTTAACTTCCAATTAATATACAGACCTGGAACTAGAAATAAAAAGGCTGATGCTCTCTCTCGAATTCCTTCTAAAACTTCTATTGATGTTTATCCTCCTAACAAAATAATAGGGATCCTCTCTTCTCTTCAGGATGACTTAAGGAACTTGAATCAAAAGGATCTTGAACTTCCCAAAACACCTAATTTAACAAAAAAGGATGGTATATTTTACTTTAAAAATAGAATTTATATTCCTCCCATTCTTAGGAACAAATTACTCAAAATGGTTCATGATTCACCCCTAGCTGGACATCCTGGAATAAAGAAAACTCTTGAACTAACTTCACGATATTATTGGTGGCCTCGCCAAGATAGAACCATTGAATTATATGTCAAAACTTGTCCTATCTGTCAAAGGTCCAAATCTGAACATAATCAACCTTTTGGATTACTACTTAACTTACCTATTCCAGAAAAACCTTGGCAATCCATTTCTATGGATTTTCTTGTTGACCTTCCTCCATCCCGACAGTTCACCACTATTCTTGTTGTTGTGGACCGCTTCACTAAAATGTCCCATTTCATCTCTTTAAAAAAATTACCCTCCTCCGTAGAATTGTCCAAAGTCTTTATTGATAATATTGTAAATCTTCATGGTCTTCCAGAAGAAATTATTTCTGATAGGGGGACACAATTTACCTCCAAATTCTGGAAAGAGATGTGTCTCTCTCTTCAAATTCAACGCAAACTCTCTTCTGCCTATCATCCCCAAACTAATGGGCAAACAGAGAGAGTTAATCAATGTTTGGAACAATATCTCCGATGTTATTGTTCATACCTGCAAGATGACTGGACCACTTGGTTACCTATGGCTGAATTTTCTTACAATAATACCATTCATTCTAGTACGAAAATGACTCCTTTTTTCTCCAACTATGGTTTTCATCCGTCCTCATTTACCATCCCATCTAATTCTTCATCCAATCCCACGGTTACTTCAAAAAATGAATTTATGTCTTCTCTATTCCTTAAATTACGGGAGAATCTTCAACTCGCCCAAAACTACCAGAAAAAGTTTTTTGACCATAATAGAATAATTCCCCCTCCTTATAAAGTGGGGGATCTTGTCTGGCTCTCTTCAAAAAATATTACCACAAACCGTCCTTCAAAGAAATTGAGCTCTCTTTTTCTTGGTCCTTTTCAAATAACTACAATCATCAATGATAACGTTGTTAAATTAAAACTTCCTCCAAGTTTTAAACTTCATCCAGTATTCCATGTCTCTTTGCTTAAACCACACATCCCTGATCCTTTCCATAGAGAAATAGTAACAACTCCTGAACCTATCATCGTCCAAGGTGAAGAAGAATATGAAATTCATAAGATTTTGGATTCTCGTATCCACCGTGGCTCTTTACAATACCTTATCAGATGGAAAGGTTATGGAGTTGATGAAGATACCTGGGAAGATTCATCTAATGTTCATGCAAAGAGATTAGTTGATGCTTTTCACAAACGCTACCCCTCTAAACCGAAATAAATGCACCCAGAGGATGCCCCATGAGAAGGGGGTACTGTCAGGTATACCTAACATTCATGCTGCCGCCGGAACCCACTTCCGGGTTCACGGCGCTTAGCTCCGCCCCTTTTTTCTGACGCGGTCTTTCCACGATACTTAGGAAGACCGCGCCAGATTCAAAGTGCTGGATTATTCACTCAGGTGCGGCAGTGAGATCAGCTGCTCTACTCGATGCTACCGGCTCCACTTCTCAGACCTCGGCTTGTAAACGGATTTCTACCTTCTCATCTCTCAGACCTCGGCTTATAAACGGAATTCTACATTCTCCTCTCCCAGACCTCGGCTTGTAAACGGATTTCTACCTTCTCCTCTCTCAGACCTCGGCTTGGACAAACGGACTTCCTTTCTCTCACTACTAAACTGCAGTTTGTTAAAAGAGACTCCTTCCTCTTCCTCCATTGAGTGAATTAACCCTTCCAGTGCCAGAGTGCTTCTAAGTTAAGTAAATCTTTTGTCAAGGAAAGCAAGTCATATCAATTAATTATAGTATTTAATTTCTTTAAACTCTCTGTTGACAAATAAGGATTGCTGCTAAGGCTAAAACTTCATTATTAAAATTCAAGTTGGAACTAACTTGGCATTTTCCTGATTATTATTTAAAGATACAGTCCACTGATTTCACTCCAATATAATAGGAGGTGAAACTTACTGTTCCTGCCCTCAGAAAATTCTGCAGTTGAGTTCCAATTAAAGAGGTATTACACAAAAGCATCACATATTTATCCCTGATTTTTTTATTTATTTTTTATGTGTATAGGCTTCTCAGGGTAGCCACCTATAAGATATGAATGGTGGTGTACTGCTTGTTTATGTTGTATTATTGTTTGTTTCCCTTTTGTGGAGACATCTATAGAGAATGGGGTTGGTTAATCCAGTCTAATAATTATTGGGACTGTTTGTGGAAAGATATTGGTTGAAAAATTCAATAATGGCAATCAAAGTGGCATCTATAAATGCACAGGGTTTGAACTCCGGATAAAAAGTCTTCTTTATAGAATGTTATTAGAGGATAAAACAGATTTGTGCTTTCTACAAGAAACTCACTGGAGAAACCAGGAAGCTTTTTCGAAATTCTCTAGAATTTCATATATTACGACTGCTAGCATGTTGGGCAAGAAGAAAAGAGGTATTGCTATTATTTATTCGTCTAAGCTTAAATTTGAACAGATCCATATAGAAAAAGATCTATTAGGCAGATTCTTAATACTTGTTTGTAAACTAAATGATATAAGCTATACTTTGGCTAATATATATGCCCCAAATGTATTTTCACAAACCTTTTATTGGTAGATTTTCAGGAATATTGAATTTTTTTTTAAAAAGGTTACTGTTAGTTACTTGGAGGGGACTGGAATACTATTCTTGATGAAAAACTAGATACAAACTCTAGGAGTTCTAGATGAACGACTAATTCTTATAGAACTCATTGCACCTGGTTTCAGAATATTCTCTCTGAACACAAGCTTTTTGATTTTTGGAGGGTGCAACATCCAAAAGAAAGACTTTACCTTCCTATCGAAAGTTCCTCAAAGATACTCTAGAATAGATTACTTTTTAATGGATGTGACAAATTTGAAAACATGTGGAAGCTCTGATATTGGCCCTATTGTTTGGTCAGATAATGCCCCCATTAGTGTAATGATCAAAACTAATCCATAATACAAATATAGAAGCCATTAGCATTTAGATGAATACATTTTAACATCAGAAAAAAATAAAGATTATCTTGAAAATTTGGCAAAATAATTTATCAAAATCAGCGACAATGGACAAGTATCTAGTGAGACTCTTTGGTCAACATTCAAATGCATCATGAGGGGGAATTTAATTCAAATTGGGGCAAAAATCTGAAAAAGCATAGGAGCAACTTTAGCGAATCTTTATATACAGTTGGCTAAATTAGACAGTAATGAAAAAAATCCAACAATGCTTACATCAATTCAAATTAAAACAGTTCAACTTCAAATTAAAACACTCTTAGAAGATAAAATTAAAAAAAATCAATTACATCTTTAAACCAAAGATGATACAACAGCAATAATAGAGTATCGAAGTCTGTCTAAAAAACTTAAACCAAAACAGATAAAACATCTAATTAAAAAAATTATTGATGGTGATAGAATGTATTTCTCCTCACAGCATTGGTGACACTTTTGCAAAATATTATACCTCCTTATATAATCTTAATGAAAGTAAATTCTCTCAAATTGAACTAAACTTGTTACTTTCAGAAATTAATCGTCCTAAAATAAAATCTGAATAATTTAAATAAACCTATTGATTCTGAAGAAATAAAGAGTAATTTTTAAGCTTGGCAATGGTAAGGCACCTGGTCCAGATGGATACACAGCCTTCTTCTATAAATCCTTTGAGACAGTTATAATTTCTCTATTACGTGAACTTTTTTCAGACAAAATAAACTCGAAATGTTTTTCTCCTGAAACGTTAAGTGCCACAAGCTCCCCAATCCCAAAACCTGGAAAGGATTTATATTTTATAAATAACGATTGCCCAATCTCACATAAAAATATTCTCTAAAATCCTAGCAGATAGACGTTTCTTGTAATTCTGGATCTAATTCATTTAGATCAATCTGGTTTTATAAAAGCAAGATCAGCTAGTGATGTACATAAGATCCTACATTTAATAACAGAAGTTGATAAAAAAAAAAACTCTTCCTTCAGTTTTTATAGCTATCGATGCCGAAAAGGCGTTTGACAGGGTAATTTTTTTTTTTCTGCTACCCTTTCTGCTTTTCGGATTGAGGGAGTATTAATGATCTGGCAATGTCTTTATATTCTTCTCCTTTAGCAAAAATATATGTAAATGCCTTAGATTCTAATTGGTTTAATTTCAAAAATGGAACACCACAGGGGTGCCCATTAGCACCCCTGCATTATATTCTTTCTACTAAGCCATTAGCAGTATATATTAGACAAACTCGTAAAATAACTGGTGCGTTTTTAGGTGATCAAGAACAAAAAATAACAGTGTTCGCTGACGATATAAATATGACAGCTTTACTCCAATGTACAGAAGAATTTAGTGGATTTTCAAACTATAAAAACAATATGCAAAAAACGCAAGTTATCTATTGTAATCTTTCAGGTTCTGAGGTAGAAACCTTGAGTAACTCTCATAAATGTAACTGGTTTATTAACTCCATTTGTTATCTGGGAATTATTATCAACTTTAATACTGATGTATGGACTGTTGAACTATAATGCACTTCTCAAAGAATTTAGAAATATCACCTCTAAATGATCTAAACTATAGATATCATGGTTGGGAAGAGTAAATATTCTGAAAGTATATTTGCTTTCAAAACTGGAATATCTTTTTCGTACAATACCCATTAGAGTACCAAACAAGACACTTAATTTATTCCATTGTTAATCTATATCATATGCATGGGGTAGTAAGAAACCACGGATAGCATTTAAAGTAACGAGGGCTAGATTAACAGATGGAGGATTATCTTTACCCAATATATTTTATATTCACAATATTGTGATGTTCTCCCACTTTTTGTAATGGGGAAATATAAATTTAAAATTGAATTCTTGGGGGGGGTGTGTGTGTGTGTGTGTGTGTGTGTGTGTGTGTGTGTAAAAAATGTGGTATTTTTGATAATTTTTGTCTCTTTTGGGTTGACAAGAAAATAATTTAAACATTGACAATTAACTTATCTCCCAGGTCTTTCAATCCATAGATTCAATAAAGAAACTTTTTTGCCCCCAAAATCAAGTCTTCAAATATGCTCCCTTAGAAGTACTGAAATTATTTATCCAAGATCTTAATTTGTCTGGTTAGAAGTGGGATTATTAAAAATCCACGATTTATACTGTAGCTCTGGGATTAGTAAATTCTCACAACTTCAGCTAGAATCAGACATTTCTAATAAAGAATATTATACCTATATAAGAATAGAAGATTTCTTACATAAACATGTATAGTAAAGGACTCACCCTTCAACAAGATTCTCTTTGGGAAAGATATTAATAAACCCTCAAAGATTAGAAAGGTCATCAGTTCACTAAATCAAGATGCTAAATTGAACACCATTATTAAGTTGGAAAATTCAGTCCTTTTCCTGTCAAGCCTGGTTGAACTCCTTTGAAGTGATGAAAAAAAAATCGATTCACTGTATAAACATAAAAGAAACATTCCTTAATCTCATCCATAGATGGTACATGGTCCCCATTAAATTATGTAAATTTCAAACAAACCCCTCTAACTTGCTGGAGATGCAATAAAGAACCTGGTTCATGTAAACATATTTGTTGGGATTGTTCTAGTTTGGATACTCAATTTGAGTCAAGATTGATTCTAATTTCATTTGGATATGCAAAAAATGTCTAAATCTTCTTTATATTTCACTGTTCATGTTTTAATGGCTGAAAAACTGAGTATATCTAGGAATTGGAGAAAAAGTGAACCTCCCAATCTGATGGACATCAAAGCCCAAATCAATTATCAGAGCATAATGGAAAAGGCTGTTTATTTTAAGGACAGCAACATGGATATCTATAATATGATATGGGCAAACTGGTCTAATTGTTACAAATAATAGTTGATTCCTCCAACTCAGTACTATCCTGGCATAGACATATCTACTTTATAGTGTATAGATAAATCTTACTCCCAGTGGTTCTGTGATGATTTAATCATGTAAGAGAAATATCGCTGGAATTGACCGTTGTACCTCCAATGGCCATGAGAGGGTATGCCCACCTTCCACGTCAAGGCAGACCTCTTTGGTGGGTCCTAACTCTAACCATTCACATTGCTTCCTTGAGCTTCTGGCAAACATATCTCTAATAAGGCAAAAAGGGGTGTTTTTTTTATATACATTACCACATGCTTATTAACCCTTAATAGGGAACACATGGGATGGGCAGCAGCATTGTAACAAAGCTGTGTGATACAAAAGTGAATACAAATACAAAAAAACAAGTCCTGCGCTCAAACTCCCATTACTCCTGGGTGCCAGCAACGACCATGGTACACATCAGCTCAAATACATACAGTAAAAACCAAAGAAAAAAGTTACATACGCTCTTTCCCAAATCCCTATGTATATTTAAACAAATGGAGGTTTTTAACAAAGGCAGGACTTGTTTTTTTTTTTTTTTTGTATTTGTATTCACTTTTGCATCACAAAGCTTTGTTACAATGTTGCTGCCCATCCCATGTGTTCCCTATTAAGGGTTAAGCATGTAAGGATGTATATAACAAACACCCCTTTTTGCCTCATTAGAGATATCTTTGCCACAAGCTCAAGGAAGCAAGGTGAATGGTTAGTTAGGACCCACCTAAGAGGTTTGCCTTGATGTGGCAGGTGGGCATACCCTCTCATGGCCATTTCTTTATTAATTAATTAATTATAGGTCTGTGCCATACTTTTTTTTTTTTTTTTTTAAGTGCATGGTTGAACAAACACGCTTGTGCTGCCACAACAGCAGATGCAAGTGAAGAAAAGTGCACAATATAAACATTTTTGTGGCATGCAATATTGGCACTTTTTTTGTTATTAAAGTCATGCTAGGTACATATAGTGTATACGGTAGATACATTAGCTGAGGTAGTGGGCAGCTAGTGAGAAACAATGTGATATAACAACTAGGCGTATCTGTGTTAACAGCACATTTATGGTATACTGTGTGTGCTAGACATATATGATAAATAATGGGCTAAGCACATATTCTGTAGGCTGGAACAAGTTACACCCGCTAACAGGTTAAATTACGTGGCTGGTATACAAGTTAAATCAAAGCACGTAAACTGAAATGAAATAAACATGCTATGCTAACTATAGGCTGATTCAATGGTGAAGATAGTCACTGTGGTCTGAGGTTCTCTCGAGTGTCATGCTGCCCGTTTAATTTCATGTTCTCACTTGTGTGATGAGACACTGTCGTCAGGGACCTACGGCCAAAAAAGGAGAAATATGCTGGAGCCCCAGTTCATCAGACAATATGTGTCATCTTGATATGGTGGCATGCACAGGAACACGGTGGAGAGGGTGTTCAGGGGATGAGTGTCCATGAGTGATTCTCTCTCATCCGATACCCTCTGATGGTAGGCATCTGTATCCCTATAGTGGGTTGCGGGGGCTCAGCGCTGCTTGGGTGCAGGTGTGAGTAACCCTCCAGCCCCAGGCTGATATGCAGGCCTGCATCTCATGGCTACAAACTCTTCTGCTTCCCAAGCATAAGTTTCCTCCTCGCAAGGGAGCGGCGGGAGGCCTGATGGCGAGCTGCCGCTTGCGGCGCATGGGCCACCGCCTGTATGGGCGATGCTGCTGGGTCAGGACCCTCTTGGCCTTCAGCCCGGGTGGGCCAGGACGTGTAAGGAGTGATGAGTGGTCTAATGCTTTGCCCGAGGATGACCACCTCGCTCCTCGCGTCCTGGGATTGGGAGGCTGGATCAGTTTAGGCTGAGAGGGTGTTGCCGCCATCTTGTGTGCACCTCGTGTGGCGATGCCGCTGATGGAACACTTGGGGTTTGGTCTAGGCAGAGGTAGGTTACCCCGAACTTCCAACAGGGACCGGGATATCCTCCACTGGTCCCAAGGGGGTGGGGAGAAGGAGAATCAGAGGAAGTCTGTGCTAGCTTGCGAGCGAGGAGACCGGCCGTCTCTCCCCACCTCGATCTGCAGCATGCCTCAACAGACGATTTCGTGTTCCCTGGCATGTAGAAGGCTGGCTTTGGTGTCTGTGCGTACACCCGGGTGTCCCCCCGCCTTACTGTGGCCCTCCAGAGTGCTGTTTTTTTTTCCCCTAAAGTTGTGGTTTGTAGCAGGAGCTTAGTCTCAGCATGTCCGATCAGGCAGGGTGTTAGCCTCCGCCCCCTCTGTGCTATCTTTTAAAGAATGATCATTTGTGTTAGTTATAACTACAACTTGCATAATATCATATTAATTACTAATAATTAAATGTTGGTGTGCTAAGTCATATGGAAATAATTACTATTTTTTTAAAATTATAATTAGTTTACTTGTTATGGATACTAGATAGTGAGGTTTTTGACTGTGGAGGCAGAGTGGGGACTAGATATGCAAATAAAGAGAAAGAATACCCACAATTGAAATCTCCAGGAGCATAGACCAACAGTAATAAATCATTCAACCCTTTAATACGAAGATAATGGTCTGATTTTGGTCTGGAGAATATATTCTGATTCATAGGCGTGCGCAGCCTATTGCATTAGGGTGTGCACCCTAAAGCACAAACACATGCCGTGTGTATGTGTGTGTGTGTGTCTTGGACGTAAAAACCCAAGGGCAGAGTACAGAATATTTGATAGAGTCCTAACCCCAACATATGAGGAAAGGGATTTAGGGGTGATTATTTCTGATGACTTAAAGGTAGGCAGACAATGTAATAGAGCAGCAGGAAATGCTAGCAGAATGCTTGGTTGTATAGGGAGAGGTATTAGCAGTAGAAAGAGGGAAGGAAGTGCTCATGCCATTGTACAGAACACTGGTGAGACCTCACTTGGAGTACTGTACACAGTACTGGAGACCGTATCTTCAGAAGGATATTGATACCTTAGAGAGGGTTCAGAGAAGGGCTACTAAGCTGGTTCATGGATTGCGGGATAAAACTTACCAGGAAAGGTTAAAGGATCTCAACATGTATAGCTTGGAGGAAAGACGAGACAGGGGGGATATGATAGAAACATTTAAATATATAAAGGGAATCAACACAGTAAAGGAGGAGACTATATTTAAAAGAAGAAAAACTACCACAACAAGAGGACATAGTCTTAAATTAGAGGGACAAAGGTTTAAAAATAATATCAGGAAGTATTACTTTACTGAGAGGGTAGTGGATGCATGGAATAGCCTTCCAGCTGAAGTGGTAGAGGTTAACACAGTAAAGGAGTTTAAGCATGCGTAGGATAGGCATAAGGCTATCCTAACTATAAGATAAGGCTAGGGACTAATGAAAGTATTTAGAAAATTGAGCAGACTAGATGGGCCGAATGGTTCTTATCTGCCGTCACATTCTATGTTTCTATGCTGGTAGTGTGGTGTATGTGAGGGTGCTGGTAGTGTGGTGTTTGTGTGCTGTGTGTGAGGGTCTTTGTGTGTGTGTGTTAGGGTCCTGTGAGGGTGCTGTGTGTGAGGGTGCTGTGTGTTAGTGTGCTGTTTGTGAGGGTGATGTTTGGGAGGGTGCTGTTTGTGTGATGCATGTCTGTGTGTGTGAGTGTAAGGGTGCTGTTTGTGTGCTGTGTGTGTGGGTGTCATGTGTTTGTGAGGGTGCTGTTTGTGTGCTGTGTGTGTGGGTGTCATGTGTTTGTGAGGGTGCTGTTAGTGTGTTGTGTGAGGGTGCTGTTTGGTGGTGGGTGGGTGGGTGTGTGTGGTGGGGGTGTGTGGCGGGTGGGTGTGGGTGGTGTGTGTTTGGGTGATTGTGGGGGTAGATTACTTAATATCCCCCCTCCCTACTTACCTTTTGTAGGGAGGGGGATCCTTGTTGCTGCTGCCATCCCAGGTGGTCCAGTGGAGAGTGAACTCTAGCCTGCGGGGACAGAGTTCACTCTCGCAAGATCTGAGCTCCCTGGGTCCTCTCCTGCCTCCCTCACTGCTTGTGGGTCGGTGAGGGGAGGCTTAGAGCAGAGCCGGCGATCGGATAGCGCCGGCTCTGAATGAGCTGACAGGGGGGATCCTGAGATCTCCCCTGCCGGTCTCAATCCATAGATGTGCTGCTGGGTTAGGGTGTGCCTATGTTTTGATTTCTTTATTTTTGCATGCATTATGATACAATAGTAGAATGACACTGTAGTGTAAATACATGCAAGAGAAATCAACATAGTTGTAGCATAAAATGTCATAGAAGAACATTGCACTATTTAGTATGATACAGAGTGAGAAGAGATGTGCCAGAGAATGAGTGAATGCGCAAAACTACAGGCTTATAAATACTAGCAGTGAGAGAGATAATAAGACCACTGGGTAGGATAGAAAAGGAAGATGAGGTTACACAAGGCAGATAAGATTCAAATAAAACAGAAGGCAAACAAGTGAGAGACCGCTTTCAGCCCTGGAAACAGGAGTGTGTCACGATACAGCTCTGGATGCCCTAATAGCATCACCCTATGCCACACATAGTCCAGGATTGAGTACTGGTCCTCTTTAAGACTGTCATGCGTCCCCTCTGCCCAAGTGCTGTACATATTCTGCAATTTGCCATTCCTCAGACAGTGAAGTAGGCCATCCAGCTGTTGTCTCTTGTAACTGCAGCTCCGAGCTGCAAGAGGCTAAATCCTGTCCCCTTAGCTCGGTTGCCCCCTAGGATGTATAGACAGCAGCCTAGCTGGCTTTCCAGGTGGGCCCCCGGCCCAGCAGAGTAATGGGAAGCTGGTGCAGCTGTGTTGGTTGGTAAAGTATCTGGAGGAGTGAGTATCCAAGAAGCCTCCATCCCGGTGGAAGGACGAGGAGTCACTTTAGTGATTCTGCTGGTGCTGCAGAGGTTGGAGGGGTGCTGTGTATGCAGTGCCAACATTTTAAATAGAGCGCTTAAAATTTTGCCTTGAACAGCTCTCCACTCTTGACCTCAAAAGCCTGTTGGAATTTATGGGTGCAGATGTGCAGCGACCATCTTGGCTCTACCATGTGGTCGACTCCGCAGTGTTTCTCTCAGTGGGGGATTTAAACTGCCTTGGGGGGACCGGGATATCCCCCGCCAGCCCAAACGGGGGGAGGGGGCGTGGAGTAACAGGGCCACTATGAGCTGAGATGTGGTACAGACCCTGGGCCGGGAGATCGGCCGCTTCTCTCAGATTTCAGGATGGCCACTTCAGTAGGCCGCAAGGCCAGGCGTGTTACAGATGCAGTACAGACACGAACTGGGAAATCTGAGTAAATTTGTCAATCTGCTGTCAGTTCTAAGCTCCAATGAGCAGGGTTTTTTTGCTCAAAAAGCAGGATTGTGTGCTCAAAAAACAAGATTTTAGATTGAATAAGCAGGAGCTAGTGTGAGACACGTCTGGCCATCTTGGCTGTCAGGCAACACCCCGGTCTGGAGAATATAAATGGTGTACAATGGGCAAGAGAGCAAATCCTGTATCTTGTAGGCAATACACATCATAACAAGAGATAAACAAGGTATTAACTAAACTGAGAATTTAATGTGAATTTCAAATTCCAGCCAAAAATAGCAGAACTGGAAACATTCTCTAAGTCGACTATGTGTCCAGTTTTGCTACTTTGGCCCTAAATTTGAAATCCACTTTGAATTCACTCTAAATTCTCATTTTTGTGAATAGCCCTCAAAGTCTTACATTTCACATAGTCATACATTGATGCATGCTTAAACACAGTGAGATTTAAAAATATCCTTAACGGACAGCTATGAACACGTGCATCATTTGCAAAGACCCCCAATGGTGACATCATCGCTGTGGGTCTTGTGGCTGTTTGGGACAAGGGAAGGTAGATTTTACTTACCTTATTCTGTCCCTCACAGGCACTGTCATCCTATTCTGTCTGGTCCTTTTAAGTTCTTGGAGTTCTAGTTGCCAGGAGCCAAGGTCAGCGCGGTACACTTGCACATGCACGAGAGTACAGCATTGAGGTCTATGAAGAATCATGTGGGACCAGAGGATCATCCATAGAAAGAGGGTTATTTTCCCTACAGTCAGCACGACTGGGGGAAATGACAAGCTTGATAAACAGTAACTCTCCTTTTTGTCAAGATTGTCAGATATAGGAATAATAACTTTGTCTCAGTATATCTTTTGACTGAGATTTTCAGTCAAATTCCATCAATGTGAGTATTTCATAAATATTCTATCTTTATAAACACTAATTTTGGAAGTGGGATGACAGTGCCATTTTAATTACTAATTAGCATTGCTATTGTAGTATAAAGTTCATTATTTTCTACATTTACAATAGAGGAGGCAAACTGCTAAAAACACAGAATAGAAATGATAAGCAAGACATATATATGTGTGTATATATATATATATACAGGTATAGTGGCACTCACCCTTTCAATGAATCAGTAAAAAACTGCCTTGGTGCAATCCCACGCTGGATATGTAAAGCAAAAAGGAAAGAGATGCACTCTCAGGTCTTTGTAGAAAAAACTCGATATTATTTAATAACAGGTAATATACATCTGATCGACGTTTCGACATCTTCAGGTCTTCCTCAAGAAAGAGGTCGAAACATCGATCAGATGTATGTTACCTGTTATTAAATAATATCGAGTTTTTTTCTACAAAGACCTGAGAGTGCATCTCTTTCCTTTTTGCTCTATATATATATATATATATATATATTACACACTTAAAGAGACATTCAGGCACCATGACAACATAATCAGAATGAGGTTGTTATAGTGAAAACAGGGTCCCAGGCACTGACTTACCTAAAGGGTTTAAGCCATTAATGTTTTAACCCCAAAATCTTGTCATGACTACTAGTGTGGTCCAACACGCAGAACTATTGCTGGTTAATTGGTTCATAAGCCAATCTTTGACCTGTCTGTTGGGAAGAAGCCAGGAGAAGCTTTGAAATGATATTCAATTAAGTTTAGTAAACCTCTGAACTCCTTAGAATCACCTTCAAAATGAGGGGGAGGTGAAAGGGTTATGGATGGAGGTTTACATGCCATAGGTGGCGGCGTTACCGGTTGGACCGGAGGTGCCTCAAGATAAGCAGTTCTCTGAAGCAAGGTCTGAAATGCTTGGGCAAACTGATCTAGCCTGTGGTCCATATCCTCCATCCTTTTTTCACAGGCTATCATATGCTTACAAAGTTCCGCAGGATCCATGGCCCTGTCGTAATGTCACGACTACTAGTGTGGTCCACCACTCAGAACTACGTAACATATACATAGAAAGTAGAAAGGAAATAAAAGGACAGAACGTAAACCAGTCCTTAGAATGGCCGGACTAATACGTTAGAGACAGAGAATGGTCAACGGAAAGCCGAGGTCAAGGAAGCCAGAAATACACAAATACCATTTAAAAAAGCCAAGTCAGGGAAACCAGAATTCAAAATAACAAGGAATAGCCAAGGTCAAAATACCGGAAATCACAATACACAGCAAGGAAAACACACTCTTGGGAACCAGGAAACCACGACAGGGCAAGGTACTGGGGTGAATCAGGGATTTAAATATCCCTCTCTAGGCTATCATTGGTCAGAGTGTGACCTCTGACCCCAGAACGTGCGCGTGCATTGACGTCGTGAACCACATGGTCGGCACCATCTTTGTTTTGGCGGAAGGACGCAGAGGAGCGGTTCCCGGGTTCGCCGCCGAGCAGGTAAGCTCAGCATGTCGGCTCAGTCGTGCCGGTCGGGCACAGACGTGCCTCGCGGCGAGCCAGGAGCAGTGACAAATCTTCAAGCTAGAACCACATTGCTCTGCCCTTGAACTTCTTTTCAATGTCAGAGCTTTCAATCAGGAAGCCCCAGGCCCAGTACTGCTAATGGGCTGAAAACGTCAGTTGATGTTCAAAGCCTATTAATAGCTCCCATTGAGAAATGAGTATGAAAAAGGTCTGTATCTCTTTCAAACTTGTAAAGAAATCACTAAGTTCTTTCGTTTATTTCCTTTTCTTTTATTCGGTATGCAGTAAGACTTCCATAGAATTCGAAAACCCCTGAACTGATCTGCGTGATTTTTGGATATGTTGGTCACCCAGATCAGGGCTATCAGGGGATATGACTTTGAGGGGATACCTTATGTTTTAAGGGGTTTTCTGAAAGTTGGGTAAAATTTTACTTTTTCTGCCTGGAGATAATAAAGTTACTACTTTATCAGACTTAATTATCTCCAGGGCTAGGGGAGGAAATTAAATGTTTGTACAGGGAGTGTTTAACTATTTTTCTGTTCATGATTGGTTATATGATTTATGTCTTATGGGTGGTCCCTGTTGCACGGGGACTTGCATAAAATCCAGTGTGGCTTCATTAAAGCTCAGTTCTGTTGTACCCTTCTTCTAGACTTCGGCTGATGTTTGGGTATCTGTCTACTTCGCTAAGGGAATTTACTTGGGAAGCTGTTCATTCGTATGGAGCTCGCTTATTTTATTTGCCGGAAACTTCCGAATGGGTATTGGATATATCAGGTTTCCTTACAACTGGTGGCAAATGGACGTCCCGTACTAAGAAAGGGAATGAATGGCTCAGCAATACCAGCTACTAAAAAGATCCACGCTAAAAGATTTACTGGAAGCTCGAGGCATAGTGGCAAGTAACACGACAAAAGCCACGTTAATTTCAGAATTATTACAAAAGTGACAGAACCAGTAATACAGAAATGAAGCATGTGGAAGAAACCAAGCTACAGAAAGATGTTAGACCCATTCCATCAACAGAAGCTGTTCTGCAAGTCATGGCACAAGCCAGACAATCGCAAAAAGACCGAGAGGATCGAGACAGACTTTTACAGGGAGTGCAAGCGGACTGCCAAAAAAGGTAAACTATGCCGCTTTTAAAGCTTTTACGGATGGAGATATGGAAATTGACAGTTAACTCCAAGACTTTGAGTGTCAATGTGCATTGGAGGGATTAGACTCCACATAATGAGCTGCAGTAATCAGCAGCAAACTATCTGGAAGGGCGGCAGAGACGTTTCGAGCAGTACCAGATGGAGATATACATAACTACGAAAGAGTGAAAGACATTTTACTGGCCAGATATGCAATAACCCTGGAGGCATACAGGAAGAAATTTAGGGAGCTTCGGAAGGCAGGGAAAGACTCTCACAACGAATGGGCTTTCTGACTGCACAGGGCAGCCCGAAATTGGATGCAAGGCTGCCAAGCAACGACCCTAGAGGATGCCTTACAACTCATACTATTAGAGCAGTTTTTTTATTACACTGCAGACAACATAAGAGACTGGGTAAGGGACAGAAAACCCAAAACTGTGGAGGAAGCCACCAGACTAGCGGATCAGCACCAGGACAACAGAAGGTGAGAACTGGGTGGAAGCAAACTAGCATTCAGATCCACCTACCTGGTACCAACAACTCCTGCACCACCTAGAGCACCGGTTAATACCCCTCCACAAGGCCCAGCATCAGTTCCCTGGGGCCCTGCAGTATATCACTACTGCAAACAGCCGGGACATTATAAAAACCAGTGTCCTCGTTTGAACTGAGGAAGCTGGGAAAGGCAACCTGCACAACAGCCCTGGGCATCAGCGCATTGTGTCCAGCAAAGAAAGCCCTATCAGCTACACCACCCAAGAAGAATAGTGGAGCACTTGCATGAGTTAAATCCAGTACAAGCCGGGGGAGATAACAGAGGTAACTTCATGAAGTTTCGGCTCATGTTTGGGGGATTGGAGAATTGCCTACACTCTGGGGATTGCTATATCCCCAGGGTATAATCACTAAGCTCTGCTAAGAGCTTGTTCCTGTTCCTGCTCTCTGGAATTTGGAGAGGTCGACCTACTGGAAGCTGGACCCTGGTCTTGGGTCCAGAGTGGGTGGAGACGGCGAGACCCCAACCAAGCTGCGGGGGTTCATGGGGTCTGCAGTGGTTATGGTGTCAGGTGGAGTGCTTGGAGCCTTCGAAAAGCACTATGAGCATCCATCAACGGAAGGTACCCGGTCAGGGTGCAAGCGGTTCCGTTACAAAACTCATTCCTCAGTGGGCAGCTACTCATAGGTAAGCTAGTGCCCAAGACCTCCTTCCACCATAATAACTTTATATCGATGGATGAAGTGGTCCTTTGAATAGAAAAGTGTATGTAGAAAAATATTTAATCAGAAAAAGTTCAAATTAACATTAAGTATATTGATTCATAGCGTAACACTAGGGTATTGTTCTCAAAGTGACATACTATATATAACAAAATACAATGCAGTACAATAGATATAGACCAGTAAGGTCCCCTCTTTTAAAGTAACATTGAAAAACACAAAGAAAGGAGGCAATAACTCCCACAATGTATCAAAATATATAAATCTTGCCTCAACATATCATTGAAAAATATAAAATAAATTATCTCTCAAAAATGAAGTCATCTGTCTTACAAGTGGACAAATGAATGATTTCTTGTACATAATCAATGGTCTTGATACCTAACCAGTGTAGTATGAAATGATAACCTGTGAGAGTTGTTTTCAGTAGTTACCATTATAAGGTGATTTGCAGGTCTGGCATACAGGGAGTGCAGAATTATTAGGCAAATGAGTATTTTGACCACATCATCCTCTTTATGCATGTTGTCTTACTCCAAGCTGTATAGGCTCGAAAGCCTACTACCAATTAAGCATATTAGGTGATGTGCATCTCTGTAATGAGAAGGGGTGTGGTCTAATGACATCAACACCCTATATCAGGTGTGCATAATTATTAGGCAACTTCCTTTCCTTTGGCAAAATGGGTCAAAAGAAGGACTTGACAGGCTCAGAAAAGTCAAAAATAGTGAGATATCTTGCAGAGGGATGTAGCACTCTTAAAATTGCAAAGCTTCTGAAGCGTGATCATCGAACAATCAAGCGTTTTATTCAAAATAGTCAACAGGGTGCAAGAAGCGTGTGGAAAAACCAAGGCGCAAAATAACTGCCCATGAACTGAGAAAAGTCAAGCGTGCAGCTGCCACGATGCCACTTGCCACCAGTTTGGCCATATTTCAGAGCTGCAACATCACTGGAGTGCCCAAAAGCACAAGGTGTGCAATACTCAGAGACATGGCCAAGGTAAGAAAGGCTGAAAGACTACCACCACTGAACAAGACACACAAGCTGAAACGTCAAGACTGGGCCAAGAAATATCTCAAGACTGATTTTTCTAAGATTTTATGGACTGATGAAATGAGAGTGAGTCTTGATGGGCCAGATGGATGGGCCCGTGGCTGGATTGGTAAAGGGCAGAGAGCTCCAGTCCGACTCAGACGCCAGCAAGGTGGAGGTGGAGTACTGGTTTGGGCTGGTATCATCAAAGATGAGCTTGTGGGGCCTTTTTGGGTTGAGGATGGAGTCAAGCTCAACTCCCAGTCCTATTGCCAGTTCCTGGAAGACACCTTCTTCAAGCAGTGGTACAGGAAGAAGTCTGCATCCTTCAAGAAAACATGATTTTCATGCAGGACAATGCTCCATCACACGCGTCCAAGTACTCCACAGCGTGGCTGGCAAGAAAGGGTATAAAAGAAGAAAATCTAATGACATGGCCTCCTTGTTCACCTGATCTGAACCCCATTGAGAACCTGTGGTCCATCATCAAATGTGAGATTTACAAGGAGGGAAAACAGTACACCTCTCTGAACAGTGTCTGGGAGGCTGTGGTTGCTGCTGCACGCAATGTTGATGGTGAACAGATCAAAACACTGACAGAATCCATGGATGGCAGGCTTTTGAGTGTCCTTGCAAAGAAAGGTGGCTATATTGGTCACTGATTTGTTTTTGTTTTGTTTTTGAATGTCAGAAATTTATATTTTTGAATGTTGAGATGTTATATTGGTTTCACTGGTAATAATAAATAATTGAAATGGGTATATATTTGTTTTTTGTTAAGTTGCCTAATAATTATGCACAGTAATAGTCACCTGCACACACAGATATCCCCTAACATAGCTATAACTAAAAACAAACTAAAAACTACTTCCAAAAATATTCAGCTTTGATATTAATTAGTTTTTTGGGTTCATTGAGAACATGGTTGTTGTTCAATAATAAAATTAATCCTCAAAAATACAACTTGCCTAATAATTCTGCACTCCCTGTATTGTTAAACACATTACCTATAAGCCAAATTCACAATTGTAAGTAAATTGTCCCTCAGATGCCAGTGGTGGTCAGGGCCGGTGCAAGGATTTTTGCTGCCCTAGGCAAAAAAAAAATTTGCCGCCCCATATGCCCTGCCATATGGGCCAACGCCAGTCTTCACAAAGTGTCTTTTATCTGAAAAGACAGTGTGTTTACATTAAAAAGCCTACAGGCACAGGCTATAGACACCAGAACCACTACATTATGCTGTAGTGCTTCTAGTGACTATAGTATCCATTTAATGTGAGGTAAATTAGAGATTAGTGCCACTAATAATATATTGGATTGCCTACTTACCACCAGATGAGGACAAGAGGCTGATAATGTCTGGCTCCACAGGTCTGGTGTAGAAGAGGCTCTCAGGAGACTGTTCACAACAATTAACGAACAGGAAGCAGCTCCATGTTTTAGGGCCCCTTACACAGCTCAAGGTCTGGGCCCCCGGGGCTTGACCGTGAGTATGCCTACAATGCCCACCCATAAATCCACCTACGTGGCCCACCCATGAGTTCTCTCACAGGAAGTGGAGTGCATGTGTGTAGGGGATGTTTTATGTGTTATTGTAGAAGATGCAATGTGTGTGTGTTCTTATAGAATGTAGTGTATAGGGATACCAATTTCTGTAAGGTATGTAGTGTGTTTATAGGGGATGCAGTGTGTGTTTGCGTGTAAGGAATGCATTGTATGTTTCTGGGTGTGTGTGTGTAAGGGGTGCAAGGTGTGTTTCTGTGTATTTAATTGAATGCAGTGTGTGTCTGTAAGGGGTGCATTGATTGTGTAAGAGATGCATTTTGTTTCTGTGTGTAAGAGAATGAGTGTTTGTGTGAACGTAAGGGATGCATTGTGTGTTTCGGGTATGTCTGAGTAGGAATGCATTGTATGTTTCTGTGTGTGTGGGGGGGGGGATGCATTGTGTATGTGTGTAGTGTAAAAGAGAGGGTTTGTGGGGTAGGATAGAGACTGAGAGGGGAGCTGCTCTTTATTTTTTTCATAGTGCTCTCCCCCCCTGTCAATTATTGATTTCCCCTTCCCTCCTGTCCCTCCGTGTTCTCCCCTTCTGTCCCTTAGTGCTCTCCCTTGGCCCCCTGTAGTCCCCCCTTGGTGGTCTTCTCAGTCCCCCCTTCCCCCTTAGTGGCCCTCCCTCTCCCAAACCCCTTAGTAGACATTCCCCTCCTCCCCCCACCCCCTTAGTGGTAATCCCCCCCCCAGTGGTCATTATCCTCTTTCCCCTCACCCCCCCTTAGTAGTCCTTTCCCCCCTTAGTGGTCCTCCCTCTCCCAAACCCCTTAGTGGACCCCCCCTCCTCCCTCAGTGGTCCTTACTCCCCACCCCCCGTCCCCCTGTGTTCCTTCACCCCCCCTTCCCCAGTGGTTCTTACTCCCCCTCTCCTCCCCCAGTGGTTCTTACTCCCCCCATTCTTCCCCCAGTGGTCCTTACTCCCCCCCTCCTCCCCTAGTGGTCCTTACTTCCTCCCCCTCCTTACTCACATCCCCCCCCCTCCTCCTCCCTATGTAGCGTGGCCGGGTGGCGCGGAACGCGGGACAGGAACCTCTGTTTCCTGTTCCCGGCCGCCGGCGGACTGAAGGGAAGTGCTCACTGTGAGCACTTCCTGTCAGTCCGCCGGCGGCCGGGTACAGGAAACAGAGGTTCCTGTCCCGCGTTCCGCGCCGCCCGGCCACGCTAGAGTGAGAGACCGGCGGGAGGGAGCGCTCTGCGCTTCCCTCCTGCCGGTCACTCCAATCCGGCCGCCCTCCACAGCAGTGCTGCGCCACCTGAGGCTTGTAAAAGCGCTCAGGCGGCGCAGCATGAGGAGCCGCCGGGCGCAGGAATCCGGCGCCCCCTGCTAAGGTGCGCCCTAGGCGGCTGCCTAGGTCGCCTTACAGGTGGCGCCGGCCCTGGTGGTGGTGTATCTGACACTGCCAAAACCACAGTACGTAGTCGAAACATTCAATGCTGTCAGATATATAAAGCTGTCTATGTGGGCACAACTTTGCCCAAATTGGGTCTTCTGTCCACTCCCTGCCAACACATATACATAAAATATTTATAAATGACATCAGTAAAGTGCTAGTAGTCAAACATGTATGTTTCTCAGAACACCTATGTGGACATGTAAAACATAGTCACAACTGAAAAACATAATCATCAATTTAACCTTGTGAAAAAGTTGCAATAATAAACATTCTGTTTACTTTTCCTTATTTGCATCTCGACCATCAAAATCAATCTAGGAACTATCATTTTGTTGCTGTGATAGATGAGTAAAAATGAACACCGTAAATATAACATCCACAAAATAGAATGGCAAAAGAATACATTACTGTAAATTACTGTAACGTGAGATCAGTCAGTGTGCTAAATAGTTAAACATGGAAAACTCAAAATACATTATACCAGACTATTATTAAGTTATTCTATTTTAAAATTATTAAAATAAGTGTTTATATGTCATTAAAAACATACTGCGATAACAAAATATAGCCTCTACAAAAAATCAATAAAGTAAGTAATATTGCACAAATAACGTATTTGTTGTCTGAATTAGAGACTGCCTCCAAATATGGTACTGGATAATGTAAAAATGAACAAGTATTCCCCCCATATTTGCTGTAGATCTTTCCTTAGTCATTATTCAATATTGTTTCTCCAATACTCTTCCAAAAATATGTACCATCCTATAAATGACTAGGTATTATGAAAATCAATGTAGACCCCAAACCATTAGCATAACTCCCTAAAGCTACTCAGACATTACAATATACAGTATCAACTGTAACATTTATTGATTTTTTTTAATTGTGTTTGATCATGTGTTAAACAGTTTGCCGCATTTTGTGTTATGTATCCTCAGGCATACTTTATAGCTACTGATGGCCCATTCTATTCTTGCATATTGCACCTATTAAATGTATAGCAATTTTTTTATATATTTTCTAATGGTTTTGAAGAGTTTATAAAAGCAAATAATCCATAATCAATCAGCTTATAGTTTACCTTGTGATGAATGGTATTTTATTTTCATGCAATGGAATGTACTATATATTTTTTAACTATAATTGAAGGACGCAAGTCTGTTTAAATGTAGCTATTTAAATTGTAAGCAGGCATTGAATATAACAATCAACCTAAATTGTTCCATACGTGAGTCAGTCTCTTCATACTCTACACAACAACACTACAGATTCAAGGATGGACTAGAATGTCTTATGATTGTTGGTACAGTAATGAGACAGCGCAAGAGAGGGACCAAATTATTTTACTAAAAGCATCTTTTATATGGCTTTTTAAATGTATACTTGAAGTTTTAAGCAATGAACTGGTAGAACAGGAAACAGCAAAAATGAACTGGTAGTATGGTATTCAGATTCAGATTCTTTTAAGTTGTATGGGAAGAAAGGTAAGATTTCCACATTCCCGCTATCTCTTCTCTTTGCACGCATAGCTTATTTTTATCTTTTATTTATATATATTTTTTTTATTTTTAGCCAGTCACACAGTTATTTAAGCGTAGTGTTGTAATTAAAATATACATACTTTTTTAAATGAATTTATTTATTTTTAAGTAAGGACCTGCTCACATTGTTTTCAGTTTAATTATTTCTTGTAGAATTAACAAAGTGTGTAATAACATTTCTTTTTGTTAATGTGCCTAAAGAATCCTCACATTGGTTAATATCCCAGGGGATCTGTATCTTAACAGTAATGGTGATTTCAATGCTGTCCTCATGGCTTTACTGTCGCATGCCATGTTAAATTATTCATAGGGGTATTTCTTGTTGTACTAATTATATAGAGCGTAACTTTGTGGACTGATGGCTATAAAACACAGCGGATATCGCTACTACAATTTTGTGAATAAATGTTTTCCCCATGATGAGTTCAATTAGTCATTTTGAGCCATATAAATCAATGCAAAATGTGAAGAAATCTAGACCAAATTGCATTGGAAAATCGTCAAAAATAACACATTTCTATGGAAAATTTCTTCAAATTTCTTCTAATTATTCCAATATGCACCCATTGATAATGAAATAATGAATCCATAGATATCGTATTGCTTTGTCACCCATTCTATCAAATTATAATTTTAGATAGCAGTATATAAATATAAATTTATAAACTTCGTAGAATAACAGACTTTTATGACATTGCATTCTAAACATAGGCTTTAATATGCCGTTGAACCCCTTTGCAGCTACAACAGCTTCCACTCTTCTGGGAAAACTTTCCACAATACTTTGGAGTGTTTCTGTCCGAATTTGTGCCTAATTTGTTTGACAAATTTTTGCCCATTCGTCCAATAGAGCATTCGTGAGATCAGGCACTGATGTTGAGCCTGGCTTGCACTCTCCATTTGAGTTTATTACAAAGGTGTTTCATGGAGTTAAATTCAGGGTTCTGTGCAGGCCAGTCAAGTTCTTCCACATCACAAGTTATCCAACCATGTCTTTATGGACCTTTCTTTGTGTACTCGGGCAAAATTGTGTTTGAATAGAAAAGGGCCTTCCACAAACTGTTCTGACAAAGTTGGAAGCATACTGTCCAAAATGTCTTGGTATGCTGAAGCATTAAAGGAGCACTATAGGGTTATTGGGTCCTCCCTCCCTCGTGGCCCCCCTCCTGCTGGGCTGAAGGGGTTGGTGACCTCTCCTCCCCTGTCGACGTTAGCTCCGAATGCGTATGCTGGCCAGAGCCGCGCGCGCATTCAAAGCACCCATAGGAAAGCATTACTCAATGCTTTCCTATGGACATCAGCATCATCTCAGTGTGATTTTCAAACCAGGTGAACCTTGCACCCAGACCACTTCATTGAGCTGAAGTGGTCTGGGTGCCTATAGTGGTCCTTTGAGGTTTCCCTTCACTGGAAGTAAGGGGCTTAGCCTAACCCCTGAACATTATCACCATAACATTATCCCTCCTCCACCAAACTTTACAGTTGTCACAAGGCAGTCAGACAGGTAACTTATTCCTGGCATCCGCCAAACCCAGACTCACCCATTATACTGACGCAGAGAAGCGTGACATGTCATTCCACAGAACACATTTCCACTTCTCCAGAGTACAGTAGTGGCATGCTTTACACCATTCGATCCAATGCTTTGTTATGTGAGACTTTCATTAAGATCCTGTCGCACAGTTTTTGTGCTGATATTAATGCCAGTGAAAGTTTGGAATGCTTCAGCTATGGAATCATCAGTGTTGATGACTATTATGCACCATGCACTTCAGCCCTGAGTTTGGCCCCCCGAACAGGATTGTACGGATGCGGGTGCAGGTTCGGCCCACAAATCCAGGTTGCAACAAACGGCTGTCTAGTCGGGCCGTGTATGCAAGACATCTCAGGCGCACAGGAGTTCCACTGGCATGGCAGGCTCTGCAGAAGGTGGGATGGTGCTGGGAGTGAGGTTGGTCATGGAAGAATGGCAGCTGGTCTCATGCTCAGTGAGTTATCCCCATCCTGGTGGGTCAACAGTCTCTGGGTGGGGTCCCATGTTGCGGATAGGCGGGTCTCAAGAGCGGAGCATATCCCCAGGGTCACATCCCAGGTCACGGTCGGGGACACTGGGTGGGGGAGCATGAGTCGCCAGAGGTGGGCAGTGAGGATGAGGGACATGAGCCAGGACGTGGACAGGAGGGTGTCCACACCTCGCAGGGCAAAGAACACGCGGTTGAGCTTATCTGCCACATGGGTGGGCTTTCAGCGCCACACTCAAGACAGGCACGTAGGGCCCACGGGGGAGTTGCTGGTAGGCACGGGTCACAGGAGAGGTCTCAGAGTGGTCGCAGCGACCGGGGGTGCAGTTACGGCAGTGGCTCACCCGGGATTCATAGGCTGGAAAGCTGCCAGGGTTCCCCTGTTAGGACGACGGGAGGCAGGCAGAGCAGGTCAGGTTCCTCTAGTTTGAGTTCCCGGAGGGGCTCCAGGGTGTGGGCTGAAAGGAACGGCCATGGCCCCAGGGGTCAGGATGACAGGTGGACTGGGGACTGCCTACCCAAGGTTCTCTCTCATTCCTCGGGACGGGTGAGACCTCAGGAGGTGGACTTACGGTTGGAGGTGCCATTGCCTTACGGCCTGCGATGGCCCTCCTTCTGGGAATCTTTTGGAGGGTCTGAAGTCTTTTCAGGAGTCATGGAGTGGGGATTCAGGCAGGAGAGTTAGTTTTGGTCAGGTGTGGGCTCCAGGGTAGTAGGGCGTGGGTCCTGGGGTGTCCGCAGCGGGGTGACGTTCGTGTTGGGGGATGAAAGGGAAGAGTTAGTTGGGGGGATTCTGGACTCGGCCCATCAAAATGTTCACCTTTCCTTTGAGAGGCCCCTGAGTTGTCACCTCAGGGCTAAGGTGAAGGAGCGGATTTGTAATGGGGACTTCCTCTAAATCTTTTCTCTTCTCCCCATTGATGAATATTTGGATATGAAGGAGGAGGATGGGAAAGATGCTAAGAAAGAGGAGGAGGAGAATCATCGGCGCTACCACAAAATTCCCAAAACATTAGGGAACTGGTTGCGGACGTTTTGCATCCTGGCCAGTGTCGTTGGGGGAAAAAGCACCCTATCGATGCTTGCAGATTTTTTTGTTACTTGGAAGGGGTCTGGGAACTGTATCTCAGATACGGGGGCTGGCGTGATGGCGGTACGATGAGAAATTAAGGCAGCGGTTGTCTGTTAACCCAGGGATGCGGTGGGACCAAATGGACCTGCCGCTGTGGATGATGGGGCAGAAGGTGTCAGCCTTCAGTCTGGGGCCAGCATGGATATGACTTCCCCCTCGTTGGTCGTTCACAAGAAAGGATTCTGCTGGCCGTTCAGTGATAGACAGTGCAAATGGGGGTCTGCATGCTGTTACAAGCATTGATGTTCCGGGTGCGGGGGCGCACATGTATACAGTTGTTTCCAGCGAGGTAAGGCAGCTGCCGCAGGGGGTTCATCCACTACCGCTGCAGTTGTCACCAGTGAAGGTAGGCGCGATGTTGCCATGGCTAAGCAGCTACGGTAATCTGGAGGTGGTACGGGTATAAGCTGCTTAAGGAAGTGCAGTTGGGGAGGATTGTGGGGCCGTTTTGGGAGCCCCCGTTGCACGATCTTAGGGTTTCACCGTAGGGGGTGGTGCCCAAGAAGGAACCCGGTAATTACCTCATTCATCATTTATTGTATCCTCACGGATCGTCAGTGATATTGACAAGTACCTCTGCTCGGTGTCGTATGCGTCATTCGACCAAGCGGGCGAGTTGGTTCGGCGTGCGGGAAAAGGGGCTTTGCTGCCTGTTGTACATTCACCTGAAATGTCATCATCTGTTGGGCTGTTTTTTCGACAGGCAGTAGTAGTATTTTGTCAATCTCTGTCTTCCCATGGGGTGTTCCATCTCCTGCGCGTATTTCGAAAAGTTCATTAGTTTTCTGTAATGGGTGGTCACGAAATTTGTGGTCCATTACCTTGACGATTTCCTTTGCATCGGTCCGGCGGGGTCGGAGGGGTGTCTGCCAGGATTGAGGACACTGGAATGGGTGGCGAGTGTGTTCGGGATTCCGCTGGTGGGTAACAAGACGGTTGGGCCAATCACTTGTTTCTCTTTCCTGGGCAAGCAGTGGCGGAGGTGCGGGGGGCCAAAATTGCGTGCCAGATTATCCCAGTGGGGCTGGTTTTTAACAGATTCCTGTCCAAAGCTACTAGCGAATTGCTTCCCCCCATCAGTTCGTGCGTGTCAGTCTCCATGAAGACCGATTTGGATGTCTGGGCGTTTTTTCTTCGGGACTTTAATGGTCGGGTGTACTTTCAGGAACCGGCAGTGTCTTTGCCCGAACTGGAATTGTTCACAGATGTGTTAGGGAATTTTGGGTATGCTGCGTTTTTTGCGGGCCGTTGGTGTGCAGAGCCATGGCTGGAGGCATAGAAGGCCAGCTCCTTCATTCGCAAATTGGCGTTTTTGGAGTTCTTCAAAAACACGTTGGCATTTAGGGGTCACCTGTTGAGCAACAGAAAAGTTATCCTCTTAACAGACAATATGTTGGTGGTGGAGGCAGTAAATGAGTTGTCGGCTTCTATCCCTGTCATTCGTCTGCTTCGCCACTTGGTGTTAGTTTGCATGCAGTTTAATATTGTATTTTGTGTGCGTCATGTACCGTGGTGGCTAATTCACTTTCTTGATTTCAGTGGGACCGATTCCGGGAGGTGGCTCCAGGTGTGGAGGAGGAGGGTATGCAGTGCCCAGAGGATGTGTGGCGGCTTGGGAGACTCATAAAGGGGTCACTGGCGCCGTCCACCTGGACGGCCTACGTAAAGGTTTGGAATGACTGGGACACTGCTGTGAGATGCACTGGGGTCAGGTATCAGGAGCAGAGTGGTGATTCATCTATGTCGGTCCAAGACTGACATTTTTGGTAAAAGCTCGGCAGTGCCGGGGTTGGCAGCGTGCCCGGTGTTTTGTTGGTTGGGCTTTAAGGTGGTATGTTCCTTGTTGTTACATGTGGATGGCTCTTTGCTATCGAGGTTTCAGTTCCTCCTTGTCTTTCGGTTGGCGTTGGGGCGCATGGAGCTGATTCCAGCGCAGTTTGGTGCACATTCATTTCGGATTGGGGCTGCAACGGAGGCTTCTCAGCTGGGTTTTGGTGATCTGGTCAAGAAGATCGGGAGATGGGAATCAGTGAGATTCAGGTCTTATGTGCGGCCCAACCATTTAGTTTAAATATTGGTTGGGGGGGAGGGGTTGTTGTTTTGTTCTCAGTTAACATGTTTTTCTCCCCTAGGTTGGACCGCTTGGTTGCTGGGACACTCCTACATGTATTGTGTGTACAGGGGGGCCGCAGTTTGTCATCACGGCGCACAGCTGTGCTTTCCGTGCTTGATGGTGCAACTTAAGTGGTTTGGTTTAAGAGGGGCTAAATGGCAGGGGGTCTGTTCTCAGCTGTTCAGATTGCTTGGCAAGGGTCAGATGCCGCATGTTATTTGAATTCATGCAGGTGGGAATGATTTGGGATTAGTTTCACATAGAGACTTAATTAGCGGGATGGAAAGGGATTTGGAGAGGCTAAGGCAGTTGATCCCTGACGTGGTTGTCATTTGGTCTGAGATGGTGCCGCAGTTGCTGTGATGGCACGCCACGGATCCCGGGGCAGTGGCTAAGAGTAGAGGGAAGGTAAATAAGCTGAGGGCAGCTTATGTTAGATGGTTTGGGGGCGTTGTGGACCGGCATAGGGATTTGGAGGAGCAGCTTGCTGGGTATTATAGGCAAGATGGAGTGCATCTCTCTGATGTGGGTGTTGACTTCCTGTGGTTGGGGTTTCAGGAGGGATTGCAGCGGGCATTGTTTTTGGTGGGGGCACTCAGGTAGTTCGAGGTGTTAAGCTCTGAGCTTTGGCGGGGAATGGATAAACAAGTTGGGGTGTAGGTTGTTTGTCCAGATTTAACATAGTTTAGTTCACTAAGAACTGTTAGGTTTTGATAGATTTTGGTTGGTTTGAGCTCGTCGGTAGCTCCGAACCTGGTGTGTGTAGGGTGTGTCTTGGTATACCCCTACATGGTGGAACATGGTAAATCATGCCCTTGGTGGCAATGGTTTAAGTGGTTAGATGTTGTTTATGTTAATATATGTTAATATTGATTGTTTATGGGGGTCATTGTCAGAGTCGAATTGTTAAGAGTTGGGGCTGATGATTTTATGTTAAATATGTTGACAATGACCTTTA
The DNA here is from genome assembly GCA_933207985.1 of Pelobates cultripes. NCBI lineage: Eukaryota > Metazoa > Chordata > Amphibia > Anura > Pelobatidae > Pelobates > Pelobates cultripes. Next base: position 282,572,439 of record OW240912.1, read on the forward strand.
CTAATTTATGTTTTATTTATTAATAAAGCTGTGATAATATTCCCAAACGTAAGGTGTCTGCGTATCCTTGGGTTTTGTGGTTTTTTTATACTGCATATGCCGGAAAGGCAACTATCCTTATGTCATGTAATATTAAAAGAGAAATAATGCTTCCAATTACAGCTGTTCTCAAAAGCTTACATACCCTTGGAGAATTGGTAATATATGTGCCATTTTTAATAAAAACATGAGTGAGCAGGCAAAATCCAAACCTTTTATTTTTATGGGATTTATATTCAACTGCAGGTTAAAACAGAATAGCACAATCATAAAACAAAACATGGCAACAAAGACAAAAAATGAAATGATCCCTGTTCAAAAATCTGCATTCCCTTGGTTCTTAATACTGTGTATTGCCCCCTTTAGCATCTATGACAGGGTGCAGTCTTTTGTAATAGTTGTCTATGAGGCCCCTAATTCTTGCAGGTAGTATAGCTGTCCATTCGTCTTGGCAAAATGCCTCCAGGTGATGCAACGTCTTGGGTGGTCTTGCATGAACCGCACGTTTCAGATCTCCCCAGAGTGGCTTAATGATATTAAGGTCAGGAGACTGTGATGGCCACTCCAAAACCTTCACCTTTTTCTGCTGTAACCACTGGAGTGTCAACTTAGCCTTGTGCTTAGGGTCATTGCCATGCTGGAAAGTCCAAGAGCATTCCATGCGCAGCCTTTGTGTAGAAGAATGCAAATTGTCTGCCAGTATTTTACGAAAAACATGCTATATTCATCTTGCCATTAATTTTCACAAGATTCCCCGTGTTTTTAGAGCCCACACACACACAAAACATCAGTGAGTCACCACCATGCTTCCCAATGGGGATGGCACTCTTTTCACTATAGTACTTGTTGACCACTCTCCAAACATAGCGCTTATGGTTGTGACCATAGTGCTCTGTTTTGGTCTAACAGTGACCAAAATAGAGCTCTATTTACAGTGTGTCAGAAGCTGTGAGACGTGTCAATGTGTTGTCATTCATATTGTAACCAGGCTTTTTTGTGGCATTGGCGCAGTAAAGACTTATTTCTGGCAACTCGCTCATGCAGCTAATTTTTGTCCAAATATTGTCACATTGTGCTCCTTGAAACAACCACACTGTCTTCTTCCACAGCAGTTTGTATTTCTCCTGAGGTTACCTGTGGGTTTTTCTTTGTGTACCGAACAATTCTTCTGGCATTCGTGGCTGAAATCTTTCTTGGTGTACCGGACCGTGGCTTGGTATCAAGCGATCCCCAAATTTTCCACTTCTTAATAAGTGATTGAACAGTACTGACTGGCATTTTCAAGGCTTTGGATATCTTTTTACATCCTTTTCCATCTTTATAAACTTCCATTATCTTGTTACGCAGGTATTTTGACAGTTCTTTTCTGCTCCCCATGGCTCAGTAGATAGCCTGCTAAGTGCATCCACGTGAGAGCTAACAAACACATTGACTATTTATACACAGACACTAATTGCAATTTAAAATGCCACAGGTGTGGGAAATTAACCTTTTTATTGCCATTTTAACCTGTGTGTGTCACCTTGTGTGTCCGTAACAATGCCAAACATTCAAGGGTTTGTAAACATTTGATTAGGGCCATTTAGGTGATTTCTGTTACCATGATGATTTGAAAAGGAGCCAAACAACTATGTCATAATAAATGGCTTCATATGAATCACTATCCTTCAATAAAATATATATATATATATTTTTTATTTTTTTTTGCATGATCAGTCATATTTTCAAAACCAATGCCAAAATTTCACAATTTCTACCAGGGTATGCAAACGTTTGAGCACAACAGTACATAATAGCAGTGCCATATTAAGGCTCTATATCTGTAGCTAATTATACAGCACAGTGTATTATGTTACAAAATGTCTTATCTTGGCCATGCTTCATGTATTGATATGTAGGAAAGATGATTTTCTGTGTTTGGATTGATCAGTTTAAAATACCAATGCTTTGCAATAAATGCAAAGGTAATGTAATAATGGACTCTACAACTGACATGTTATAGCAGCCACGTATAATTCCCTTTTTTCATGTAGTTTTAATGGAACTGAATACTACTGCATTACTTTTATGAATAATTCCCATAAGATTTTTCAATCACAAACATGTATGGATACAGTCTTTTATTACAAACATGTTTTCTTAGTTCTCTTCTATTTTCCTAGAAAACCCTTGACTTTTTCATGATATGCCAATCAAAAAACTCATTTTGATTTTCTTTATAATTCATTTTGCATCGATTTATTGTTAAAATATTACATCAATGCTGTGACCTTTTGCTTCTTTTTCACATATTACTTTAGATTTAACTTGTTTTAAAGGGACACACCACTGCCCAAATGTCAAAAAAATAAGAGTAGTAGATATATATGTATACACAGTTGCAATAAAAATTATTAAATCCCCATTGAAAATCAGGTTTATTGTCAATATTTACAGACTTTCAGCTGTTTGCAATGAACAAGTCAAACAAAAGCAATTGAAATAGCTCAGCACAACAAATGTTTTAAGTGGTTTCCCCAAATTAAACTGAAAATGCAACTTATAATGACTTCTCCAGTCTCAAAATTATTCAACCCCTTCAATGAAGTTGTACTTAGTAGAACACCCTTTTGCTGTTATGACCTGCTGCAAAAGAGATGCATAGCCAGACACCATTATCTGGCATCGTGTCTAAAGAATCTTAGCCCATTGCTGATGAGCAAGGGCTGTCAGTTCAATAATATTCTTGGGTTTGCGTGCTGCAACTGCTTTCTTCAAATCCCAGTAGAGATCTTCTATTGAGTTCAAGTAAGGTGATAGCAATGGCCTCTGTAGAATATTTCAGGACTTCTGCAACCAAGCCTTGGTGAAATTTGAGGTATGCTTGGGATCATTGTCATGATGAAAGGTCCAATGATGGCCATGCTGCAGTTTCATCACAGACCGCATGATGTTTACTCTTGATACTTAAAAATGCATCTTGCCTTCCACACACTGCAGGTTTCTAGTGCCAGAGGATGCAAAGCAGCCCCAGAGCATCACTAAGCCACCATAATGCTTAACTGTAGGCAGGGTTCTTTTTAGTGTATGCTTCATTCTTTTTTCTCCAGAAATACCCCTGATCCATTGGGCCAAAAAAGTTCCAGTCCGGTCAGTTCCCCTGTCAGCTCCACTGTAAATCTCGCGAGAGCCGCGGCGTCTGAGCGTTGCCACAGGTTACCATGGCAACGCTCCGCGCGGCACTCAGACCGCAAGACTTACAGTGGAGCTGACAGGGGAGCTGACCGGCACGGAGGAGAAGGGAGCTGCAGGAAAGGTAAGTTACAGATTGCTGCCAGCCCCCCTCCTACACAGCCCATGCCACTGGACCACCAGGGAATGAGAGCCCCCTCCCTGGCCAGCTACCAAGCAAGGAGGGGGGACGGAAATAAATAAAAATTTAAATAATATTAAAATAAAATAAAAAATATTAATAATAATTTTAAAAAAATTATAAAAATGCCCACTCCCCACCAAGGCTCTGCATCACACACACACTGCACTCATACACACACACACACTGCACTCATACACACACACACACTGCATTCATTATATACACACACTGCATTCATTATATACACACACTGTAAATAAATATAAAATTAATATAATTTTTTGGGGATCTAATTTTATTTAGAAATTTACCAGTAGCTGCTGCATTTCCCACCCTAGTCTTATACTCAAGTCAATAACATTTTCCCAGTTTTTGTGGGGTAAAATTAGGGGTCTCGACTTATATTCGGGTCGACTTATACTCGAGTTTTTACAGTATATAACAATTCTTGAACTTAATTAAATGTAAAGTAATAAATAGTTGTTACTATTGCAATTTATACTATTTTGGAATAACGGAACAGAACATTACAACCCTAATGCTTCACTCTACTATAGAGCATTTTGTAATGTGATCAACTGCTAAATCCAAAGATCAATATTCTCTCTGCTGTCTTGACACTGTTGACCACTCACTCACTTTTCTATCCTCTGGAACCATAGGCTTCTTGAGTCTGTCCTTTTTTTGGTTCTTTTCCTATTTCTCTTAACACTCATTTAGCAGATCGCTTACTGGCACCACTACACGTCGTAGTTGGTGTCCCCCAAGGCTCGGTTCTTGGTCCTATTTTGATTCTCTTTACACTGCATCTCATGATAACCCTATCAACTCCTTTGGATACCAGTATCATGTGTAAACTAACAATAATCTGATCTAACACTCCATCACAGATCTTTCGCCTAGCCTCCTGAATGTTTCACCAACAACCTTTCTGCTATCGCGAACTTGATGTCTTCTTGTAGTCTAAAACGTAATCTTTCCATAACAGAACTTCTTATCTTTCCTCCTTCAAGTACCTCACCTCTTTTTTTTTTTTTTTCTTCCTATTTCCTATTTTAGGGCAGAGAATTGAACAGTAGAGATGTCGCGAACTTCCCGCGAACGGTTCGCCACGAACCGTTCATGGCGAGCTCCGGTCAGCTGACATATCCCGGCCAGCAGACTCTCCCTCCCAGACCCTCCCACCTCCTGGACAGCATCCATGTTGAAGCTGCCTTCAACATGAATGCTGTCCAGGAGATGGGAGGGTCTGGGAGGGAGGGTCTGCTGGAGATTTGCCGGGATGTGTCAGCTGACCGGAGCTCGCCGCGAACGGTGCGTGGCGAACCACGGCGAGCCGTTTGCGGGAAGTTCGCGAACGGTTCGCGACATCTCTATTGAATAGTGAGACTGCAAGACTGCAAGACCTGTACACCAAAACTGCTTCATTAAACTAAAGTTGTTTAGATGTCTATGGAATCCCTTTAACAACTCCAACACCCATTTTCCCCATTACCTTTCATACTCAAATATACCTTTTCTCATTTCCCTTGCTCTGCCAATTGTCTTCTTTTGGACTTCTCAATGGCTGCACCTTTTCTATGCAATGCACTATATGTACTATAGAAATGCTGATAATAATAATAATAATAATAATAACAGATTTTGCGACTGATGCTTTAAACAAATTAAACATCTCACAAAGTGCAAAATGTTTAAGTTCTATTTCTGGAAACATTAACAAAGTAATATAGTAAGCCATGATTAATGTTAGTTACATGAAATTTTAAAGTATTGCTTTAACCCTTAAGTGTGCAATTATTTTAATCATTTATTCCATATTGGGCATTGCTGACTTAGACCCCCCTCAATGATTCAAATTAAACCTTATAAAAAGCAATAAATGTAACTGGAATCAAGCACAGTTCGAAGCTCCCCACTCTGATTTCCACTCTTCGTCTGACAATGCCACTTCTCATAGAGAAGCATTTGACAAGACCATTTTACCAGTTCAGATCGCATGCACCTGCCCTTAGCTGGTATGAGGAGTGAGGGACTAAGAGAGTAATGGTGGAGGGAGGAAGGGTGGGAGGGAGTGGTGGTGGACAGAGAAGCAGGTCATATTTAAACAAATAAAATGACTGATTAAGGGTATAGGGTCATTAGGATGGTGGGGCAGTATTAGATGAAAGAGGGCGGTGAGGGCATAAGTTCTGTATGTTGGGGGTGGAGCGGAGAGGCAACCGCTCATTGGGGTTATCCCGATCCTCACTAGGGTCGTGGCTCACTTACCTGGCACAGAAATGAGAGTTCCTGCAGAGTTTGATTCTGGCTGTCACCAGACCAAGTGGGCGCTGCTGAGGCGCCTGCAACACTCCAGTCTCCTCCATCTTAGCCCACATTGGAGGAGCGCCTGGACAGGGACTTTGCAAACATCTTGTCGCAATTCTGGAGTGGGATCTAGTTTTGTGTGCAAAAGTCTGAAGCTACTATGATTTTTGGGATACACTACAACTCAGATAGGTAAGCATAAAGACAGGACAATGCAAACAAAAGGTAGAAAATAACAAATATTCAAATAATCAAGTGCCAAGTGAGGTAGGTGCTATCAACAACTGGAACACCAAAAACTAGAATGGTTTCGCCAGGAAACGATCAGCACAAATTCAGGAAAGGGTGAATCACAATAAGTGAAACCCAGGTAATTTTAGGATGAACAAAGACATGCCCCACTGTTCGCCGACTAGTAGCAAGATTGTATAAGAGCATCAAGCTACAAAAGGGCAGAAATTGTATTTATTATATATGTGTAATTGTGGTGCACATGTACAGACAAAGTGGCACTCTGCCATATAACAACACAGGCAGAAGATAACCAACTGTATCACTCCCTGCCCCCCACCCAAAAAAGCTGGAGGCTTTTTCAAATTGCAAATTGGTGCAACTCCAAACTGTTAATGCATATTTAGATAATCCAAATTATATTCCAAAGTCTTCCAACGACTACTAGCTAAATTAATGTAAAAATATACATCGCCTTTGCCTGTCAACATCCATGTTTAGCCAACTGATGTGGCTTGCCTGCCTTCCTTGTATTTTTAAAACTGTTATGAACAGTCTGACTTTTTTGTTTTTGTTTACAAGCATCTAAAAAGCCAAAAGTTTATCTTTAAAAAGTTCTATTTATGCACAGAAACATTGCCATAAACAGAAGAAATGTAATACTAGATTCTAGTCTTTTCAATAATAGAAACAATTTATCAGTTACTGTTTGTCATGAACAACAAAGTTAAACCACAAAAGGGAATGAAGATCAATCTCTCACCCTTGACGAAGCAGGTCTGTGAAAAAGCGGTAGGGTTAGAAATGAATCTGCGAGCTTGCTTCTTTTATTTATTCTAAGTTCCCTGCTCATGACTAGCTGTAACTGATGAATAGTATTTATTACCTTCTGGCTCATATGCCATTGTTACATTTGTCCTGTTTATGACTCCATTTGTGATGTTTATGACCATGTTTTAGCTTTTTTGTACGAATAGAAAGAACATTTTAGGAATCTAATGGCTGAGTTGGAATTATTTCTCCATGCATTCCATTATCGAACTTTCCTTACTTAAGGCACGTATACTGCAGAGACTAGCATGGGTTAGATGTGAAGATAAACACATAAGAGGACTCTGCAAATATCAATCTTTATTACCTTTAAGGTCTGTTGACCATTTGTTTTTTATTTTGTGCGCAATTTACCTTAAAGCAGTTCTTTACACGCTCATGCACACAGGGGGTTACACATTTTACACTTGATATCTAGTACTTCTGGTGGATTATTGGAATTTCTTGTAGGTTGAATTTAAAGATTAAAAACATTTAATCAGTGCAGTACTAGAGCACAAGAAAATTGTAAGGAAATTAGCTATGCACATTTGGCAAAGATTATAAATCTGTGCTTTATTCTTCTTTTACTCGTGAGAATTATTGCATAAGAACACACCATGCTTCCACTATCTAAGAGTATTGTCTTGATTAGGTGAACACCTATTAGGTAGCCAAGAGGTAAAATTGATTCATAGTCTTTCTGCTGCAAACTACATAGACTTGAAGTTGGAATGAATTATATGGCATGGAGAAACTACTGATAACCTCAGGCATAGCTGCACAGTGAAAAATTACTTCTCTTAATATCAAAAATATGGAAACTTACCCATCAGCCCAACACTTGATGGATGTTTGCATCAGACTTACACCACATCGCAACATTTTCTAAGTATATAGGGAGCACACGGAGCCATTATGCTCCATTTTATTAAAGCTATTGGTAGAGTTATTCCTGCGACATGTCTCTTGACTTGACTTTCTGAACAAAGTTTTTTAGAAAGCAGGTTGTCCACGTCTGCTGCAGACTCTGATGGCTAACTAGGCCTATGCGGGATAAAAAAAGTCTGGCCGCCTTAACTAACCAACATCTGGGTTAATGCTACACTTTCTACTGGGCTTCAACACGACTATCATGGCACTCTAGCACAATCCAGCCATCCAGCTAAGGACTCTCACATTTGTACTATAATTTTAGGGATGGTTATTGCTACTCAATCTCCCGACGCAGCCCCAGCTAACATATGCTGAGTTAGAACTCTGGTTTCTCTTATACTCCTGCTGGCCTTACAACCTGGCACTGTAATTAGTTTTAGCAAACAGTGCAGCACACCAGACGGGCATAAGGCACTAAAGTTGCCAACCCCCTTCGATTTACACTGTAATCTTATATTATTCAGAAGCGGACTACGATCCTGCAGGCTCCAAAGCTGTGATATTGCATGATATGGCTGTACAGTTCATACTTAATGTAATGTATATAGTCACTCCTGTGCTGTGTTCTCATCTAATGTGTGGATCACTGTATGGCCATGGCATGTTTATATATTGAGCATCCAGATATAGCACAACGTTCAAATATTCTTATATATCCAGCAGTCTCGCACCTGAATGACAGGCTTGCATTACACAACACAATGTTACTACAGCTTGTTTCCTACCATTATGATGGCCAATGTGACAAGCACTAAGGAATTTCTTCAGAGAGTCCTTGTACCTCTTCTTTGGTGTTCCTCTTTCGCAGTGACCAGTGGAGAGATCGCCATACAGGACAATCTTGGGTAGGCGATGATATTCCATCCTGGAGATATGCCTGCCCAGCACAGCTGCAACTTCAAAAGCATAGCATTGATGCTTGCAGTCTGCACCTGTTCAAGAACTTCAATGTTGGTAATGAAGTAATTCCAATGGAAGTTAAAGATTGTGTGGAAGCAGTGCCGGTGAAAGCGCTCAAGGAGTCACAGGTGGTGGTGATAGGTAACCCGTGACTCAGAACCATACAGAAGAGTGGTCAGTATGAATTGCACCATACACAATGATCTTTGAGCCTCTCTTCAGATGCTTGCTGTTATGCTCTTATACAGTCTGATGAATGCCCTGTTAAGCACTGGAAACAAAAATAAGCCTCGAAACGTGTTAGTGTTGTGGACTATTTATTTCATGTTATTTTAAGCTTATTTTTGTTTCCAGTATTATTTGTATCCAGTAAAGTTTATTTCTTTTTCACCATATTGGATATCCTGGAATCATTGAGGGGCTGGAAAGGAGCTATCCTGCTTAGGAATCCGAAAGCCAGAATAAGCTTATTATTCATCTGCCTTTTGATCATTTTGCCTTGTGTTACAGTATTATACTATGCATATGTTTATGTTTCTATTATAGGAAGATCAGCAAGTGTTCAACTCACTATACTAAGTATACAGCCAAGTATTGTATATCTTCCTTTGCACCCCCATTACCCTCATTTCTTTCACTTTGTATCTGAGTGCCATTTAGTGATTTTGGGCACTGGGGGTAGTTGCCTATCCTTTGGTGTTTAGCGCCAATCCACCATATCTCTATTGTGCTTGTATTTTATGTCCTTGTCAATACTGACATCTGAAGAGATGATGTATCCAAAGTAGCTTAACTGATGGACTGTCTTCGCTCTGATTCACCAATGGTGATGCGGGGGTGAAAGTAATCTTCATGAAGGGCAGGCTGGAGGAGGACTTCTGTTTTCTTCAGGCTGACTTCTAATCCAAAAAGAGTTCAGCAGTCTCTGCTAAGCAGGACATTATTAGCTACAGGACTGTGACTGTATGGGAAACAAGGGCAGCAGCATCAATGTAGAGCAGCTCTTTGATGAGTTGGTTCACCATCTTGGTGTGTGCCTTTAGTCATCTCAGGTTAAATAGGCATTATTCAGTGCGGTAATGCATGTAGACACCTTCCTCTTCATCGAGGTCTACAGTGGCTCTTTGAAGCATCAAGCTGAAAAAGATTTTGAAGAGAGTGGGTGCAAGAAGACAATCTTGTTTTACACCATTGACTATTGGGAAGGGTATCGAGAGGTCGATGCTGCATCTGACTTGGCCATGTTGATCTTCATATAGATGAGTAATCATATAGAGACACTTAGGGGGGCATCCTAGGCCTTCCATGATTTGCCACATGCCTTTTCTGCTCACTGTGTAGAACACTTTGGTGTGGTTAACAATTTCTTGTTCTGTTCGTGATGTTTCTCTTGGAGCTGTCTCGGAACAAATACCATGTTGGTAGTGCTCCCTCTAGCTCTAACGCTGCTTTGGCTCTTTGGAAAGAGTTCTTCTGCAATGATGGGTACTAGTCTGTTTAAAAATAACTTTGCAAAGATTTGTTCTGTGACGGAGAGCAGTGTTATCCCCCCAATAGTTGGACCAGTCAGAAGTTTCTCCCTTATTTTTATACAGGGTGATTATTGTGTCATTGATGTAGTTTGTCTTGTTCCCAGCTGCAGACAAAGAATTCATAAAGTTTAGTGTGTAATTCTGGAATACTTCCAGACTCCAGGCAGAATTCCATTAACTTGCCATTTTTCAGCTGCTTATTAGTCTTAAGAATCTCTTCAAAAGTGGAAATCTCGTCCGACTGTTTTGTTTTTTTTTTGGCTGTTGTGAGATGCAATGGAGTGTAGAAACTTGGACTATATGGTTGGTGCATAAAAAATTATGACCACCAGTCTGTGAGGTCGTTGCTGCCGCCCAGGATTAGTGGGAGTTTGAGCGCAGGACTTATTTTTGTGTATGTGTTCCCTATTAAGGGTTAATACGTGTGTAGGGGTTTAGAAAAATACCCCTCTATCTTATTAGAAATGTATTTGTCTAAAGCTCAAGGAAACAAGATGAATTACTAGTGTAGGACCCACCTAAGAGGTTTGCCTTGACATGGCAGGTGGGCTTACATCTAATGGCCATTGGCGTTACTAAATAACCTCCATTTATTCAAATATGCATAGAGATTTGGGCAGGTAACTATTTTTCTTTGATGATGATAGTGTCCATAGATGTGGACATACACTATGGCCTGCGCAATGGAGTCAGGGCTGTGTGTGCAATGTTTGCCACATCCATTTCACTTGGGGTTCATCTGCCATGGCCTAGCTAACTGGGTCAGTGACAGCAAGGTTCCCATGTCATAGGTGTTAAATTGGAGTGTTCTTCTTCTACATGAGTAGCCTGACAGGGATATGAACCTCATCTGCCCAATTTGGACCATGCATAGCATACGTCTCCCATGCATGCATACGTCTCCCTGCATAACTAAGGTGTTTGATACCAGTTTCTCATCATCAACATAGTTCTTAACATTGTTAAGCACTCAAGCCCCTTAACCACAACAATGCCAGTGTCCATGGGTTGCAGGACTACCTACTGCAAACACATAGTGACCCTCAGTGAGGTCCATCTTCTTAACACTATAGATTCATCCACAAAACTGACACTGGAAACACTACCTAAATAACTGTTAGGCTACTTGGGTGATTTGGATTGGAACTCAACTGCAGCTTGTAAAACTCCCTAATTACAATTGTGAAGAAAAGGAGAATCTTTAAAGTATCAATACTGTAGCTTTAAGAAAAGAGTGAATCACTGGTAACGTGATTCAACCGAAGTTTTTATAAGTGTTAAACTTAAATGAATTGCATTTAGGCAATAATCCAATAAGAAGAAGTGCAAGTAATCAACAACACAAAGTTCATTATTAAGTATTTCCTTAGAGATGCATTAAGTAACATTCTTTAGGTAAATGAGGATAATCTTCAATAGAAACAATAAGCAAGCAGCTAAGAATATTTGCCAAGCAAGAACAGTTACATAGTTACATAGTTACATAGCTGAAAAGAGACTTGCGTCCATCAAGTTCAGCCTACCTCACATTTGTTTTTTGCTGTTGATCCAAAAGAAGGCAAAAAAACCCAGTTTGAAGCACAATTTTGCAACAAGCTAGGAAAAAAATTCCTTCTTGACCCCAGAATGGCAGTCAGATTTATCCTTGGATCAAGCAGTTATTACCCTACATTGAAAGATTATATCCTTGAATATTCTGTTCTTGCAAGTATGCATCTAGTAGCCGTTTGAACATCTGTATGGACTCTGATAAAACCACTTCTTCAGGTGGAGAATTCCACATCCTGATTGTTCTTACAGTAAAAAAACCTTTCATAGTGAATAAGCATGATGGGAGTTGTCCTCCATATAATTAGTAGTTTGAAGCACTGAGTATATTTGCAAAGCAAGAAACAGTTCATAGTGAATAAGCATGATGGGAGTTGTCCTCGATATAATTAGTAAGCAAGCATTAGTTCATTATTAAATGATATTGTAGACAAATAGCTGAAAGATATACTTAAGGTTGATGTGAGTAGTCCTCCAATAGTTTAGGAATATGGTCCACTTGTAAGGTAAGTGAGTTTCCGTTCTCCAGTAACCCTCTATGACATGAAGCAGTCCAGAAGGCTAGGACGACTTCAGAGTTTGTAGAGCCGGCGTGTCCCAGGAGCCGGCATGCATATTCGGAAGTAGGACCCACATTGCCAGAGCCTGTGGAGAGGTAAGTTCCCAGTATTACCAAGCACCCTCTCTCTGGCGCGGTCTCCCTAAATACCGTTAGAGCCGCGTCAGAGGGGGCGGGGTCCGGCTCCGCACAGCGGAGTGCCGAACCCGGAAGTGTTACCGCATGACAATAACCTAGTAAAAAATAATTAACTTTTAGTTGCTGTATAGTTTGAAAAACTCAAGCACCATATATAATACAATCTTTTCATGTTCTTTCACAGGTTTCTAAAACTAATAAAGTGATAAAAAATTATTTACACTACCAAAGGCCTTTCCCTGTGATGTATGTCGGCATTTTGCTGTCCTATTGCAAGCCAAGCCAATGTTTATCATGAATTTCTCAGAGCTGTGGTTCTGTTATGCTTGTGCTCCAAAAAGCACATAAATTTTGTCCAAGACCTTCACAAAAACGCTAATAGTCTGTGATGAGCACAAATCCTGTACTCCACCTGTAACTACAGTTTTAAGGAGTGTCATGTTTTGAGTGATTTTCACACAATTTTGTTTGGAGAAAGCCAAAAGAAGCCTTCAACTCATTAGGTTTGTTGCCAGCTGGAGTCATGTGAATATCCATCTTGAAACATTCATTCTGCCGAATTATTGGTCCAATGATTGCTTTGCTTGACCATATACATAAAAGCCAAGTAATATGATGCCATTTGTCAGGAACCAAGCCCCCTGAACTGAAAGAAATCAAAGAAGTCCAGGAAGTATCATGCTCTAGCTAGCTATGGAGTGCCCTAAGCACATGTTTTGCATGGTCTGCTGCTATCAATTAAAGGACCACTATAGTGCCAGGAAAACATACTCGTTTTCCTGGCACTATACTGCCCTGAGGGTGCCCCCACCCTCAGGGTCCCCCTCCCGCCCGGCTCTGGAAAGGGGAAAGGGGTTAAAACTTACCTTTTTTCAGCGCTGGGCGGAGAGCTATCCTCCTCCGATCCTCCTCCTCTCCACCCCGTCGGCTGAATGCGCACGCGCGGCAAGAGCTGCGCGCGCATTCAGCCGGTCACATAGGAAAGCATTCATAATGCTTTCCTATGGACGCTGGTGTGCTCTCACTGTGAAAATCACAGTGAGAAGCACGCAAGCGCCTCTAGTGGCTGTCAATGAGACAGCCACTAGAGGAAATAGGGGAAGGCTTAAACCATTCATAAACATAGCAGTTTCTCAGAAACTGCTATGTTTATAAAAAAAATGGGTTAACCCTAGAAGGACCTGGTACCCAGACCACTTCATTAAGCTGAAGTGGTCTGGGTGCCTAGAGTGGTCCTTTAACCTGCTATGCCACTGTGGAACCTGTTCTACTAAAAACACTCAAGAAACTTGTTTGTGTTACCTGCTACCTGTCTTTGTTACATTCATCATTTATATTGTAGGGCACATGTGAGAAGGACAGATGCAGCACAGGCAGTTCAAAATAAGCCATCTCTATTTAAAGGCTGAACTCTGTTTCCTTAAAGCTTCGCATTATTTTTATTAAGACTCTCTTTTGTGTTTTATTCTGTTTCTGTATTAATACATGGCTCTGACTTTGTCATCACGTATTGGGTAATGCCCTTGCTAATTACCTTTGCTGTTTCTTATACCTGGCTGTTACTGGACTCTGCTTACCTGGACGCTGCTTAATGGATTGTTTGTAACCAAAGTGTTGCCATGATTTTAGACTTTGGCCTGACTTTAGTTTTGCTTTGCTGAAATACATATACAGATATATTTTTTTTTTCACCCCTCCCGTATTATTCCACAGTCTCGTGTTCTCTACCAGAGGCCTGGGAGACTGAGGGTTTTGTGCAGTATCTTAGCTATACCTAGAACTGAACTCTTCTGGATGGTGATTTCAGAGTTCCCAGCTGGAATCAGTTGAAGCCACTCCCAGACTTTGGGATCACAACTGGAAATATTATTGCCTTCACTTTCCACATCCGTTCAAGCTCTTTTTTTAGTCCTTGGTACATGTTCACCTTCTCATGTTCCTTCTTCTTGATGTTATAGTCACTGGGTATTGCCACATCAACCACCACTGCAGTCTTCAACTACAATGTCAGGTTGTTTGGGCACTGCTTGCTTGTCTGGATCTGAAAGTCCGACAGGATCTAACCTCTGTAATTCTTAACTACACTTTGTGGTATTTCCTATCTGGACATAGGCAAGCCCAGCCATATTCTGTACAGATGTTTTGATGCAGCTGTTCTCTACATCTCTTATTTGGTCTTCTGGTACTTGAACTCCATCTGCCCTCATTTATTTAGTCCAAATGACATTTGATGTTCTTGTTGTGTATATATATCCTCGTTGGTGTATCAGTGAGTCAATGTTCTGCTCACTCTTGGCATAGATCTTGATGTTGTCCATGTAGAGAAGGTGTCTGATGCTAAACCCACTCTTGAACCTGTATCCATAGCCACTCTTCATGATTATCTGGATAAGGGGTTGAGGTATTGGGGATAGCTTGGTATATGCCACTTTTGATATTCACTTGTGTTATTGTTCTGGGATTGGCTTCTAGAGTCGTTTTTCTTAACTTGCCATTGAGTTCTTGATGAAGGCTCTTTTTGTCTTGTTGACATTTTAAAGAGCCAAGCATCCCATTACCTATGTGTGTGTGATTGTGTCATAGACTTTCTTGTAGTCAATCCAGGCTGTGCACAGATTGGTCTGTCTGGAATCCCGTGTGACTGCTTGGTCTACCAGTAGTTGGTGTTTTGATCCTCTGGTGTTGTTTTCAATACCCCTTTGAGTATTGCTCATGTACTGGCTCATATAGTTGGGAAGCCGGCAGGTACTTTCCAGGTTTAAAGATGGCCACCACCATGCATGGCAACCATCATTAAATTAATTAGCATGGCAGCTGGCCTGCACAGAGTGGCCCAAGACCTGGGAACATGACAGAGGCCTTGTTGGCCCCTTTCATTTCATCAAGCATTACCAGAGTGCCCAAATGGCCAATTCCCCCCTCCCCCCTCCTGATGTGTACTATAGTCATATCTGCCATACAAAAATAGTGGTAGTTTGAGCACACAACTTATATATTATACTCTTAATCAAAAGACACATTAGGTGATAGTTTTAATATTATTATTTTTTTTTTTTACTAAAACATTACTGTAAAACTTAAGCCAAAAATGCAAAGCTAAAAGAAGAAATGATTTATTCCAGCTCGGTTATTTTGTACTTCATTTACAATTTTGTCTTTTATTTACTGCAGTCCAATGTGAAAAAACAATAAAAAAAAACAATTCCCTTGCAAGTTATGTATGATTAGATTAATACATATAGCAAAGGGTCAGTCTGTGATTTTTATCATCATTTTTTTAAGGCTTACAAATAAAATCATTCATGAGCTGGAGATTGCAGACATTTAAAAAACACAGAGAAAAAGAAGAGACCATTCGACTTAAAAGAGCAAACCTACAATTATTAAAGAGGGGGAACAAATCTCTAATTTGATCAGTCGCATAACAAAGGTTATTAAAATGTTTCCATCGTTTTGCTTTACAAAGACACCACAGTACACATAAAAGTTAAGGGAAGAAAAATATGCAAATCAAATCAGCAGTAAAATGGAAAACAGTATTAAAAAGCTGTTAAGACTTTACAGAGTGTTTTGTTTCTGACATGTTTTTTTGCACTATTCTTTTTCACAGCTGCAACATTCTGTACTATGTGTTTTATCCGAAATGTCAAGCTCAAATGTGAACGGATGTATGTTACCAAATGTAATACACTACTGCCATCATCAGGCTATCTCTACTTCCATGAAAGCTGTGCAAGTTGGAGAATCATATACATCTAAATCCAATCTCCATCTGAAAATGGCATTGTGTCCTGAAATCTCATGTATATGGAACATACACATATGTAATGCATTTAAGACACATTTAGTTGTTAATTGGGAGTATGTGGAATATAGCTAGTTTAACGGCAGGTACATTTAAAAAAATAAATTGAAAATTATACCTATTGCTAGCATTAAATCTGATGCAGAAGTTATATATGTGTTCCTGCTGTGCAGTTAGCTCTAGTATGGTACTGTGAAAAAAAGTTCTAGTAGGGTAAAAACATATACAGACTATGACATGAAAATAAAAAAAAAACAATATGGGCCTTTTCTTCAAGTAATTTTTATCCTGTTACTCCTAACGTCCTATTACATACATCAAAAACCATACCTGTAACATAGTGCAATTAGTTAAAAATAAAATATGTTGCTTTGGCTCCTATGTGTATATCAGAGTAGGCTAATGAGTAATTTTGCCAAGAGAATGTCCAGATTTTGAGATAAGTCCCCTTTACTTTAAATTTAAACCCATAGCTCTCCGCACAGCTGAAACTACATTTAGGTATGAAGGCAAAGATCTCCTGCATTTTTGCAACTTGTGACTTTATAGTCTAGCCATTAAAATTAGCATTCTCAAAATAAAACCTTAAAGGACCACTCTAGGCACCCAGACCACTTCAGCTTTATGAAGTGGTCTGGGTGCCAGGTACCTCTAGGATTAACCCTTTTTTTTATAAACATAGCAGTTTCAGAGAAACTGCTATGTTTAAACTGAGGGTTAATCCAGCCTCCAGAGCCTCTAGTGGCTGTCTCATTGACAGCCGCTAGAGGCGCTTGCGTGCTTCTCACTGTGAAAATCACAGTGAGAGCACGCAAGCGTCCATAGGAAAGCATTGTAAATGCTTTCCTATGTGACCGGCTGAATGCGCGCGCGGCTCCTGTCGCGCATGCGCATTCAGCCGATGACGTCGCGAGCAAGGAGGAGAGGAGGAGTAGAGCTCCCCGCCCGGCGCTGGTGAAAGGTAAGTGTTTAACCCCTTCATCTCCCCAGAGCCGGGCGGGAGGGAGTCCCTGAGGGTGGGGGCACCCTCAGGGCACTATAGTGCCAGGAAAACGAGTATGTTTTCCTGGCACTATAGTGGTCCTTTAAACATCCAATGCAAACTATTAAAAACTCTGCTAAACAAAATGAATCCACAGAGTCCAATGGCTGCGAAACGCTCTTTTCTTTACATTAAATGCATTTGATTGTCTATGATTCCCCATGAGAGGCTATAGGAATTAAGTAATGATAATGTATAGAATCTGCTTGACCGTTCTGGTCTTTCCCCTGTGGATAAAATCTATTTGTTATTCTCTTGTTGTAGGCTCCCTCTAAAATGTGTTAGAGCTCCCCATAAGGGTTACCTATGAACAATTGAGCTTCTATCTGTCTTCAATGGGCATCTCTTAGACTATGTAATATATTTGTCATGCTCTGGGTAAAGTGAAAGTCCAAGAGTTAACTCTTTGTTCACTGTTGTTTGTGGCCACAGTTATATTTCCAACATTGTTTTCCATTTTGTATTTATTTTATTAAGAAAACAAACGTTATAGCATTCAGCATGTCAGCTCTTCTCTGTCCCATTTCCCCATTGCAAAATAGCTCCTTCTTACTGGTTCCCATACCTGAGCACATGATGTCACAGCTGCCTTTTTGCCCCCTCTTAAACAGTCGTGTTTCTACCAATAACGCAACTCTCACTTCCATCTGGAAGCACAGCAGTTGTTCTGCTCGCAGCTTTCAACTAAGCTCCAACTTCTTGACACCCTTCTCTGCTCATAAGGCCTTTCTGTGCCAAGTTTCATTAGATAAAATCAGCACTTTGAAAATTGCCATCAAAATTTATCGGAGCATCTTAATCAGAATAGAGCCTGGAGGGGGAACATGGGAGCAATTGCTCCCTTGGTTACTAGCACAAAGAGCATCATGGACTGCTGCCTCGCAGCAAAATATTAAACATATATTTTATCGTCATAGTATTTACTATTGTATTCTCTAGAAAATCTTGTATTAGCATAAAACAATTAATACACAATTAAGAAATGGATTGGAGTGTGGTAGGATGATGTACTGGCATGGTCTCAAATTTAAATATACAAAAATAAGTCCCGCTCTCAGATTCCCACTACTCCTGGGCGGCTGCAATGGACATAGTAAACATCACCCCCAATACATAAAATAAAAACCAAAGAGTTAGTTGCACACTACCCCTAATCGCTTTGCATATTTACCTAGGTGGAGGTTAGATGTAAGCCAACCACGTCAAGGTAAACCTCTTAAGGGAGCCCTACACTAGCAATTCCCCTAAGAGGTTTGCCTAGACGTGGCAGGTGTGCTTACATCTAATGGCCATTGGAGTTGTACTAAAAATCTCCACTTATGTAAATATGCATAAGGATTTGGGACAGTGCGCAAATAACTATTTTCTTTGGTTTTAATGTTCTCAAATTTATCTGTTTTCTGAAAGATATCCAAAAGTAGCTAATTCTTCTCTAGTCCTATTCAGCAGGTCACTTCTTTGTCTGGGAAGTGCTAACAAGAGTTATGACGGGCGGTGGTTTTCACAAATTCAAAATCTCTGAAGCACAATACGGATGAACAGAAATAACATAGGTGAAAAAACTCAAACACCCATACCGCAAATACTGGAGATTTAGAACATAACTTTTGATCCATCTGTTGAAAAAATCCAAAATAGTATGTGAGCACATAAAATCATCGGTTCAACTTACAAAACAATAAATAGTACACTATTATTGATAAAGTACATACCTATGGACTATGACAGTGTTATATCCTGACTTCTTTCTAGGATAGTCAGGATATAGATAGGACTTCTAATCAAAAAACCCCATTCAATCAAATAACATATATAATTAAAGTACTAATACAAAACGCCACCAAAATTTAATTATGTGGGATATATGGGAAGATATGTCAGAAAGAAAGAGCGGCTATTACTTATATAACATGTAATGTAATAAATAATAAATATTAGAGTGTACATAGGGAATTAGAGGTTAAGTTTTTTTGTTTGCACATATAAACATAAGGGCGTTCCTTAATTTACTGAGACTCACACCTCTGATTTAATTATTTATTCCCATCTAAGAATATGCTAAGTGTGCTCTATTCTCAACATACGTCTATTAATGGGCACATCCTTGCCTCCATTTGAAACACACTTTTTTTTTTTTTTTTTTTTTTTTTTTTTTTTTTTTTTTTTTTTTTTTTTTTTTAATTCTTTATTTTAGTTGTGCTCGGAATAACAACAATCTTGCGTGGCCACAACAGCCGTAGCAAGCATATTTATAACATTTCAAATTGTGGCAGATCAGAAAGCACATTTTATACATATATTATATGAAATTAGCAAACCATGTGATATCCATATACAGCAGGAACCATACTATAACATTAGATTAATAGGCTATGGGACTTCAGGCGTTTATATCAAGTAGTAGGCTTCCTGTGAGTTTTAGGCAACAAGCTTGAAAGTTTTAATAAATGATTATCGTCGTAAGTAATGGACATGCTTAACTGAGTTTGCTTACAAATTGTGTCACACTTAGATAAGTAGGCAACATGCATAAAGTTTTAACTGTGTATGGACTACCACTGTTGAGTGCTGAGTGTCACCCCCTCACCCCCCCTATTACTTGTTCAGTCCAGGTTTATAGACTAAATTTGTGTGGCAGAGAGACTTGCTTTCAAAGTGTCCTCACATGTCTCTCGGTAATCTCTGCTTTCTTTGGGCTCAGCGTGTTCCCGCCGCAGGTCGGCTGCCCATGTGTGGTGTGATTCCGTCGGGGTCACCTGGTGGGCGCTGTGCAGCAGACCATGGGTAGTGTGTGGCTCCCAGCGGGGTATCTCTGGATCTCAATGTGTCAGGGTAATGACAAGTTGCGGCTCAGGATCCTGTGGTCTGTTCTGTGTGGCTTGTGTTTGCCCTCTTCACTGCCTGTCGCGGTCTTATCCAGGCTGTGTGGCTCATTTAAATGTGAGGATGCCTGCGGGTGGATGGCTGCAGTAGTGGTCTGTGCTGCTGGTGCCTTCCATCTGTCTTGTTTGCTGCCATTGCAGGTAAGTAAGTGGTTTCTGGTTTCAGCGCCCGCACATGTGGCCTCCGCCATCTTGGTTGCACTGTTTCCATTGCGGGTCGGGGCACCTTTGCTGCGGCACCTTGTGTGCATTGTGGTGGTCGGGGCTCGAGGGTGAGGACCGGGATCACCCCCCCGGTCCATAGGGGGGGGGAACGGAGCCGGTTCCTCGCGGGTCTGGCTCTTGGCAGAGCACCAATTGGCGTGACAGCTGGGCAGCGGCCGTCTGCCCCGCTCACCGCTGGAGTAGGCCTCGTTGTGCCAGTAAGGATTCTTCCTCCAGGGGACTGAAACCCATTGGGCCAGCCTCACCCTGGTTTTAGTGCTCTCCACCCGGTAAGGGCCACCATCGCCGGACGTTTTTATGTCGTAAATCTCGATTTTATAGCTTAGTTAGTCTGTAGTTGCTGGAGCTGGTCTTACATGCGCCTGTCCAGCTCGGCGGTCCGGCCCCGCCCCCCTGAAACACGCTTTTTTAAATGACACTTGCATTCACAATAGGGTGGCGCAATGAATCATTCACTATACCGTCCATTTCAGGAATCCACGTCCCCACCCTCACAAAACTGATTACCTATAAGCCAACATCAATCCAGATCGCGGGACACTTTTTCAGTTGTCAAGTATCCAGACCTCATTCTCCCTCGAAGATCCCTGTATTGGTGAAACACACGTCGGGGCTTGGTTTAATGTGCTTACATAGGACCGGAGGCATATGTCAGTCTTTCTGACCCCCTTTAAAATATACACGGATCTTTGAGCACACCGTGCTATTATTTTTATGTTCACTAATTTGTTGCCTGCTTTTCATTTGCTTTTTTACTTAATAAATATAGATTAAGCAAGCTTATCACTTTCCTGTGCAGTGAGGTACCCTCAAAGGCGCAGTTTTAGGGCTTCATCCATAACCTGTACTAGGATTATATTTAAATGATACCCCTCAAAGCTGCTCATCTTAGTTATAAGCCTTCTGTTCTGGCTATGATAATTCCCTACATACACTCTAGTATTGAATATAGTGCAAGCAATACATACTAACTCTGCCTATGTACATCTTCCTATATCAAATTGTTCAGCTGGTATATCCTCCTTAGATTGATTTATGAGGTTTTCCTAGGACAGTGGTAGGCAACCCTTAACACTCCAGATGTTTTGGACTACATTTCCCATGATGATTTGGACTACATCTCTCATGATGTTTTGGACTTAATCTCCCATGAGACTACTCCTGTACTAGTCTATATTATTACCTGTGTATATTCTATTATTATACAGACCTAGAGACCTTTGCAATAATTTTCCTCTATAACGTCACAAGCGAACAAAACATTTGGGGGGGACTAATCAAAAAACAAGCTAATCGGTTTTATTTATTTTTATTTATGTATTGTTAGTGCTCCGTCACAGTGTTTCAATGTATGTGCAATTAACAATCCCTTACGTTATTCTACATTTTTTAAATAAATTACAGAGTACAAACAAACATTTTGGAAACCATCACTAAAGTTAGTCTAAGTTTTGATTCAACATAAAAAACACCACTCTTTCGGCACAAGTAAATAAATGTTATGTTCAAATCAGCAGGTCATGAATAATTCATTTAACAAGAAATCAAGAAAGTTATATTAGCTGCATTCATTTCAGAGCCAGAAGAACACACACAAAAAAAAGAGTTCTAATTGCAATTAGCCGATGATTTAAATTTTATGTTATTAGCAGATAAGAAAAACAAGTGCACAGTCAGAATAAATAAATACTTTTTTCTTTTAAGCTTAACTCTTTATTGAAAGTTGTATATTCCGCAATAGATCTAGGTGCTGGCAATGATTTCCAGAGAACCTGCCATATGTGAATCCAATTACTGAATTACAGATCTCAACGTAAATGGTCTTTATTCATTATCCTAACAGCTGCAATCATATATGTGATCAATGATTCAGAGAATATGATTCTGTGGGTAGTAACATGTATCTCTCTCTCTGGCTTTTACATCTATAAAAATGCACAGAACCCCTTCAGACTCTGCATCCGCTTTGATGGACATCATATGTTTCTTGGTTTTATTCAGTGAAAATTCAGAACCATATAGTAACAGGTAAGGCTCTAATTGACCTATAAGAAAAAACTGCAATGCCAAAAAAACAATTAAAAAAAAACAGCCATGGCACACAACACAAAGGTAAAATGGATAAGCAACTTTTTCACTAGCTGAATATTAATTTAATATCATGCAGGCATCAATTTCTTGAGGTGAATGATGGGATTTTAACACATTAAGTAGAACTTAACAGCCTTATTTTATAGATGTTTCCAGTATAGAGAAGACAGGATTATATTAAAACCCAGTTTCCATCGTAATGGACATCAGGTCTTGACTGATGTAAATAGCATGAAAGTCCATTGGAGTGGTACTAAAAATCTCTGCCCAGTAGAAAACAACTCACGGTGCCACTCCCTGATCACAATTCATCCATGTATAGTTTTAGCTTTATTAAATTAATAATTTTAAAGACCCAAAAAATTATATTCATTCCACCTTCCCTGTTGTTACCTTGCAAGGAGGGGGCATGCTGATCTCTGGTGGTCCACTGTGCTGGGAATCTGGTCTGTGCCTCCGTGTTTGATTTTGTAATGGATATATAAGTGTGACATGTGTATATTGACTGTGTGTGATATTTATGATGGGTATTTAATTAGAAATTTTTAAAAACATATGTTGGCCCATGTGTGAATGCAGGTGTGTATTTTTGCAGTGTCGCATGCACACAGACAGGGCCGGCCTTAGGGGTGTGCGAGCTGTGCGGCCGCACAGGGCGCCATGGAGCAGGGGGTGGCCTGACAGCCAGCACAGCTCACACATTGCCGGCCGAGATTTTAAAAATAAAGAAATACATTTTGGCGGGGGCGGAGCTTACCGTGCGGTGGGGGTCGAGCTAAACGTGCCGGATAACTGCTGCAGGGGAAGCAGGAAGGAGTCACTGCTTCCCCAACAAACAATCTCCGGGAGCTGCACTGCCTCCACAATGAACAGAGGTAACTATGAGTGATTGTCTGTGTGTCTGTGTGTGTGTGTGTGTATATGACTGTCTGTGTGTGTGTGTCTGTGACTGTCTGTCTGTGTGTGTGTGTCTGTGACTGTCTGCCTGTGTGTGTGTCTGTGTGTGTGTGACTGTCTGCCTGTGTGTGTGTTTGTGTGTCTGTGTTTGTGACTGCCTGCGTGTGTGTATGTGTGTGTGTGTGTGTGTGACTGTCTGCCTGTGTTGTGTTTGTGTGTGTGCATGACTGTCTGCCTGTGTGTGTGTTTTATGTGTGTGGCTGTCTGCCTGTGTGTGTATGGCCGTCTGCCTCTGTGTGTGTGTGTGTGTGTGGCTGTCTGTGTGTGTGTGTGTGTGTGTGTGTATGTGTGTGTCTGCCTGTGTGTGTGTGTCTATGTGTGTGTGTGACTGTCTGCATGTAAGTATGTGTGTGTAAAACTTTGTGTGGCTGTGTGTGTGTGTGTGGCTGTCTGCCTGTAATTGTGTGTGAGTGTGTATATCTACCTGTAACTGTGTATGTGTGTTACTGCCTGTACCTGTGTGTTTCTGCCTGATCCTGTGTATGTGACTATCTGCCTGCGACTATGTGCATGTGGTGGATTTGACATATGTATAACTGTGTGCATCTGACTGTGCGACTGTGTGCACATAACTCTGCAAAAATATACACCTGCATTCAAAACACAGGCCTAAATGCATGTTTTTATTTGAATTTAATAACCATCACACATAACCAATAAACCTAGCACAAATATCACATACAATCAATACACTATCACATACACAGACAACACAAACATTACATCATACATGGATGACGGGAGGGGCGCTGTGAAGGTTTTTCGCCGCCTAAAGGACTAAGGCCGGCCCTGCACACAGACCCACTGTCAGACACACAGTCACATACACACTGTTATGCACATATACTGTCAAACTACCAACATGCACACAGTCACTGTTAGACAGCAACACACACAGTCACAGATAAAAAGTCACACACACACTTACAAACAGACAATCTCACACATTTACAGGCATTCACACACAGTTACAGACAGACAGTCACATGCACAGTTACAGACAGCCATTCAATGACACACAGTTACAGACAGACATATAGTCACAGGCAGACAGTTTCATACACACACAGTTACAGGCAGTGACTTACACTGTTACAGGCAGTCACACACACACAGTTATAGACAGACAGTCCACACAATTAGATGCAGACAATCACACACATAGTTACAGGCAGTCACACACACAGTTATAGGCAGACAGTCACACAAGCACACAGTTACAGGCAGTCTCACACACAAACAGTTTTAGGAACTAACACACACACTCACAGAAAGACAGTCACACACACACATGCATACACACAAACAGTCACAGGCTGACAGTTACACACACATTTACAGGTAGAAAGTCACACACATGCACAATCAAAGGCAGATAGTCACACACAGCCACACAGGCAGTCACAGGCAGCCAGTCACACACAGTCACAAACAGTCACAGGCAAACAGTTACAAACACAGTCACAGATGTAATCAAAGGCAGAAAGTCACACACACACACAGTTACAGGCAGACAGTTACATGCAAACAGTCACATGCAGTCAGTGACAGACACACATGGTCACAGGTAGACAGTTGCACACTCAGTTACCTTTTTCCATTATGTGCTCTGAGACAGGAGTGGAGGTACTGAAGTACCTGGTGTGTAGTTGTTGGGGAAGCAGGTTTTCCTTCCTGCTTCCCTTCAGTCTGCACACTGTTACCATGCAGCAGGTTCAGGTCACATTTAGCTCCATCCGATGCCACATTTAGCTCCATCCAATGCCTGTTTAGCTTTCACCCCCACTCCCCTTTATTTGTGGGCAAAACTTTGCTACTGCATTGCCAGCCACTGCGTGTGCAAGCTATGTCAACACCCTTGCTTCCATGGCACCCTATGCAGCCACAGAGCTCACACACCCCTAAGGCCTTCCCTGTGCTAACACACACCATTGACTTTGCAGCAGATGGCTCCCAAAAGAGATGTATTTTATCTCCTGCACTTCAAGATGAATGTTGCTCAGTGTCTGGTAAGAATGCAGAAACCAGGAGAACAGACAAAACAAGAGACAAAGCATTTTCCCAGAACCATCTGTAGTGAAATGCCCAGGAAATAATGCCTTGCAGGAAATTCAGTCTGACATGATGGATCATATACCAGTGATGATGACAAAAAAAGAAACAACAAGATGCAAAAGACCTCAGTTCTCTGAGAAGGCCCATGTCGACTATGAAAAAGGCAATATTCTACTTTGTGTAGTGCCAAGCAGAAACTGCTTCAATACAGCTCACCACAAATAGACACAGTCCATGTGAGAGACATCCATAAGAAGAACATTCCAGCTCAAAGTGGTAGTACAAAGATTTTACAGACAATAAGAAATGTTTTGGGGTCCATGCAAAAACATGGACTCTTTAGGACTAACTTGTCTTTGATTTCAGACAATATCAATGCAATGTTGCAAAGTTATATATATAAGATGAAAAAAATACCAGTTTTGCAATGTGCAATGATACCTTTTTTATTGGACTAAAATAATATTCAAAGACAAGCTTTCAAGATATTTCCTCTCTTCCTCAGGAAAACTTTCAACAGCTTGTCTTTGAAATATTATGTTAATCCAATTAAAAAAAGTATCATTGCATACTAAAATACTCTGGTATGTTGGCATCTTGTCTACTGGACTAATACGGCTAATCCAATCTACACTATATATATATACATGATCCTGATGAAGGTCCCTATTTGGGACTGAAACGTTGATCCTGTTTTTAACCATTGTGGAATAAAAGTTTGTTTTTTTTAAAGTGAGTGGTGCAGCCATCTACATACAGATTGGATGTTGGAGCCCTGGCAGTGCACCTTGTCTATTTGCAGCCTGAGTTCAAGGAACTCCAGTATATATATATATATATATATATATATATATATATATAATATTTGTTACACTTTATTTAAACCACAAGAAATATATTAAGCTATCATTCTCTTTTTCTTATTGCAAACGATCTATACATGAAAAATAAATAAATTAATAAATAAATTGTTATGTCTACCTGGTATAATGAGGTTAAACAAACTCAATAATTCAACAAAATGGATAGTCTCATGTGAAGTTTAATTAAATCTTAAATATGCTGTGCAATATTGGGCACCTGTTCTAAAGAAGGATATTATGGCACTAGAAAGAGTGCCGAGGCGGGCGACAAAATTAATAAAAGCTATGAAGAAAGGTTAACAAATTGAAACCTCTTTAGAAAAAAAACGTCGCCTCAGAGGGGATATGATAACATTATACAAATATATCCTGGGCCAATACAAACCATTGTGTGGAAATCTATTCACAAACAGGACTTTACATAGGACACAAGGTCATGCGTTTAGACTGGAAGAAAGAAGCTTTAGTCTAAGGCAAAGGAAAGGTTTTTTTACTGCAAGAACAATAAGGATATGGAATTCTATGCCTGAAGAAGTGGTTTTATTAGAGTCCATACAGATGTTTAAACAGCAACAAATGCATATTTGCAAAAACAGAATATTCCAGGATATAATTTTTTAACTGTAGGGTAATGGCTTCTTGATCCAAGGATTAATCTGACTGTCATTCTGTGGTCAAGAGGGAATTTTTTTCTTAGTTTGTTGCAAAACTGTTTTTTGGGGGTTTTTTTGCCTTGTTTTGGATCAACAGCAAAAAACAAATGTGAGGAAGGCTGAACTTGATGGACACGTCTCTTTTCAGCCTATTTAACTATGTAACAATATAAATCTTGCTCTCTCTCCATTGGTAAAGATATTACTAAGCTTAAATTTTTCCAGTATAATTTTTGGATGACAGAAGAATGAAATTTGCCAATATAATATGCCATTTTTAATAAACTGATTATTGATGGTTCTGGGAGTATATGACTATAGGAAGAGGCTAACACCACACAAAGTAATCACAACAGAAGTTGTGCAGAACATGGCCAGTCAGGACGAAAGACAAGGTCAGATGAAAGGGAGCCAGATAGTTCTATAAGCAACCAGACAAACGGACAATGGGCGACCAGAGGTAGAGGAAATGAAATTCTAAAATGACAATTGTTGCACATATTTACTCTCATCAAAGTCCGGCCAATAATGTTAAAAAAACTCCTGAAATATTTCTGTCACACGAATATTTTCCCCCTGTCTTTCCAAGCACTTTGCCTGCCTTAGTTAATTTCTGCAGTACCATGTCTCTGGATTCTGACCATACCGATTGCAATCATACACATTCCAGCCATGAACAACTTAGTCACACATTTTGTATTATAGATTTTGCTGGTATAGATATATTTTATATTCAAGGTATCAGAAAGGCAGGAAATGAAAATGTTCCTTTTAAGTTTATTGCATTCATTTTACCGTTTAATTGTGTGCACTTTGTTAAACAAATGGAATACGGATGTGTTTTTAACATTAGATATATTTTATCTATCTTCATTCACCAGCTGCCGCATAGAAGGATCTATACAGCTGGCTTACTTCCAGTTTTGTTAATCTAATAGAGATAAGCATGTTTACATTTAAAACATTATTGATTTTTTTTTACTGTTGAACAGTCTATACTTTCTCTTATTATCAAGCCTTCATTGGAGCTTTGATTACTAATTCTTTTTTCTAACAGAAAAGGCTATTGAGTAGCTCAGTATTGTAACTATAATTAAGTTAGCCAGGTTATCGA
Organism: Pelobates cultripes; assembly: GCA_933207985.1. Taxonomy (NCBI): domain Eukaryota; kingdom Metazoa; phylum Chordata; class Amphibia; order Anura; family Pelobatidae; genus Pelobates; species Pelobates cultripes. Next base: position 282,600,484 of record OW240912.1, read on the forward strand.
GACATCCTGCATTCATCATCCCATTTATACATACGTGTATCATATTTTCACTGTTGTTTTGTTACTGCTAACGTGTAACAACATACATAGTCATAAAAAGTATCAACCTATAGTACAAGCTATTAAAAATGGTTTAGTCATTTTATTATTGGCGGGAGGGATGGTTGTGTTTTTGCTACAATAAAAACTTATATATATATATATATATATATATATACAACAGGTATATACAAACTAACAGGGCGCCATAATCACTAAATAGGTGTATAAAGGGAAGAACCATATACTTAAATATATCCGATATCTGGGTAAAAAATAGTAATTTATTGATACAGAATAAATAAAATAACAGCACAAAAAAGTGCTCAAACATATAATAAACAGGAACCCATAGGTATAGCAGCTCACTAATATATAATGCTGAGCAGGGCAATAAAGTGCAAATGCTAAAGTGCACAGTATGGTAAAAAAGTGCAAATACTTGAATACAAGATGCTAGTGCCAAAAGAGCATCAAATCAATAACACATAAGCATGCAAATAGCCCAAAAAGTCCAAAGTTGAAAAAAGATAGACAGTCAGCACAAATCAGCACACATAGACAGTACAGCCGCTGATACCACAATGCAGGGTCCCAAGTGATAACCGATGCTCAACGCGTTTCGTCGTCAGACTTCCTCTGACGACGAAACGCGTTGAGCATCGGTTATCACTTGGGACCCTGCATTGTGGTATCAGCGGCTTTACTGTCTATGCAGAAACCACTGTATAGGTGAAGGGTGATAACCAAGAAAACGTTTCACCCTTGGATGTACTTTCCAGCTAGGAAATATTAGTGACTAACATCACTGCATTTACTATTACAGATACAGAGACTAATGTACTCTCTAACGAATTATTGGATTATTCTATATACATTTTAATTTATAATATATATATTTTTTTCTTCTTTTTCTTTTTTTCCATGGAGTATGAAAGTAATAGTGTAATTCCATTACACATTTAAACACTGGCATCAATTACAGTCATGGTATTACTGCATTGTTTCTTCAGAGAGAATAAACCAGTGAAAAATCGATGTCATCTAGATCTAGAAGGTTGTTTCACTATGCAGAGATCTGTAGAATAATGCTTCATCCACTGATCTCTGTTATTTAGAATGGTGACTGAGGTGCTGTTAGCAAATGAACCATCTCAGAATGTATGCATTTATCAGTTTAGTTCTCTCATTCACAAGGTTTTCAATAACACTGCAGGACAAAGTTGTATAGTAAAATATTGAAATGGTTGAGTTTAGTAGGATGGATCAGAGAAAATAGATATATACAAAACTTGTGTACATAGATTATTGAGCAACAAATATTAAACAAGTCATTAATTGTGGACATTTGGTGTGTGTTGGTATGTATATAGACTGTAAATATGGCTGTGCCCTCTCACCCGTGTTTTCATGACTAACAGCATGACACACTGATATCAGGAGGGGAGATGTGTAAATAAACCAGCACCTACTTTTGGCCACAAACAAAACCTCTTTAAAAAAATGTTGTGTTATTTATTTTTCCATGAATAGGGGCTGCCAATGGACTACCAACGAGAAGATTGCACGATATGCAAATTGATTCAATACTTACTACTCATATCCTGTATTATTGAAAATAATTATATTTGGCCATATGCTTCTGATTCATTTTGGACATACAGCAAGTAGTTTATTTCACCAAGTGATCAATATCACAACACACTGTCACCCTCCTTCATTACACAAGTAAATTAGAAGACATTGACACACAGACAACACAGTAAGTGATAATGTTTTAATGCATGCCCACCAGTGGTGCACTTCAGGTTTTTTCAATTTTTTTCTGCAAATATTCTAGCAATTCAAGTATTTTGAAATGCCCCCAAAAGATCAGAATACATGTCAATGTAATTTATATGGTTCATTCAAAAAATAAAAATTATTGTTGAGAAAATAAATCATTAAAGTTGTCAAAAACACAGTAAATATTAAAAATGTCCTTTTCTGCAAAACAAAATCTGTTCAAATATGTCTAAACATGAAAACATTTAATAGTAATGTATCATAGAAAGAAAATTAAAATGTTACAATTTTATATTTAAATTGGAAAGTGTTCACGACTTCCCAGTAAGATTGTCCCAAGAAATACTTAAAATTCAGAAAAATTGCAATGGGTTTTTCTAGTTATATAATATTCAAATGAATTAATATACTAAATTTAAGTAAATAATATATTGCTTGTACTTGAAAGTACTGGTTTTCCATGACTTTCATCAATTAACATTACAGCTATTTACTTTTTCAGTACATTGTAATCCTGTTATATCTAATATTGCAATATATCAGCACAGGCCTGGCCAATGTATTCTGGGTGCCTTCCTTAATTATAATGCAACTCGCGTCTACTCCACTTAATCCATGTCACAAATCTTCTTTCTTATAAGAACGTTTAGTAGTATATCCATAAATTTGTGACTGTCTCCTAATATACCTGAGCATAAATAAAAGGTTGCACTGTATATTTACTATATACATATTGTAATTCATAATAAGTTAAACTATGACAAAAATAATAGGTAAGCTAAACATAGGTATCATTATTAATAAAAACAAGAGATAGAGGAAGACAAAAGAGGAGATAAAAGAAAGTTGAGAGATAAGGTGGGTGTGATGACTCCCACAAAGGTAGTGTAGAGGAAGTGAGAGAAATGGAAGGACCCATGATCCCTCCTACATATTTCAACTAATTAATAAGCCTTCTTGCTTTGCAGTATGTCAGAAAACATTATTCTATAATGTTCGATGTGCTTAATATTTTTTTATACTGCAAACACATTTGTGTCTATGATCATCAACCAAAAGCATGTTATTTCTTATTACGCCAAATTAAATATTTATTTTTATTTAAAAATCTTACTTAATACATAAGTTTGTTCTACTTTACTTTTTCCACTTTTTACCAAACCTGACATGAGACATCTTTCTAGATCACACATCTTTTGTACATTAAGAAAAACAAAACCATCTATTTCTATCACGAAAGTTGGACAGTAATATTCACCTCCGTAGACACCAACCATCACATGACATCTTCCGAGAATAAATCATAATTTCAGAACGATGTATATTTTCAGTGAAGCATGCATTTAAGTGAAATCCTACTTGTCAGAACCAAGTACATGTACTACTAATGGAGCAAACAGCGCAATGTGCTGTTTCAAAGAAAGAATATAGACACAAGCCAAGCACCAGCAACTGAAATATGACCTAGTACTGTTTCTCCTCTTCCTTATGACAACAGATTTATTTTAGGATTGCTTGAGGATGGGAAATTACAGGAAAGCTTGTCGTTAATCATGTTGTCTACAGAGACATTTTATTAAATTGCCTTCCTTTTTTCTGCTGAGGACTTTTGAAATCAATTTAAAATATCTGTCAGTAGAGTTACATACTTTAATTGCAAAACTTTTTTAAAAACAAAAGTAAACAATAATGTATGCCTAAACTAGCTTTTCTATGCATAAATAAAAATGTTTCAATTAAACGTGAAATATCATTAATATATTCTGGTGTTTAATAAACAGAATCACTGCTAAAGTAGATGACTGTTAGTTCATTATTATATTGCCTGCCAGAAATTATCAATAGTTAATACAAGATGAATAACCTATGACTAAATACTTAATGAGCCTCCACATAGTAAATCAAATAACTCCTCTATCCTTAATTCCAGCAGCTCCAGGAACCGATGGTAATCCAGCTCCTAATCCCTTTGTTCAGAAATATGACATTTATGATCAGTAGCTTCAAGTTGGTCCCCTACAACTGCACAGCTTCTTACCTGATAAGTATATCCTAGAGTCAAGTGCTGACTACTATATTTTCTTTCTACTTTTTAACTTTTACCTCCCAAGAGGTTTAAATACTGACTTGGTTTTCATTATTATTCTGTAACAATAACACTTCTTAATACTAACTGACTTCATCTTGAATATCTACATTTTCAAATTAATTTTAAAGAAAACTATTTAACACCAAACTGGCATCACAGACTTCTCCGGATCATATAAAGCATTATAAGACCTTGGGCTGGATTGTTTTAAGAAATTAATGGTTTACTATACTTACTGAATAGATTTTGTTTGACATTGGTGTGGAATTTTTGACCTATGAAATGCAAACAGTTTTTCCGATAAGTGCACAAAGATGGGGTTTTCTTTAACAGTGGTACATCTATGGAAGCTCAGTGTATCCTTTTCTCCACATTTAAGACACTTGAGGAAAGTCCCCATGGTGGGACTGAAATGTTTCAGTGCCACCACGGGGACTTTCATCAGCACGAATAAACAATTATATCTTAATTGGTCATACAAAACAGCTGCACAATGTACATTGCTGATATGCAATAAGAGGTCAATTTAGCCTTCTGTCCTTACATTTTATGTTCACAATTGATAACAAAAAAAACAAATGTTCAGTTTATTGTTCACTCTAATTATATCATTAGATTATATGCAAAAGTTACAAGTAATATTGGCTTATCACTGTAAAGGTGAGAATAGAAAGACGTTAGGGTAGCTAAAGTGATACTCTAGGGTTATTTTAGTCAATTCACCAAATGTACATTACCGATCATGTGAATGATGGTACTAAAGACTGATAGTATGGTTTTTAAGCCACCGGCCCCTTAAGATTGGTATATGTTGTGTGTAGGGGGTGATTGTCTAATTATTAGTCCTGATGAAACCCTGTGGTGGGACTGAAACGTTGGCTCTCCTTTTAAGATGAAATAATAAAAGCTAAGTATTATTTAAACTCACTAACTTGATTTTTGAAGTCCTTTGTGTGCGATACATTTTTGGGATTTATATATATATATATATATATATATATATATATATATATATATATATATATATATATACATATATATGTCCAGGTGGGTCCAGCACTCTCTCTCTCGTGGTCTTGTGCTTGCATGGGTGCTTACTTCAGGGAAAATGTACATAATCCAAGAAAAGTGCACTCACATGACTCTGTAGATGATTTTCCAATTCTTTTATTGTGGAATATAGATACACCACATTCGTATCAACGTTTCAGTCCTCTGTAGGATCTTTTTCAAGGTGAAGTGAATAACATGTATTATATTATCACAATGGCACCTGTCAAGGAGTGGTATATATTAGGCAGTAAGTCAAAAGTTAATTCTTGAATTTCATTTGTTTGAAGCATGAAAAATCTGCAAGCGACAAGATCTGAGTGACTTTGACAAGGGAACAATACTAAAGGCTAGACAAAATGGCAGCTCTTATGGGGTGTTCCCAGTATACAGTGGTTAGTACCTGCCAAAAGTGGTGCAACGAAGGACAACCAGTGAATTTGCATCAGGGTCATTGATGCAGGTGGGGAGTGAAGGCTAGCCTGTTTGTTCTGATCACACAAAAGAGTTATTGTAGGTCAAATTGCTGAAAAATTTAATGCTGACCATGATAGAAAGGTGTCAGAACACACAGTGCATCATAGTTTGCTGTGTATGTGCCTGCATGTAACACTTATTTTAATTGGAACTCAACTGCAGAATTTTCTAATTGCAGTAACTATTAGTTTCACCTCCTTTTATATTGAAATGAAGGAGTAGTTACTGTCACTTTAATTACACATGTAGGATGTTAATTGTGAGTAAAGTATAAGAATCTGTTGATTTGCACAAGCCACTTAATTCCTTTTTTTGGAAATAATGCAAAGTTAGATTCCAGATTAATTTAAGAAGGAATTTTTATAATAAAGACTATTAATGAAGCAGGAGAAGTTGTAATTATAATTGACTTGGTTATTGGAGGAAGAGTTAGCGTCATTAGCAGATCCTTATGAATAAGGAGAATAAATTGAGAGAATGACACGGTTAACTGTCTATGATTTGTAACAGAGAGTGGCTTGATTGGAGAAAAGTTACTTAACTTAAAAGGCAGTTTCTGGAACTGAAGGGTTAATTTCACCCGATGGTTGAGAAGGTAGAAGTCCGTTTAGCAAGCCGTGGTCTAGGAGTGGAGAGGGTGGAAGTCCGTTTTAGCAAGCCGGGTCTGGGAGTGGAGAAGGTAGGAGTCCGTTTTAGTGAGCCGAGGTAAGGAGTGGAGAAGGTAGAAGTCCGTTTTTAGCAAGCCGAGGTCTGATACAGGCAGGAACGGGGTAAAGCAGCTGATCATCAAGTATCATGGAAGGACCGCGTCAGAGAAAGGGGCGGGGCTAAGCGCCGTGAACACGGAAGTGGGTTCTTACGGCGGAATGCATGTCAGGCTATACCTGACAGTACCCCCTTCTCATGGGGCATCCTCTGGGTGCACTTTATTTTGGTTTGGAGGGATAGCGTTTGTGAAATGCAGCAACTAACCTCTTTGCATGTACATTAGATGAATCTTCCCAAGTGTCTTCATCAACACCATAACCTTTCCATCTAATAAGATATTGTAAGGAGCCACGGTGGACACGTGAATCCAAAATTTTATGTATTTCATATTCCTCTTCACCTTGGACAATGATAGGTTCAGGAGTTGTTACTATATCCCTATTGAAAGGATCAGGGATGTGTGGTTTAAGCAAAGAGACATGGAATACAGGATGAAGTTTAAAACTTGGAGGGAGTTCTAGTTTAACAACGTTATCATTAATGACCGTAATTACTTGAAAAGGACCAAGAAAAAGAGAGCTTAATTTCTTTGAAGGACGGTTTGTGGTAATATTCCTCGAAGAAAGCCAGACCAGATCCCCTACTTTGTAAGGAGGGGGAATTCTTCTTTTATTGTCAAAAAACTTTTTCTGGTTATTTTGGACGAGTTGAAGATTTTCCCGTAATTTGAGAAATAGAGAGGACATAAATTCATTTTTTGATGTAACAGTAGGATTGGATGAAATATTATTTTGGATGGGAAATGAAGACGGATGGAACCCATAGTTCGAGAAGAAAGGAGTCATTTTCGTACTAGAATGAATAGTATTGTTGTAAGAGAATTCGGCCATAGGTAACCATGTGGTCCAGTCATCTTGTAGGTATGAACAATAACATCGAAGATACTGTTCCAAACATTGATTAACACTCTCTGTTTGCCCATTAGTTTGGGGATGATAGGCGGATGAGAGTTTGCGTTGAATTTGAAGGGAGAGACACATCTCTTTCCAGAATTTGGAGGTAAATTGTGGCCATCTATCAGAAATAATTTCTTCAGGAAGACCATGAAGTTTTACAATATTGTAGCGGAATGCCAATATAAAATCCACAATTCCGCTGGTCCAGAAACGAATCCACAGTCAAGCGCTGAAAACACCAAGGCAATATCCCCAACCTCCCAATAACCGGACGAGACACAGTTTTGGGAGTCAACTGACAATCCTTTAATCGGCACGACAATTTATACAAGTCCCCATGCAAGGGGTTTCCTGAGTCCCTTCTCAGGGGCATTCCCAGAGGGGACTACATGGGGGACTTACAGTATAACATATTTCTCCCATCAGGCACTGCTGCACGAGAGGGATCATCCTCCCAGAATGCACCGTTAAGGGGATTATCCCCTCGTGCAGCAGAACCGGCAATTCATATAAAAATACATAACTTTTAAAATACACGGTGGATTTACACGAATGGACGTTCGGTAGTTAGCTGGGGTCTGGGCGCATCATTCGTGAGATTGCCGCTCAGATCCCAGCCAAAATAACCGAACGCCGCACAGAAAACACATTTCTTTCAAAACCCACAAAAAGAACCGATTGCTTTTGGTGAACCTGGTCCTGAAACTCCCGAACGTCTTGGAGGCTCAGCGGTGTTCGTGCCGTCGAATAACTATTGGTAATGTTATGCGTTCGACGACACGGACCCGCTGAAGAACAAGGGATCCAAGATGGCCGACCGCCGCATGGTCGGTAGTCGAACGACGGCCACCCAGGAGAGCCTCTAATAACCGATTGCAACAATGTTGCAATCGGTTAACTAGCGCCACACGCCTCTAAGTGTGTGGGCTATTAGGGGGTATCGCGTTCGGTTCACGAACGGCTTTCTAAAGTGCCGTTCGTGAAACGAAGGAAAATCCCCATACAAAACCGCCATTTGCATTCGGCGGAAACAGCAGTACAGGTAAAGCAGAAAATACATTAACATATACATAAGTATAAAGCGCATATCTCGCCCAACCTATTGGCAACCCTTAAAGGCACAGTCTCTAGTTATTGTCCAAGTGGCTAGGTTTGCCACAATGCTCCCCCAGAACCAAGCCGGCATACACAGTCTGATCCCAACGGATCGGCTTGGGGATGTCCGGAGGAGTGCTCACAGATCATTTCTCAAGGTCTGTTTGTCGGGACAACCCGTCGGCATTACCGTTTTGTTTCCCTGGGCGGTAGTGAATTGTAAAGTCAAAGGGCTGCAGCGCTAAACTCCAGCGCAGCAGCCTGGCATTGTCTCCAGCCACACGGTTTAGCCACACCAACGGGTTGTGATCTGTGAGCAAAGAAAAGGGTTGCCCATAGAGATATGGCTGTACCTTTTTCAGGGCCCACACCACGGCCAGGCATTCTTTTTCTATGGCGGCGTAGCTCACCTCTCGGGGTAACAATTTCCGACTCAAGTACGCTACGGGGTGTTCTCCGCCATCGGCTCCGACCTGGCTCAGTACTGCTCCCAATCCAAACATTGAGGCGTCTGTGTGAACAAGAAAACGTTTAGTTGGATCGGGAGCGCCAGTACAGGGGCATTGGTCAGAGCCGTCTTCAGCTGATTGAATGCCTGTTCACACTCTGGGGCCCAGACGACCTGCCGGGGCAGGTTTTTCTTCGTCAAATCAGTCAGGGGTTTGGCCAGGGCACTGTAGTTGGGTACAAATTTTCTGTAGTACCCTGCGGTACCTAAGAAAGCCAGGACTTGGGCTTTGGTCCTAGGAGTAGGCCACTGGGCTACAGCTTCAATCTTTGCGGGCTCAGGCTTCTGCTGCCCGCTACCAACCCGGTGTCCTAAGTACTGGACCTCTGCCATCCCTATGTGGCATTTGCTGGGTTTCAAGGTAAGCCCTGCCTCCCGAATCCTATCTATTACTGCCCCTATGTGTTGTAGGTGCTCCGACCAGGTCGGACTGTATATGGCAATATCGTCCAGATATGCACACGCATAGTCCTGGAACCCGTCCAGTAGCCGATCCACCATCCGCTGGAAGGTCGCGGGGGCGTTCTTCATCCCGAATGGCATGACTCGAAATTGGTACAAGCCAAACGGGGTGACAAACGCCGACTTAGGGATGGCGTCCTCGGCTAGTGGAATTTGCCAGTATCCCTTACACAAATCTATGGTAGTGAGATACTGACCCCTGGCCATTTTATCAAGCAGTTCGTCTATCCGAGGCATCGGGTAGGCGTCCGACACAGTTTTGTCGTTCAACCTCCGGTAGTCCACGCAGAACCGGGTGGTACCATCTTTCTTGGGAACCAGGACTACCGGCGATGCCCAGGGGCTATCGGAGTGCTCAATAACCCCCAACTGCAACATCTCGTCAATTTCTTTCCTCATATGTTCCCGCACGGATTCGGGAATCCGATAGGGAGTCTGTCGCATGGGAAGCTGTCCCGGGGTTTCTACTCGGTGGGTGGCTAGTGGAGTGTACCCAGGTAGGTTAGAAAAGGCGGCGCCCTTGGTTGCTATCAGTTCTTGTACCTGGATACGCTCTTGAGGACTTAGCCGCTCCCCCAGTTGAACCCCCTGGGAGGGTTCCTTCTGCTCCTCCTGCTCTAACAGATCTGGAAGGGGCAGGTTCTCCTGATCTTCGGAGGCGGGCGTGCAAATAGCTGCCACGTCCTCCGTCCGCTCGTGGTAGGGTTTGAGCATGTTCACATGGAGCATGCGTCTCTTCCCTACTCCGGAGCATGGGCCGATCACATAGGTGGTATCGCATCTCTGCTCTACCACCTGGTATGGGCCCTGCCAGACGGCCTGTAGTTTATCGGTGCGGACCGGTTTAAGGATTAGCACCTTCTGTCCCACTTGAAAACTACGGTCTCTGGCCCCCTGTCATACCAACGACGCTGTCGTTGTTGGGCGGCCTGGAGGTTGGTGCGCACTGCCTGGGTCAATTCCTCCAGGCGATCCCGGAACGCCAGCACGTAGGGTACGATTGGGGTCCCATCTGCGCTACTCTCCCCCTCCCAATGCTCTCTAATGAGATCCAACGGCCCCCGGACCCTTCTCCCAAACAATAGCTCAAATGGGGAGAAACCTGTGGACTCTTGGGGTACCTCTCTGTATGCAAACAACAGATGGGGAAGGAATCGTTCCCAGTCCTTATGGGTCTCTCCGAATGTCCGGAGCATCTGTTTTAGGGTGCCGTTGAATCTCTCACATAATCCATTGGATTGCGGGTGGTAGGCGGAGTTAATGATCGGCTTAATGCCACATATCCTCCATAATTGCTGAGTAACCTCAGCCGTGAATTGCGTCCCCCTATCGGAGACCATTTCCTGTGGGAACCCTACTCGGGAGAATATTTTCATCAAGGCTTCAGCTACGGTCTCGGCGTGTATATTAGTTAGGGCAATCGCCTCGGGGTACCGGGTGGCGTAATCCACCACGGTCAGGATATACCGTTTCCCAGAAGGGCTGGGTTTTGGTAGTGGCCCTACTATATCTACTGCCACACGGCTGAATGGTTCCTCAATGATAGGTAGGGGACACAGTTTTGCCTTGTGGCGGTCCCCCCTCTTGCCTACCCTCTGGCACACATCACAGGAGGTACAATATTGCCTCACGTCTTTAGAAATCCCGGGCCAAAAGAATGCGTGCGTTAAGCGATACCGGGTCCGGGTCATCCCTAGATGGCCGGACAGAGGGATATCATGGGCGATTCTTAGTAACTCCTGCCTATACTTCTGGGGCACTACTAACTGCTTAGTTTGGAGCGTCACAGAGTTGCCTATTGCCCTTTCCGCCACCCGGTATAGTAACTTCTTCTCCCACCTGTACTGTTCTCCCTCCCGCCCCACCTGGTCCGTATCTACCCTATCCTGGTATACCTGCAGTGTGGGGTCGGTCTGCACCTCTACTTCGAATGTGGACGGGGTGTCCCAAGTCATGCCTGTCAAGGGGGGGTCATGATTTCTTACCTGAGCCTCAGAGTGTGCGGGGAATGCCGTGGTGCGAGCCTGTTGCCGGGTGGTTACCGGATGCGCCTCTTGTGACGGGGCCTGGGGTAGAAAAGCAGAAGTCATCTGGCCCAAGTCATTCCCCAAAACAACATCGGCCGGTAGCTTTTTCATTATGGCCACTTCCACAACCCCCTCCCCAGCACCCCAATTCAAATGCACCTTGGCCGTGGGTAACCGGTACATGGCTCCCCCTGCTACCCGGACTGCCACTGATCCGCCAGTGTGGGCCGTATCTGGAATTAAATGGGGGGCCACTAAGGTTAAGGTGGCTCCCGAGTCCCGCAGCCCCTGCACTTCTTTCCCTCCCACAAATACAACTTGGCGGTGATGCTGCCGGTTGTCCGTGGCTTGCACAGACATTACCTCGTACAGAACCCCCAATGGTTCCTCGGTTGGTATACTTGTCAGCTCCGAATGGTCAGGTTCTGCGTGGTAGAAATGGGCCGCCGCCCTGGGAACGGAATTCTGCCGTACCTGGTTCCACGCCTGCCTGCTACGATTCTGGGTGCACTCCCGGGACATATGCCCCCACTGCCGGCAGGTATGGCATTGTATGTTGGCCCTGCCATTGTAGCGGGCTGGCGGTGGGGGGTTTCCTGGTGGTGGCCTGAAGGGGGTAGGGTTGGCGGGTGTGGAGCTGGCTGGGTGCTGTTGTATTGGCGGTCTTAGGGGACCCCTGTTGGTGAGCCCATGGTGTCTCCAGGCATCAAAGTGTTCGTCTGCCAATCGGGCGGCTGCTGTGAGGTTGAGAGGTTTTCGGTCCCTTACCCACTCCTGTGCCTCTGGTGACAGACCGTTGAAGAATTGCTCCAGCAAGATGAGTTGGCGCAGTTCCTCCATGGTGGTGGCTTGACTTGCCTGAATCCACCCTTGTGAAGCCTGGTCCAGCTTATGCGCCCATTCTGCGTGGGAATCTCTTTCGGGCTTTTTCAATCCCTGAAATTTCCGTCGGTATGCCTCTGGGGTTATGGCATATCTTTCTAGGATTGCTCTTTTTACTTTAAAGTAGTCTTTGCTGTCCTCTCTGGGCACAGCGCGGTAAGCCTCTGCTGCTCGTCCTGCCAACTTGCCTGCCAGTAAGGGTACCCACATGGTCGGTTCCAGATCGTGCAGGTCGCATAGCCTCTCGAAATCCTGCAGATATCCGTCTATCTCATCCTTCTCCTCGCAGAATGCTTTAAATGCCTGGTACGGTATTTTCTGCTTGGTTGGAGGGCAGAATGAGTTGACGATGGATTCCGCCCTGGATGGTGACCTCTGGGGTTGCTGTGCCATAATGTAGTCCTGGACGTCGGCCATTAGCACGGTTAGAATGTCCAGGGTTACTGGCTGTGGTACAAATTCCAGCCGGGTTCTCAGTTCCCTCTGGTATGGTGTTTCCTCTCTGGCAGGTGGGGGTGGACTGCTGTGTGCCTGGTCGCCCTCCATTAGTTCTGCAATCAGTACTGCCTTCGATTTGTTGCTAGCGCTTCTCCCTCTAGCCTCCAGCAGTTCCTTTAGCGTCTGTCTCTTTAACGCCGTGTAATCAGTCCCCATTCACTGATCGCTTTCGTCTGCTTGTTTCATACGAATTGCCTTTCCGTTCGGTAGTTCCTTTCATTCGAATGCGCTGTATTCGGCTGTAGAGTTGGATCCCACCGCTGCCACCAATTGTAGCGGAACGCCAATATAAAATCCACGAATTCCGCTGGTCCAGAAACGAATCCACAGTCAAGCGCTGAAAACACCAAGGCAATATCCCCAACCTCCCAATAACCGGACGAGACACAGTTTTGGGAGTCAACTGACAATCCTTTAATCGGCACGACAATTTATACAAGTCCCCATGCAAGGGGTTTCCTGAGTCCTTTCCCAGGGGCACTCCCAGAGGGGACTACATGGGGGACTTACAGTATAACATATTTCTCCCATCAGGCACTGCTGCACGAGAGGGATCATCCTCCCAGAATGCACCGTTAAGGGGATTATCCCCTCGTGCAGCAGAACCGGCAATTCATATAAAAATACATAACTTTTAAAATACACGGTGGATTTACACGAATGGACGTTCGGTAGATAGCTGGGGTCTGGGCGCATCATTCGTGAGATTGCCGCTCAGATCCCAGCCAAAATAACCGAACGCCGCACAGAAAACACATTTCTTTCAAAACCCACAAAAAGAACCGATTGCTTTTGGTGAACCTGGTCCTGAAACTCCCGAACGTCTTGGAGGCTCAGCGGTGTTCGTGCCGTCGAATAACTATTGGTAATGTTATGCGTTCGACGACACGGACCCGCTGACGAACAAGGGATCCAAGATGGCCGACCGCCGCATGGTCGGTAGTCGAACGACGGCCACCCAGGAGAGCCTCTAATAACCGATTGCAACAATGTTGCAATCGGTTAACTAGCGCCACACGCCTCTAAGTGTGTGGGCTATTAGGGGGTATCGCGTTCGGTTCACGAACGGCTTTCTAAAGTGCCGTTCGTGAAACGAAGGAAAATCCCCATACAAAACCGCCATTTGCATTCGGCGGAAACAGCAGTACAGGTAAAGCAGAAAATACATTAACATATACATAAGTATAAAGCGCATATCTCGCCCGACCTATTGGCAACCCTTAAAGGCACAGTCTCTAGTTATTGTCCAAGTGGCTAGGTTTGCCACAAATATTATCTATAAAGACTTTAGACAATTCTACGGAGGAGGGTAATTTCTTTAAAGAGATAAAATGGGCCATTTTTGTGAAGCGGTCCACAACGACAAGAATAGTGGTGAAATGCTGAGATGGTGGAAGATCCATGAGAAAATCCATAGAAATGGATTGCCAAGGTTTTTCTGGAATAGGTAAGTTAAGTAGTAATCCAAAAGGTTGATTATGTTCGGGTTTGGACCTTTGACAGATAGGGCAAGTTTTGACATATAATTCAATGGTTCTATCCTGACGAGGCCACCAATAATATCGTGAAGTTAGTTCAAGAGTTTTTTTTAATCCCAGGATGCCCAGCTAGTGGTGAGTCATGAACCATTTTAAGTAATTTATTCCTAAAAATAGGAGGGATATAAATTCTATTTTTAAAATAAAATATACCATCCTTTTTTGTTAATATAGGTGTGTTGGGAAGTCCAAGATCCTTTTGATTCAAATTCTTTATGTCATCATGAAGAGACGAAAGGATTCCAATTGTTTTGTTAGGAGGATAATCATCAATAGAAGTTTTATGAGGAATTCGGGAGAGGGCGTCAGCCTTTTGATTTCTAGTTCCAGGTCTGTATACTAATTGGAAGTTAAAGCAGTTAAAAAAGAGGTTCCATCTAACTTGTCTAGCTGTAAGGGTTTTGTTAGTATAGAGATATTCAAGATTTTTATGATCAGTATAAACAACTATAGGGTGTTTTGTATCTTCAAGAAGATGACGCCAATTTTCAAAGGCAGCTTTAACACTTAACAATTCTTTTTCACCAATAGGATAATTTTTCTCAGCAGAGCTCAAGGATCTTGAAAAGAAGGCAACTGAATGAAGTGGATCTTGAGGTGTCTTTTGTTGAGAAAGAACTGTTCCGATAGCTGTATCTGATGCATCTACTTCAAGAACATATAAGAATGTTGGATTAGGTAGTTGCAGAATAGGTGCAGTTGTAAATCTTTTTTTTAATTCAGTGAAGGCTTTTTGTGCATCTTTATTCCAATTAAAAGGACGTTTACTACTGTTAAGGAGATTAAGTGGATGTGATACATCTGAGTAGTTTCTAATAAATTTTCTATAGAAATTTGCAAATCCAAGAAATCGTTGTAATTCTTTTGTAGTAGTAGGAACGGGCCAGTTAATAATACATTCAATTTTGGAGTTATCCATTTTTAAAGAATGAGGTGAAATAATGTATCCTAGAAAAGATAATTCAAAAGGCATTTCTCGGGTTTAGCATATAATTTGTGAGTTCTCAATCTAGATAGAACCCATTTTATATGCTTCCTATGTTCATCCAAATTGTTAGAATATATTAAGATATCCTCTAAATAGATAATAACACATACATCCAAAAGATCTCTAAAGATATCATTTATAAAATGTTGAAATGTTGCAGGGGCATTACAAAGCCCAAAAGGCATCACAAGATATTCATAGAGACCATATCTTGTTCGGAAAGCGGTCTTCCATTCATCATCCTGTTTTATTCTAATGAGGTTATAAGCGCCTCGAAGGTCGAGTTTA
The DNA here is from genome assembly GCA_933207985.1 of Pelobates cultripes. Lineage (NCBI taxonomy): Eukaryota > Metazoa > Chordata > Amphibia > Anura > Pelobatidae > Pelobates > Pelobates cultripes. The sequence continues at coordinate 282,615,874 of OW240912.1, forward strand.
GTGAATATAGTTGCGGTTCTTAATCTTTCAATTAATTCATTTATTAGCGGAAGAGGATAACGGTTTTTGATTGTTATTTTATTTAAGGCTCTGTAATCTATAATGGGACGGATGGTTTGATCTTTATTCCTCACAAAGAATATACTAGAAGCAGCCGGGGACGTCGAGGGTCTGATGAACCCTTTGCGTAAATTTTCATTAAGATATTCTTTTAAGGTTTCTAATTCTTTTTCAGAAAGTGGGTAAATGTGGCCATAAGGAATAGGAGCTCCGGCTATTAGATCTATTGGGCAATCATATACCCGATGAGGTGGAAGTGTTTCTGCTTCTTTTTTACAAAAGACATCTGCAAAATCGGAGTAGAATGTAGGTATAACTGGTTCTTTAGTAATTTGGAGAATAGGAACATGTTGTAAGCACATTTTTTTACAAAAATCAGAGGAGAAAGAAATGGTGAAGGGGGAGCATTCAATTAGAGGATTATGGGTTTTTAACCAATTAATTCCTAGAATGACGGGATAAAGTGGAGATTTAATAACATCAAATGTAAGGAATTCGGTATGAACGTTGTTGGTAATCATTTTTAGAGGAATTGTCTCATCTTTTATGGGTCCTGAGGATATAAATGAACCATCAATAACTCTGACTGGAACAAAGTTAGTTTTTCGAACACAAGGAATTTTATTTTTTGTAACAAAGGAAAAATCAAGGAAGGTTCCATTGGCACCAGAATCAATTATAGCCTCAGTCACGATTCTTTTTGTATCCCACTGTAATATGAGAGATATAGAAAAATAAGTAGATGTTTTTCTTTTTTGAAGAACATTCAATATTGAAGTAGATGAATGATGCTTACCACCTTTAGAATGTTTCAGTAGAGGACAATCGGGAATTAGATGTTCTTTCGAGGCACAATACATACATAGGTTTAATTGTCTCCTTCTTATTCTTTCTTCAGAAGTAAGAGGACTTCTTATTATACCTACCTCCATAGGTTCGGTTTGAGGAGGAAATTTTTCAGGAATTTTTGGAGGAGTGAAAGGTTTTCTCCAGGTAGAATTAGTAAGAACTTTTTCAGCCCTTCTTTCTCTTAGACGTCTATCAATACTAATGGAAAGTTGAATCAATGCATTTAAGGTGGGAGGAAGTTCAGTACGAGAGAGTTCATCTTTCACAGCTTCTGATAATCCGAGACGGAATTGATTGCATAAAGTAATGTCATTCCATTGGGTTTCTGTAGCCCATCTTTTGAATTCTGCAATATAATCTTCAACAGGTCTATTCTTTTGGTGGAGAGTTCTGATGGTTAAATCAGCAGTAGCCTGTTTATAAGGATCTTCATATAATAAAGACATAGCTTCAAAGAACTCATCCAATGAATCTAATATGGGATCATCATTCTCTAAAAAGGAATGGGCCCATGCCATAGGTTCACCTCTTAAAAAAGAGATCACTGAACAAACTTTTGATCTTTCAGTGAGATAAGATCTAGGTTTTAAAGCTATTAGGAGTTTACAAGAATTCAAAAACTCTTCTTCTTACCCACCATTGTTCTTTTTACCTCCTTCTTCTTACCCCCTTCTTATTCTTACTCCCCCCCTTCTTCTTACCCCTCCTCTTCTTCTTACCCCCCTCTTTTTCTTACCCCCACCCCTTCTTCTTACCCCCACCCCTCTTCTTACCCCCTCTTTACCCCACCCCTTCTTCTTACCCCCCTCTTCTTACCCCTCCCCTTCTTCTTACTCCCCTTCCCTGTAGCATGGCCGAGCTCCTCTCCGGTCCGCGGTGCCCGGCCGGAGTGCTAGGAAGGTGCACACTCAGTGTGCACTTCCTGTCAGTCCGGCCGATTACAGGAAACAGAAACTCCTGTTCCGCACGGAGTTTCTGTTTCCCGTACCCAGCCGGACTGAAAAGAAGTGCACACTCAGTGTGCACCTTCCTATCACTCCGACCGGGCACCACTTACAGGACCTAAGGATCTGCTGCAAATGTCTTGGTGACAGATACCACAGGACACATTCAGAGGTCTTGTGGAGTCCATGCCTCGATGTATCAGAGCTGTCATGAATTTGGTGAGGTAAAAAAATCTAAAGATTGGTTTGAAATTGTTTTTGTTTTGCTCTATTTGTTTTTTTACTGTACCATGCTACACAATTAGTTAGTGGATGGGAATTCTGCATTACAGATTCATATTAAGCATGTTTTTGGTTAAATGACTGAGCTGCAGGTGTTATTTTATAGAGCATGTTTCTCTTATTACTATTTTTTATGTTACTGAATTTTTTGTCCTTAAGAAAATCGCATACGCTAGATGTTATTACATAGATAGTGAGTTTGTCATTGTACTTTATCATCATAGTAAA
>OW240912.1:282618336-282694201 GCA_933207985.1 Pelobates cultripes
CCCTCCTACCTCCTCCTCCCTCAGTCTTTTTGTTCCTGTCCTATCCCTATAGGACCAAATTAGTCTATTTTCAGGACTATAATCACTTTTCTTTTATGGCTTACCTGAGGGTTTTTACCTTCTGCCCCCAAGGAAGTTCAGCCTCTCTTCCTTGGGAAGCTTCAGTATCCGGCCCTGTGCAAAGGTGTCCCCCTGAAGATACCCCCTTAGTGACCGGGGGTTTTACTTGCAGTGACCCTAGGGGTAGCAAGAGAAAAAATGCCAAATAACTCTGATTCCCTGCAGTGACCAAGAGGTAGCAGGAAGTGGCAAGAAGACTTTATCCTGGATGGATTTCTACATATTGAAACAGCCCACATGTATGTATGTACAAATACTTTTTACCATATATATACTGTATTTGTTAAATCATATGTGTGGGGTTTCCCCCCCCCCCGCCTATTATTTCTGTGTACTTTTCATTTCTTTCACGCCTTCTCGGCGTCCTGTTTGTCCGGGTGCGCATGCGCGCCCTTTCGCGCGTGCACGTTTGTATCGCGTGCACGCTAGCTTCATTCGCGTGCACGCCGGGTCCGCGCGCACGCTATACACCGCGCATGCGTCTGGTCCCCATGAGGCAGTTACAGTGCCTCCTACTCGGAAGTAGCTTCCGGGTTTGTGCCGCGCATGCGCAGTTAACGAGCGGTGAATTCGCTCGTTTTGAGCATGCGCGGATAGGCGGTGACGTCAGATATGACTTCACACGCCTATTTAAGCGCCAAAGTTGGATTAAATTGTTACCTGATGTCCTCATTAGGTCTTTAGAGGACCTGTTTTCATACAGTTCTCAATTTGAATTGCGTTTAAATTTTACAGGAAAATCTGAAGGTAAGCTTTACTTCTTAAAGGTATATACACATTTTTTAATTTCTTTACTCCTTTCTTTCTATAACAATAAAAATTCCTTTTTTAGACTGTTCATAATCAACTCCAAAATGGAGAAAGACAAAAGGAGATCTATTTCTTCTGATTCGGACTCTTCTGGATATAAAAATAGGTCACACTCTAAGAGTTATAGGTAAGCCATATCACATCATTTATTTCTGTAGCGGAACGCCAATATAAAATCCACGAATTCCGCTGGTCCAGAAACGAATCCACAGTCAAGCGCTGAAAACACCAAGGCAATATCCCCAACCTCCCAATAACCGGACGAGACACAGTTTTGGGAGTCAACTGACAATCCTTTAATCGGCACGACAATTTATACAAGTCCCCATGCAAGCGGTTTCCCGAGTCCCTTCCCAGGGGCATTCCCAGAGGGGACTACATGGGGGACTTACAGTATAACATATTTCTCCCATCAGGCACTGCTGCACGAGAGGGATCATCCTCCCAGAATGCACCGTAAAGGGGATTATCCCCTCGTGCAGCAGAACCGGCAATTCATATAAAAATACATAACTTTTAAAATATACGGTGGATTTACACGAATGGACGTTCAGTAGTTAGCTGGGGTCTGGGCGCATCATTCGTGAGATTGCCGCTCAGATCCCAGCCAAAATAACCGAACGCCGCACAGAAAACACATTTCTTTCAAAACCCACAAAAAGGACCGATTGCTTTTGGTGAACCTGGTCCTGAAACTCCCGAACGTCTGGGAGGCTCAGCGGTGTTCGTGCCGTCGAATAACTATTGGTAATGGTATGCGTTCGACGACACGGACCCGCTGACGAACAAGGGATCCAAGATGGCCGACCGCCGCATGGTCGGTAGTCGAACGACGGCCATCCAGGAGAGCCTCTAATAACCGATTGCAACAATGTTGCAATCGGTTAACTAGCGCCACACGCCTCTAAGTGTGTGGGCTATTAGAGGGTATCGCGTTCGGTTCACGAACGGCTTTCTAAAGTGCCGTTCGTGAAACGAAGGAAAATCCCCATACAAAACCGCCATTTGCATTCGGCGGAAACCGCAGTACAGGTAAAGCAGAAAATACATTAACATATACATAAGTATAAAGCGCATATCTCGCCCGACCTATTGGCAACCCTTAAAGGCACAGTCTCTAGTTCTTGTCCAAGTGGCTAGGTTTGCCACAATGCTCCCCCAGAACCAAGCCGGCATACACAGTCTGATCCCAACGGATCGGCTTGGGGATGTCCGGAGGAGTGCTCACAGATCATTTCTCAAGGTCTGTTTGTCTGGACAACCCGTCGGCGTTACCGTTTTGTTTCCCTGGGCGATAATGAATGGTAAAGTCAAAGGGCTGCAGCGCCAAACTCCAGCGCAGCAGCCTGGCATTGTCTCCAGCCACTCGGTTTAGCCACACCAACGGGTTGTGATCTGTGAGCAAAGAAAAGGGTTGCCCATAGAGATATGGCTGTAACTTTTTCAGGGCCCACACCACGGCCAGGCATTCTTTTTCTATGGCGGCGTAGCTCACCTCTCGGGGTAACAATTTCCGACTCAAGTACGCTACGGGGTGTTCTCCACCATCGGCTCCGACCTGGCTCAGTACTGCTCCCAATCCAAACATTGAGGCGTCTGTGTGAACAAGAAAACGTTTAGTTGGATCGGGAGCTGCCAGTACAGGGGCATTGGTCAGAGCCGTCTTCAGCTGATTGAATGCCTGTTCACACTCTGGGCCCAGACGACCTGCCGGGGCAGGTTTTTCTTCGTCAAATCAGTCAGGGGTTTGGCCAGGGCACTGTAGTTGGGTACAAATTTTCTGTAGTACCCTGCGGTACCTAGGAAAGCCAGGACTTGGGTTTTGGTCCTAGGGGTAGGCCACTGGGCTACAGCTTCAATCTTTGTGGGCTCAGGCTTCTGCTGCCCGCTACCAACCCGGTGTCCTAAGTACTGGACCTCTGCCATCCCTATGTGGCATTTGCTGGGTTTCAAGGTAAGCCCTGCCTCTCGGATCCGATCTATTACAGCCCCTATGTGTTGTAGGTGCTCTGACCAGGTCTGACTGTATATGGCAATATCGTCCAGATATGCACACGCATAGTCCTGGAACCCGTCCAGTAGCCGATCCACCATCTGCTGGAAGGTCGCGGGGGCGTTCTTCATCCCGAATGGCATGACTCGAAATTGGTACAAGCCAAACGGGGTGACAAACGCCGACTTAGGGATGGCGTCCTCGGCTAGTGGGATTTGCCAGTATCCCTTACATAAATCTATGGTCGTGAGATACTGACCCCTGGCCATCCTATCCAGCAGTTCGTCTATCCGAGGCATCGGGTAGGCGTCCGACACAGTTTTGTCGTTCAACCTCCGGTAGTCCACGCAGAACCGGGTGGTACCATCTTTCTTGGGAACCAGGACTACCGGCGATGCCCAGGGGCTATCGGAGTGCTCAATAACCCCCAACTGCAACATCTCTTCAATTTCTTTTCTCATATGTTTCCGCACGGATTCGGGAATCCGATAGGGAGTCTGTCGCATGGGAAGCTGTCCCGGGGTTTCTACTCGGTGGGTGGCTAGTGGAGTGTACCCAGGTAGGTTAGAAAAGGCGGCGCCCTTGGTTGCTATCAGTTCTTGTACCTGGATACGCTCTTGAGGACTTAGCCGCTCCTCCAGTTGAACCCCCTGGGAGGGTTCCTTCTGCTCCTCCTGCTCTAACAGATCTGGAAGGGGCAGGTTCTCCTGATCTTCGGAGGCGGGCGTGCAAATAGCTGCCAAGTCCTCCGTCCGCTCGTGGTAGGGTTTGAGCATGTTCACATGGAGCATGCGTCTCTTCCCTACTCCGGAGCATGGGCCGATCACATAGGTGGTATCGCATCTCTGCTCCACCACCTGGTATGGGCCCTGCCAGACGGCCTGTAGTTTATCGGTGCGGACTGGTTTAAGGATTAGCACCTTCTGTCCCACTTGAAAACTACGGTCTCTGGCCCCCTTGTCATACCAACGACGCTGTCGTTGTTGGGCGGCCTGGAGGTTGGTGCGCACTGCCTGGGTCAATTCCTCCAGGCGATCCCGGAACGCCAGCACATAGGGTACAATTGGGGTCCCATCTGCCCTACTCTCCCCCTCCCAATGCTCTCTAATGAGATCCAACGGCCCCCGGACCCTTCTCCCAAACAATAGCTCAAATGGGGAGAAACCTGTGGACTCTTGGGGCACCTCTCTGTATGCAAACAACAGATGGGGAAGGAATCGTTCCCAGTCCTTATGGGTCTCTCCGAATGTCCGGAGCATCTGTTTTAGGGTGCCGTTGAATCTCTCACATAATCCATTGGATTGCGGGTGGTACGCGGAGTTAATGATCGGCTTTATGCCACATATCCTCCATAACTGCTGAGTAACCTCAGCCGTGAATTGGGTCCCCCTATCTGAGACCATTTCCTGTGGGAACCCTACTCGGGAGAATATTTTCATCAAGGCTTCGGCTACGGTCTCCGCGTGGATATTCGTTAGGGCAATCGCCTCGGGGTACCGGGTGGCGTAATCCACCACGGTCAGGATATACCGTTTCCCAGCGGGGCTGGGTTTTGGTAGTGGCCCTACTATATCCACTGCTACACGGCTGAATGGTTCCTCAATGATAGGTAGGGGACACAGTTTCGCCTTGTGGCGGTCCCCCCTCTTGCCTACCCTCTGGCACACATCACAGGAGGTACAATATTGTCTCACATCTTTAGAAATCCCGGGCCAAAAGAAAGCGTGCGTTAAGCGATACCGGGTCCGGGTCATCCCTAGATGGCCGGACAGAGGGATATCATGGGCGATCCTTAGTAACTCCTGCCTATACTTCTGGGGCACTACTAGCTGCTTAGTTTGGAGCGTCACAGAGTTGCCTATTGCCCTTTCCGCCACCCGGTATAGTAACTTCTTCTCCCACCTGTACTGTTCTCCCTCCCGCCCCACCTGGTCCGTATCTACCCTATCTCGGTATACCTGCAGTGTGGGGTCTGTCTGCACCTCTACTTCAAACGTGGACGGGGTGTCCCAAGTCATGCCTGTCAAGGGGGGGTCATGATTCCTTACCTGAGCCTCAGAGTGTGCGGGGAATGCCGTGGTGCGAGCCTGTTGCCGGGTGGTTACCGGATGCGCCTCTTGTGACGGGGCCTGGGGTAGAAAAGCAGAAGTCATCTGGCCCAGGTCATTCCCCAAAACAACATCGGCCGGTAGTTTTTTCATTATGGCCACTTCCACAACCCCCTCCCCAGCACCCCAATTCAAATGCACCTTGGCCGTGGGTAACCGGTACATGGCTCCCCCTGCTACCCGGACTGCCACTGATCCGCCAGTGTGGGCCGTATCTGGAATTAGATGGGGGGCCACTAAGGTTAAGGTGGCTCCCGAGTCCCGCAGCCCCTGCACACCCTCCCACAAATACAACTTGGCGGTGATGCTGCCGGTTGTCCGTGGCTTGCACAGACATTACCTCGTACAGAACCCCCAATGGTTCCTCGGTTGGTATACTTGTCAGCTCCGAATGGTCAGGTTCTGCGTGGTAGAAATGGGCCGCCGCCCTGGGAACGGAATTCTGCCGTACCTGGTTCCACGCCTGCCTGCTACAATTCTGGGTGCACTCCCGGGACATATGCCCCCACTGCCGGCAGGTATGGCATTGTATGTTGGCCCTGCCATTGTAGCGGGCTGGCGGTGGGGGGTTTCCTGGTGGTGGCCTGAAGGGGGTAGGGTTGGCGGGTGTGGAGCTGGCTGGGTGCTGTTGTATTGGCGGTCTTAGGGGGCTCCTGTTGGTGAGCCCATGGTGTCTCCGGGCGTCAAAGTGTTCGTCTGCCAATCGGGCGGCTGCTGTGAGGTTGAGAGGTTTTCGGTCCCTTACCCACTCCTGTGCCTCTGGTGACAGACCGTTGAAGAATTGCTCCAGCAAGATGAGTTGGCGCAGTTCCTCCATGGTGGTGGCTTGACTTGCCTGAATCCACCCTTGTAAAGCTTGGTCCAGCTTATGCGCCCATTCTGCGTGGGAATCTCTGTCGGGTTTTTTCAATCCCCGAAATTTCCGTCGGTATGCCTCTGGGGTTATGGCATATCTTTCTAGGATTGCTCTTTTTACTTTAAAGTAGTCTTTGCTGTCCTCTCTGGGCACAGCGCGGTAAGCCTCTGCTGCTCGTCCTGCCAACTTGCCTGCCAGTAAGGGTACCCACATGGCCGGTTCCAGATCGTGCAGGTCGCATAGCCTCTCGAAATCCTGCAGATATCCGTCTATCTCATCCTTCTCGCAGAATGCTTTAAATGCCTGGTACGGTATTTTCTGCTTTGTTGGAGGGCAGAATGAGTTGACGATGGATTCCGCCCTGGATGGTGACCTCTGGGGTTGCTGTGCCATAATGTAGTCCTGGACGTCGACCATTAGCACGGTTAAAATGTCCAGGGTTACTGGCTGTGGTACAAATTCCAGCCGGGTTCTCAGTTCCCTCTGGTATGGTGTTTCCTCTCTGGCAGGTGGGGGTGGACTGCTGTGTGCCTGGTCGCCCTCCATTAGTTCTGCAATCAGGACTGCTTTCGATTTGTTGCTAGCGCTTCTCCCTCTAGCCTCCAGCAGTTCCTTTAGCGTCTGTCTCTTTAACGCCGTGTAATCAGTCCCCATTCACTGATCGCTTTCGTCTGCTTGTTTCATACGAATTGCCTTTCCGTTCGGTTGTTCTTTCTATTCGAATGCGCTGTATTCGGCTGTAGAGTTGGATCCCACGGCTACCACCAATTGTAGCGGAACGCCAATATTAAATCCACGAATTCCGCTGGTCCAGAAACGAATCCACAGTCAAGCGCTGAAAACACCAAGGCAATATCCCCAACCTCCCAATAACCGGACGAGACACAGTTTTGGGAGTCAACTGACATTCCTTTAATCGGCACGACAATTTATACAAGTCCCCATGCAAGGGGTTTCCTGAGTCCCTTCCCAGGGGCACTCCCAGAGGGACTACATGGGGGACTTACAGTATAACATATTTCTCCCATCAGGCACCGCTGCACGAGAGGGATCATCCTCCCAGAATGCACCGTTAAGGGGATTATCCCCTCGTGCAGCAGAACCGGCAATTCATATAAAAATACATAACTTTTAAAATACACGGTGGATTTACACGAATGGACGTTCGGTAGATAGCTGGGGTCTGGGCGCATCATTCGTGAGATTGCCGCTCAGATCCCAGCCAAAATAACCGAACGCCGCACAGAAAACACATTTCTTTCAAAACCCACAAAAGGAACCGATTGCTTTTGGTGAACCTGGTCCTGAAACTCCCGAACGTCTTGGAGGCTCAGCGGTGTTCGTGCCGTCGAATAACTATTGGTAATGTTATGCGTTCAACGACACGGACCCGCTGAAGAACACGGGATCCAAGATGGCCGACCGCCGCATGGTCGGTAGTCGAATGACGGCCACCCAGGAGAACCTCTAATAACCGATTGCAACAATGTTGCAATCGGTTAACTAGTGCCACACGCCTCTAAGTGTGTGGGCTATTAGGGGGTATCGCGTTCGGTTCACGAACGGCTTTCTAAAGTGCCGTTCGTGAAACGAAAGAAAATCCCCATACAAAACCGCCAATTGCATTCGGCGGAAACAGTATTACAGGTAACACGGAAAATACATTCACATTTACATAGGTGTATAGCGCATATCTTGCCCGACCTAGTGGCAACCCTTAAAGGCACAGTCTCTAGTTATTGTCCAAGTGGCTAGGTTTGCCACAATGCTCCCCCAGAACCAAGCCGGCATACACAGTCTGATCCCAACGGATCGGCTTGGGGATGTCCGGAGGAGTGCTCACAGATCATTTCTCAAGGTCTGTTTGTCGGGACAACCCGTCGGCATTACCGTTTTGTTTCCCTGGGCGGTAGTGAATTGTAAAGTCAAAGGGCTGCAGCGCTAAACTCCAGCGCAGCAGCCTGGCATTGTCTCCAGCCACACGGTTTAGCCACACCAACGGGTTGTGATCTGTGAGCAAAGAAAAGGGTTGCCCATAGAGATATGGCTGTAACTTTTTCAGGGCCCACACCACGGCCAGGCATTCTTTTTCTATGGCGGCGTAGCTCACCTCTCGGGGTAACAATTTCCGACTCAAGTACGCTACGGGGTGTTCTCCGCCATCGGCTCCGACCTGGCTCAGTACTGCTCCCAATCCAAACATTGAGGCGTCTGTGTGAACAAGAAAACGTTTAGTTGGATCGGGAGCGGCCAGTACAGGGGCATTGGTCAGAGCCGTCTTCAGCTGATTCAATGCCTGTTCACACTCTGGGGCCCAGACGACCTGCCGGGGCAGGTTTTTCTTCGTCAAATCAGTCAGGGGTTTGGCCAGGGCACTGTAGTTGGGTACAAATTTTCTGTAGTACCCTGCGGTACCTAAGAAAGCCAGGACTTGGGCTTTGGTCCTAGGAGTAGGCCACTGGGCTACAGCTTCGATCTTTGCGGGCTCAGGCTTCTGCTGCCCGCTACCAACCCGGTGTCCTAAGTACTGGACCTCTGCCATCCCTATGTGGCATTTTCTGGGTTTCAAGGTAAGCCCTGCCTCCCGAATCCTATCTATTACTGCCCCTATGTGTTGTAGGTGCTCCGACCAGGTCGGACTGTATATGGCAATATCGTCCAGATATGCACACGCATAGTCCTGGAACCCGTCCAGTAGCCGATCCACCATCCGCTGGAAGGTCGCGGGGGCGTTCTTCATCCCGAATGGCATGACTCGAAATTGGTACAAGCCAAACGGGGTGACAAACGCCGACTTAGGGATGGCGTCCTCGGCTAGTGGAATTTGCCAGTATCCCTTACACAAATCTATGGTAGTGAGATACTGACCCCTGGCCATTTTATCAAGCAGTTCGTCTATCCGAGGCATCGGGTAGGCGTCCGACACAGTTTTGTCGTTCAACCTCCGGTAGTCCACGCAGAACCGGGTGGTACCATCTTTCTTGGGAACCAGGACTACCGGCGATGCCCAGGGGCTATCGGAGTGCTCAATAACCCCCAACTGCAACATCTCGTCAATTTCTTTCCTCATATGTTCCCGCACGGATTCGGGAATCCGATAGGGAGTCTGTCGCATGGGAAGCTGTCCCGGGGTTTCTACTCGGTGGGTGGCTAGTGGAGTGTACCCAGGTAGGTTAGAAAAGGCGGCGCCCTTGGTTGCTATCAGTTCTTGTACCTGGATACGCTCTTGAGGACTTAGCCGCTCCCCCAGTTGAACCCCCTGGGAGGGTTCCTTCTGCTCCTCCTGCTCTAACAGATCTGGAAGGGGCAGGTTCTCCTGATCTTCGGAGGCGGGCGTGCAAATAGCTGCCACGTCCTCCGTCCGCTCGTGGTAGGGTTTGAGCATGTTCACATGGAGCATGCGTCTCTTCCCTACTCCGGAGCATGGGCCGATCACATAGGTGGTATCGCATCTCTGCTCTACCACCTGGTATGGGCCCTGCCAGACGGCCTGTAGTTTATCGGTGCGGACCGGTTTAAGGATTAGCACCTTCTGTCCCACTTGAAAACTACGGTCTCTGGCCCCCTTGTCATACCAACGACGCTGTCGTTGTTGGGCGGCCTGGAGGTTGGTGCGCACGGCCTGGGTCAATTCCTCCAGGCGATCCCGGAACGCCAGCACGTAGGGTACAATTGGGGTCCCATCTGCGCTACTCTCCCCCTCCCAATGCTCTCTAATGAGATCCAACGGCCCCCGGACCCTTCTCCCAAACAATAGCTCAAATGGGGAGAAACCTGTGGACTCTTGGGGTACCTCTCTGTATGCAAACAACAGATGGGGAAGGAATCGTTCCCAGTCCTTATGGGTCTCTCCGAATGTCCGGAGCATCTGTTTTAGGGTGCCGTTGAATCTCTCACATAATCCATTGGATTGCGGGTGGTAGGCGGAGTTAATGATCGGCTTAATGCCACATATCCTCCATAATTGCTGAGTAACCTCAGCCGTGAATTGCGTCCCCCTATCGGAGACCATTTCCTGTGGGAACCCTACTCGGGAGAATATTTTCATCAAGGCTTCAGCTACGGTCTCGGCGTGTATATTAGTTAGGGCAATCGCCTCGGGGTACCGGGTGGCGTAATCCACCACGGTCAGGATATACCGTTTCCCAGAAGGGCTGGGTTTTGGTAGTGGCCCTACTATATCTACTGCCACACGGCTGAATGGTTCCTCAATGATAGGTAGGGGACACAGTTTTGCCTTGTGGCGGTCCCCCCTCTTGCCTACCCTCTGGCACACATCACAGGAGGTACAATATTGCCTCACGTCTTTAGAAATCCCGGGCCAAAAGAATGCGTGCGTTAAGCGATACCGGGTCCGGGTCATCCCTAGATGGCCGGACAGAGGGATATCATGGGCGATTCTTAGTAACTCCTGCCTATACTTCTGGGGCACTACTAACTGCTTAGTTTGGAGCGTCACAGAGTTGCCTATTGCCCTTTCCGCCACCCGGTATAGTAACTTCTTCTCCCACCTGTACTGTTCTCCCTCCCGCCCCACCTGGTCCGTATCTACCCTATCCCGGTATACCTGCAGTGTGGGGTCGGTCTGCACCTCTACTTCGAACGTGGACGGGGTGTCCCAAGTCATGCCTGTCAAGGGGGGGTCATGATTTCTTACCTGAGCCTCAGAGTGTGCGGGGAATGCCGTGGTGCGAGCCTGTTGCCGGGTGGTTACCGGATGCGCCTCTTGTGACGGGGCCTGGGGTAGAAAAGCAGAAGTCATCTGGCCCAAGTCATTCCCCAAAACAACATCAGCCGGTAGCTTTTTCATTATGGCCACTTCCACAACCCCCTCCCCAGCACCCCAATTCAAATGCACCTTGGCCGTGGGTAACCGGTACATGGCTCCCCCTGCTACCCGGACTGCCACTGATCCGCCAGTGTGGGCCGTATCTGGAATTAGATGGGGGGCCACTAAGGTTAAGGTGGCTCCCGAGTCCCGCAGCCCCTGCACTTCTTTCCCTCCCACAAATACAACTTGGCGGTGATGCTGCCGGTTGTCCGTGGCTTGCACAGACATTACCTCGTACAGAACCCCCAATGGTTCCTCGGTTGGTATACTTGTCAGCTCCGAATGGTCAGGTTCTGCGTGGTAGAAATGGGCCGCCGCCCTGGGAACGGAATTCTGCCGTACCTGGTTCCACGCCTGCCTGCTACGATTCTGGGTGCACTCCCGGGACATATGCCCCCACTGCCGGCAGGTATGGCATTGTATGTTGGCCCTGCCATTGTAGCGGGCTGGCGGTGGGGGGTTTCCTGGTGGTGGCCTGAAGGGGGTAGGGTTGGCGGGTGTGGAGCTGGCTGGGTGCTGTTGTATTGGCGGTCTTAGGGGGCCCCTGTTGGTGAGCCCATGGTGTCTCCGGGCGTCAAAGTGTTCGTCTGCCAATCGGGCGGCTGCTGTGAGGTTGAGAGGTTTTCGGTCCCTTACCCACTCCTGTGCCTCTGGTGACAGACCGTTGAAGAATTGCTCCAGCAAGATGAGTTGGCGCAGTTCCTCCATGGTGGTGGCTTGACTTGCCTGAATCCACCCTTGTGAAGCTTGGTCCAGCTTATGCGCCCATTCTGCGTGGGAATCTCTGTCGGGCTTTTTCAATCCCCGAAATTTCCGTCGGTATGCCTCTGGGGTTATGACATATCTTTCTAGGATTGCTCTTTTTACTTTAAAGTAGTCTTTGCTGTCCTCTCTGGGCACAGCGCGGTAAGCCTCTGCTGCTCGTCCTGCCAACTTGCCTGCCAGTAAGGGTACCCACATGGTCGGTTCCAGATCGTGTAGGTCGCATAGCCTCTCGAAATCCTGCAGATATCCGTCTATCTCATCCTTCTCCTCGCAGAATGCTTTAAATGCCTGGTACGGTATTTTCTGCTTTGTTGGAGGGCAGAATGAGTTGACGATGGATTCCGCCCTGGATGGTGACCTCTGGGGTTGCTGTGCCATAATGTAGTCCTGGACGTCGGCCATTAGCACGGTTAGAATGTCCAGGGTTACTGGCTGTGGTACAAATTCCAGCCGGGTTCTCAGTTCCCTCTGGTATGGTGTTTCCTCTCTGGCAGGTGGGGGTGGACTGCTGTGTGCCTGGTCGCCCTCCATTAGTTCTGCAATCAGTACTGCCTTCGATTTGTTGCTAGCGCTTCTCCCTCTAGCCTCCAGCAGTTCCTTTAGCGTCTGTCTCTTTAACGCCGTGTAATCAGTCCCCATTCACTGATCGCTTTCGTCTGCTTGTTTCATACGAATTGCCTTTCCGTTCGGTAGTTCCTTTCATTCGAATGCGCTGTATTCGGCTGTAGAGTTGGATCCCACCGCTGCCACCAATTGTAGCAGAACGCCAATATAAAATCCACAATTCCGCTGGTCCAGAAACGAATCCACAGTCAAGCGCTGAAAACACCAAGGCAATATCCCCAACCTCCCAATAACCGGACGAGACACAGTTTTGGGAGTCAACTGACAATCCTTTAATCGGCACGACAATTTATACAAGTCCCCATGCAAGGGGTTTCCTGAGTCCCTTCTCAGGGGCATTCCCAGAGGGGACTACATGGGGGACTTACAGTATAACATATTTCTCCCATCAGGCACTGCTGCACGAGAGGGATCATCCTCCCAGAATGCACCGTTAAGGGGATTATCCCCTCGTGCAGCAGAACCGGCAATTCATATAAAAATACATAACTTTTAAAATACACGGTGGATTTACACGAATGGACGTTCGGTAGTTAGCTGGGGTCTGGGCGCATCATTCGTGAGATTGCCGCTCAGATCCCAGCCAAAATAACCGAACGCCGCACAGAAAACACATTTCTTTCAAAACCCACAAAAAGAACCGATTGCTTTTGGTGAACCTGGTCCTGAAACTCCCGAACGTCTTGGAGGCTCAGCGGTGTTCGTGCCGTCGAATAACTATTGGTAATGTTATGCGTTCGACGACACGGACCCGCTGAAGAACAAGGGATCCAAGATGGCCGACCGCCGCATGGTCGGTAGTCGAACGACGGCCACCCAGGAGAGCCTCTAATAACCGATTGCAACAATGTTGCAATCGGTTAACTAGCGCCACACGCCTCTAAGTGTGTGGGCTATTAGGGGGTATCGCGTTCGGTTCACGAACGGCTTTCTAAAGTGCCGTTCGTGAAACGAAGGAAAATCCCCATACAAAACCGCCATTTGCATTCGGCGGAAACAGCAGTACAGGTAAAGCAGAAAATACATTAACATATACATAAGTATAAAGCGCATATCTCGCCCGACCTATTGGCAACCCTTAAAGGCACAGTCTCTAGTTATTGTCCAAGTGGCTAGGTTTGCCACAAATATTATCTATAAAGACTTTAGACAATTCTACGGAGGAGGGTAATTTCTTTAAAGAGATAAAATGGGCCATTTTTGTGAAGCGGTCCACAACGACAAGAATAGTGGTGAAATGCTGAGATGGTGGAAGATCCATGAGAAAATCCATAGAAATGGATTGCCAAGGTTTTTCTGGAATAGGTAAGTTAAGTAGTAATCCAAAAGGTTGATTATGTTCGGGTTTGGACCTTTGACAGATAGGGCAAGTTTTGACATATAATTCAATGGTTCTATCCTGACGAGGCCACCAATAATATCGTGAAGTTAGTTCAAGAGTTTTTTTTAATCCCAGGATGCCCAGCTAGTGGTGAGTCATGAACCATTTTAAGTAATTTATTCCTAAAAATAGGAGGGATATAAATTCTATTTTTAAAATAAAATATACCATCCTTTTTTGTTAATATAGGTGTGTTGGGAAGTCCAAGATCCTTTTGATTCAAATTCTTTATGTCATCATGAAGAGACGAAAGGATTCCAATTGTTTTGTTAGGAGGATAATCATCAATAGAAGTTTTATGAGGAATTCGGGAGAGGGCGTCAGCCTTTTGATTTCTAGTTCCAGGTCTGTATACTAATTGGAAGTTAAAGCAGTTAAAAAAGAGGTTCCATCTAACTTGTCTAGCTGTAAGGGTTTTGTTAGTATAGAGATATTCAAGATTTTTATGATCAGTATAAACAACTATAGGGTGTTTTGTATCTTCAAGAAGATGACGCCAATTTTCAAAGGCAGCTTTAACACTTAACAATTCTTTTTCGCCAATAGGATAATTTTTCTCAGCAGAGCTCAAGGATCTTGAAAAGAAGGCAACTGGATGAAGTGGATCTTGAGGTGTCTTTTGTTGAGAAAGAACTGCTCCGATAGCTGTATCTGATGCATCTACTTCAAGAACATATAAGAATGTTGGATTAGGTAGTTGCAGAATAGGTGCAGTTGTAAATCTTTTTTTTAATTCAGTGAAGGCTTTTTGTGCATCTTTATTCCAATTAAAAGGACGTTTACTACTGTTAAGGAGATTAAGTGGATGTGATACATCTGAGTAGTTTCTAATAAATTTTCTATAGAAATTTGCAAATCCAAGAAATCGTTGTAATTCTTTTGTAGTAGTAGGAACGGGCCAGTTAATAATACATTCAATTTTGGAGTTATCCATTTTTAAAGAATGAGGTGAAATAATGTATCCTAGAAAAGATAATTCAAAAGGCATTTCTCGGGTTTAGCATATAATTTGTGAGTTCTCAATCTAGATAGAACCCATTTTATATGCTTCCTATGTTCATCCAAATTGTTAGAATATATTAAGATATCCTCTAAATAGATAATAACACATACATCCAAAAGATCTCTAAAGATATCATTTATAAAATGTTGAAATGTTGCAGGGGCATTACAAAGCCCAAAAGGCATCACAAGATATTCATAGAGACCATATCTTGTTCGGAAAGCGGTCTTCCATTCATCATCCTGTTTTATTCTAATGAGGTTATAAGCGCCTCGAAGGTCGAGTTTAGTGAATATAGTTGCGGTTCTTAATCTTTCAATTAATTCATTTATTAGCGGAAGAGGATAACGGTTTTTGATTGTTATTTTATTTAAGGCTCTGTAATCTATAATGGGACGGATGGTTTGATCTTTATTCCTCACAAAGAATATACTAGAAGCAGCCGGGGACGTCGAGGGTCTGATGAACCCTTTGCGTAAATTTTCATTAAGATATTCTTTTAAGGTTTCTAATTCTTTTTCAGAAAGTGGGTAAATGTGGCCATAAGGAATAGGAGCTCCGGCTATTAGATCTATTGGGCAATCATATACCCGATGAGGTGGAAGTGTTTCTGCTTCTTTTTTACAAAAGACATCTGCAAAATCGGAGTAGAATGTAGGTATAACTGGTTCTTTAGTAATTTGGAGAATAGGAACATGTTGTAAGCACATTTTTTTACAAAAATCAGAGGAGAAAGAAATGGTGAAGGGGGAGCATTCAATTAGAGGATTATGGGTTTTTAACCAATTAATTCCTAGAATGACGGGATAAAGTGGAGATTTAATAACATCAAATGTAAGGAATTCGGTATGAACGTTGTTGGTAATCATTTTTAGAGGAATTGTCTCATCTTTTATGGGTCCTGAGGATATAAATGAACCATCAATAACTCTGACTGGAACAAAGTTAGTTTTTCGAACACAAGGAATTTTATTTTTTGTAACAAAGGAAAAATCAAGGAAGGTTCCATTGGCACCAGAATCAATTATAGCCTCAGTCACGATTCTTTTTGTATCCCACTGTAATATGAGAGATATAGAAAAATAAGTAGATGTTTTTCTTTTTTGAAGAACATTCAATATTGAAGTAGATGAATGATGCTTACCACCTTTAGAATGTTTCAGTAGAGGACAATCGGGAATTAGATGTTCTTTCGAGGCACAATACATACATAGGTTTAATTGTCTCCTTCTTATTCTTTCTTCAGAAGTAAGAGGACTTCTTATTATACCTACCTCCATAGGTTCGGTTTGAGGAGGAAATTTTTCAGGAATTTTTGGAGGAGTGAAAGGTTTTCTCCAGGTAGAATTAGTAAGAACTTTTTCAGCCCTTCTTTCTCTTAGACGTCTATCAATACTAATGGAAAGTTGAATCAATGCATTTAAGGTGGGAGGAAGTTCAGTACGAGAGAGTTCATCTTTCACAGCTTCTGATAATCCGAGACGGAATTGATTGCATAAAGTAATGTCATTCCATTGGGTTTCTGTAGCCCATCTTTTGAATTCTGCAATATAATCTTCAACAGGTCTATTCTTTTGGTGGAGAGTTCTGATGGTTAAATCAGCAGTAGCCTGTTTATAAGGATCTTCATATAATAAAGACATAGCTTCAAAGAACTCATCCAATGAATCTAATATGGGATCATCATTCTCTAAAAAGGAATGGGCCCATGCCATAGGTTCACCTCTTAAAAAAGAGATCACTGAACAAACTTTTGATCTTTCAGTGAGATAAGATCTAGGTTTTAAAGCTATTAGGAGTTTGCAAGAATTCAAAAACTCTTCTTCTTACCCACCCCTTCTTCATACCCCCTTCTTCATACCTCCCTTCTTCTTCTTACCCCCCTTCTTCTTACCCTACCCCTTTTCTTACCCCCCTCTTCTTACCCCTCCCCTTCTCCTTACCTCCACCCCTTCTTCTTACCCCCTCTTTTTACCCCACCCCTTCTTCTTACCCCCCTCTTCTTACCCCTCCCCTTCTTCTTACTCCCCTTCCCTGTAGCATGGCCGAGCTCCTCTCCGGTCCGCGGTGCCCGGCCGGAGTGCTAGGAAGGTGCACACTCAGTGTGCACTTCCTGTCAGTCCGGCCGATTACAGGAAACAGAAACTCCTGTTCCGCACGGAGTTTCTGTTTCCCGTACCCAGCCGGACTGAAAAGAAGTGCACACTCAGTGTGCACCTTCCTATCACTCCGACCGGGCACCACTTACAGGACCTAAGGATCTGCTGCAAATGTCTTGGTGACAGATACCACAGGACACATTCAGAGGTCTTGTGGAGTCCATGCCTCGATGTATCAGAGCTGTCATGAATTTGGTGAGGTAAAAAAATCTAAAGATTGGTTTGAAATTGTTTTTGTTTTGCTCTATTTGTTTTTTTACTGTACCATGCTACACAATTAGTTAGTGGATGGGAATTCTGCATTACAGATTCATATTAAGCATGTTTTTGGTTAAATGACTGAGCTGCAGGTGTTATTTTATAGAGCATGTTTCTCTTATTACTATTTTTTATGTTACTGAATTTTTTGTCCTTAAGAAAATCGCATACGCTAGATGTTATTACATAGATAGTGAGTTTGTCATTGTACTTTATCATCATAGTAAATGCTTCCAAAAATGTAGCCGAGTGGAAAACAAAATACATTATTAATTATGTTTCACCGTTCCTCTAGCTGTGCAGTTTATGAGTTTATTCAAGGACAAGAACAGTGCATTTTCAGATACAATTCTTTAATTAATACATGGGATAAATTTTACATGATTTAAAAAAAATACACGATGAGAAGGCATGATATTAGGACATGTTATAATTTAAAACCCAAAGCTGCCACTTTGTTCACATTACATTATGATCTCGAGCAGTGAACCAAAAAAACTTAAATGGAGCTTTTGCCGTATTTATTTAACAATTTCTCTACTCTTATTCATATTTCATTCTTTTAATATGAAAGGTAATAAGTCAGACAGGCTCAAATCTGGAAAATTAGTATGGCTAGCAACAACCTATAGTTTCATTTAGATATTGTTGCTTGTTGTTATTCTTTAAAAGACAAATGCAGTTATTAAAATAAAAAACAAGAGTGTAATGCACACACTTAAAAAGGGTGAATACTTCTTGCAGGGTGCTCCAGAAAGGGAGGGACAATCCCTGAAGACACCAAATGGAAGACAAAGAAATATCCAGGCACACCTGAGGTTTCTTCTAAATGTCAGTCTTTTTTATTTGAAACAAGAAAGTGGAGACAATGTTTTGGCTCCTCTCTGAGTCCGTGAGACTTGATAAAGGCTCAGAGAGGAGCTGAAATCTTGTCTCCACTTCCTTGTTTCAAATAAAAAAAGAATGCCTTTTAGAAGAAACCTCAGGTGTGCCTAGATATTTATTTTTCTTCCATTAAATGCAGTTGTTACCACATAAAATAGGTAGATTAGGTATTATTATTATTATCGCCATTTATAAAGCGCCAACAGATTCCGTAGCGCTTTACAATATTATGAGAGGGTGGATTTAACTATAAATAGGACAATTACAAGAAAACTTACAGGAACGATAGGTTGAAGAGGACCCTGCTCAAACGAGCTTACAGTCTATAGGAGGTTGGGCATGAAACACATTAGGACAGGAAATATCAATCAAATAAGGTGGGAGTGAAGCAGAGCAGGAGGAGAAAGTAGAGGAGTAGAGTGCTGCCCTTTAGGAGAGAGCAAGAGACAGGTATGTAAGGTAGAGGTTACTCTAGGAAGCCATAAGCTATTCTAAAGAGATGGGTTTTAAGGTACTTCTTAAAGGATTGAAGACTAGGCAGGCTATTCCACAGGAAGGGAGCCACCCGCGAGAAGTCCTGCAAGCGTGAGTTGGACTTACGGGTGCGAGCAGCTGACAGGAGAAGGTCACGGGCAGAACGGAGGGACAGAGAAGGGGCATACCTATGGATCTGTGAAGAGATATAAGAGGGGCTAGAATTGTTCAGTGATTTGTATGTATGGGTTAACACTTTGAATTGACTCCTATAGGATACAGGAAGCCAATGTAAGGACTGACAGAGGGGTGAGGCGTGAGAGGACCGACTAAAGAGAAAAATCAGTCTAGCAGCAGCATTCATTACAGACTGTAGCGGGGCAATATGGCTTTTGGGAAGACCAATCAGGAGAGGGTTACAATAATCCATGCTGGAAATTACTAAAGCATGGACAAGCTCCTTGGTAGAATTTTTTGTAAGAAAGGGGCGGATGCGGGCTATGTTTTTAAGTTGGAATCTACAGGATTTGGCAACAAACTGGATGTGAGGCTCAAATGTGAGGCCAGAGTCAAGTATGATGCCAAGACAGCGTGCTTGCAAGGATGGACTTATGTGGATACCACTAACTTGAAGTGAGAGCGAGAGAGAAGGATCAGTATTAGGAGGAGAAAAGATAAGGAGTTGAGTTTTAGAGAGATTCAGTTTCAGAAACCAGGTAAAATGTATACAGGTGTTAGGACAGGTTTCTCCTTTGCTTGTTTTTCACCTTCTGTAAATTAACCCCTTAAGACAGGAGGGCGTACTATTACGCCCTATTCTAAGCGGCTCTAAACGCCGCCGAGCGTAATAGTACGCCCTCCGGTCTTTCATTACTTACCCGGTCGCCGGCGATCCACGCCAGCAATCGCAGTTGGGGGGACTCCCAGGGAGCCCCCCCGCAGCAGATCTTCCTCCTGGCAGCCCCCCCGGCCATGTGAGAGTGAGGTCCTTGCAAGGACCTCACAATCACATGGCCGGGATAGCTGGCTGCAGCATTGCCAGCAGGGGGACTGCCTGTAAAAAATATATATATATATATATATATATATATATATACTTAGATCATATATATATATCATATAAGTGGAGACAAGGTTTCAGCTCCTCTCTGAAATGATCTAAGTATATATATACACATATGCATACAAACACATACACTGTCTAGGTGTGTTTTACTATTAATATATATATAATTATATATATATATATATATTAATATCAAATTACACGTAGACTGATACTGATTAAATATATATAATTATTGTTATATATATTCATATCTAATATAAAAAAATGTAAATATGTTAAAAAATAAAATTTAAAAAAATAATTAAATATAAATAATTAAAAAATATATAGATGTGTGTTATTTCATTCTAACTGTATTGTGATATTAATATATATATATTTATAGCAAAATACATGTAGAACGAAATAATATATATATATATTTATATACATAAATATACACATATATATCACTATATATACCTATATATAAATAAAAATATTTAAAAAAAATTATATACATATATATTCACATACGTGTATATATATATACATATACTAATTCTACATTTATATTTATGTAATATTTTTACATAATTAGGTATCTTAATTATTTACAATTAGCGGGACCTGCCTGACAACCCATGCCGAAAGTAAAGGGAATTTAATTTGCTAGCACTATATTTAACCCTATAACTTTCCAAGACACCATAAAACCTGTACATGGGGGGTACTGTTCTACTCAGGAGACTTCGCTGAACACAAATATTAGTGTTTCAAAACAGTAAAATGTATTACAACGATGATATACCCAGTAAAAGTGAAGTTTTTTGCATTTTTCACACACAAACAGCACTTACACGGACGATATTATTGCTGCGATACTTTTTACTGTTTTGAAACACAAATATTTATTTTCAGCAAAGTCTCCCGAATACAACAGTACCCCTCAAGTACAGGTTTTATGGTGTTTTCAAAAGTTACAGCGTCAAATATAAGGCTTGTGTTTCATTTTTTTCACATTAAAATTTGCCAGATTGGTTACGTTGCCTTTGAGACCCTATGGTAGCCCAAGAATGAAAATTACCCCTATGATGGCATACCATTTGCAAAAGAAGACAACCCAAGGTATTGTAAACGGGGTATGTCCAGTCTTTTTTAGTAGCCACTTAGTCACAAACACTGGCCAAAATTGGTGTTTTTTGCATTTTTCACACACAAATAAATACTAACGCTAACTTTGACCAGGGTTTGTGACCAAATGGATACTAAAAAAGACTGGACATACCCCATTTACAATACCTCGGGTATTGCAAATGGTATGCCATTATGGGTGTAAATTTCATTCCTGGGCTACTATAAAGTCCCAAAGGCAACGTAACCAATCTGCGAATTTTAATTTCAAATGTAACATGCTATATTTGACCCTGTAACTTCCCAAAACGCCATAAAACCTGTACATAGGGGGTACTGTTTTACACGTGAGACTTTGCTGAATACAAATATGTGTATTTTATTGCAGTAAAAGCAAACAGTATTATGGCATTGACAGTTAAAATGTCGTGTAGAACTAAAAAAGAATTTAAAAATCTTATTTTCTCCCATTTTTATTCATATTACATTATGTTTCATAGCTAAATATTTGATATTAAATGAAAGCCCTGTTTCCCCTGAATAAAATGATATATAATAAGGGTGGGTGTATTTAATATGAAAGAGTTGAATTACGGTTGGACAGACATGTAGCGCAAATGCCAGGTTTTGTTTACATTTTGTTTCGTTCACAATGTGTATATTTGGCGCCGTCCTTAAGGGGTTAAAATCATATGTATGCTATTGCTATTGTTTTTATTATGCTACCAGTTCTGACACAATATATTGGCATCAGAACTTTTAATTCCTATTGAACAGAAGGCAAATTTGCAAACTCTCATGAAAAGTTATTATGCATCCTGGAGCATATCTGTTGTACAACCCAAAGAAAATGCAATAGCTAACAGAAATATTGTTGTCGCAAAAAGACATATTGGATTGATACCCTATACCTGGGGTGCCGAAAAGGTAAATACACAGATGTTTTAGAACTACTGCTTCCATGATGCATTGCTATTCTAAAGGTGTGCAAAGCATCATGGGAGTTGTTCTGCACTATCTGGGGATCTACTTTTTGTACACTTAGTATCTTTATTTTTTTATTTTTTCACATCAATAAGCGGATCATAGTTTATTGTATCATTGCCCACTTTCTTAACAGATAATAAAATAATAATACTTGCACTGAATTACCCAATTGATATGGGCACCTGTTCACTAAGCATTTCATTCCAAAGTCTTGGATATTAACTTGGACTTGGCTTTGGTTCCATATATATGAGCCAACATTATTATGTGAAGGTTTTTCACTAAATGTTGATACTGCTCTGTGAAGATTTGCCTTCTATTCATACATTCTGTACTGCAAATTACTGTAGCTACTGCAGCCTTTACATTGCAGAGACTTCGGGGACAGTCTCTTCACCCCAGAGCCACAACATTAAGCTGTAGATGTTCTGTTGCTTAGACTTAGAGTGTCCTTTTAAGTTTGCTGTTTTAGTGAGATCAGCACACTACAAATTGAAATCTATTGCTCTTTTAAACAACCCCCACTACCAGCCCAATAAGTTAAGACTGTATCAATCACTCTGTTGTGACAAAAATCAATTTCTGATGGGTTTCAAAAACAGGCAATATTACAATGTGTGGCAGAAATGGTGTCTGCTATCAAATGGCAGCCCTGGTTCCTAAAGGTAGTTTATTTATTAGTTTATACATTATGCATGGTAGGGATTTAAGCAGGGACATATCACTTTTGAGCCCCCATGAGGTGGGCAGCGGGCAACGAGGGAGCATACTCACCTGAGCTCTTCCTGCTCAGCTCCCTCTGTGCCGCTTAATGAAGCCGGGAGCCGGAATATGATGTCAGACCAGCTCCCGGCATCACTAAGCGGCACGCAGCTGAGCAGGAAAATCAGAGCTCCCTCTCCGCCTACTCAGCCTGTCCGCCCCCTGAGTGCCCACCCAGCATCCCCACTGGACTGCAGGTAAGCAATCCACTTCAGCTCTCCCGGGGAGGATGGGTGGATTTAAAATAAAAAAATAAAAAACAATAATTTGTGAGTGTTGATGGTAATGTCTGTGTGTGTGTGTGTGTGTGTGTCTGTGAGTGAATGTGTTTGTGTGTCTATGAGTGTGTGTATGTATGTGTGTGTGTCTAAGTGAGTGTGTGTGTTTGTGTGTGTGTGTGTGTGTGTGTCTGTGAGTGAATGTGTGTGTGTCTGTCAGTGAATGTGTGTTTGTCGGTCAGTGAATGTGTATGTGTCGGTCAGTGAGTGTGTATGTGTCGGTCAGTGAGTGTGTGTGTGTTGGTCAGTGAGTTCGTGCGTCTGTCAGTGCGTGTGTCTGTCAGTGAGAGTGTGCGTCTGTCAGTGTGTGTCCGAGTAATAGTGTGTCTGTCTATCAGTGTGTCAAATCAGTGAGTGTGTGTGTCATTGTTTGTCAGTGTATATAAGAGTGTGTGTCTGTCAGTCAAAGTGCGGCCTTGACTGGAAGGGATGGGAGAAAATTTATATTAAGAGGTGTGGGGGGTGACCAAGTACCGTCCTGCCTAGGGCAGCACAAATCCTTAATACACCACCGGATTTAACCCCTTAAGACCGGAGGGCGTACTATTACGTCCTCTAATAGGCGGCTCTAAACGCCGCCGGGCGTAATAGTACGCCCTCCGGTCTTTCTGTACTTACCCGGTCGCCGGCGGTCCCACGCCGGCGATCGCGGTGGGGGGGACTTCCAGGGAGCCCCCCGCGCACGTCCTCCAGGAAGCCCCCCGGCCGTGTGAGAGTGGGGTCCTAGCGAGGACCCCACAATCACATGGCCGGGGATAGCTGGCTTCTGTATTGCCAGCAGGGGGGCTGCCTGTAATGACAGGTGGTCCCCCCTGCTGGCTGAAAATAAAAATGAAATAAATAAATAGTGTAAAAAAATAAATAATATATACTTAGATCATATATATATATTATATATATATGATCAAAGTATATATATACACATATACATACACACATGTACACCGTCTAGGTGTATTTTACTATTAATATATATATAATTATATATATATATTAATATCAAATTACACGTACACTGATACTGATTAAATATATATATAATTATTGTTATATATATATTTATATATATTATAAAAAAAATTAAAATGTAAATACGTTAAAAAATAAAATTACAAAAATAATTAAAAATAAATAATTAAAAAATATATAGATGTGTGTTATTTCGTTCTAACTGTATTGTGAAATTAATATATATATATATATATCAAAATACACATAGAACGAAATAATATATATATTTATACACATAAATATATACGTATATATCACTATATATATACCTATATATAAATAAAAATATTTTAAAAAAAATTATATAGATATATACATATATATACACATACGTATATATATACATATATTGATTCTACATATATATTTATGTAATATTTTTACATAATTAGGTATCTTAATTAATTACAATTAGCAGGACCTGCATGACAACCCATGCCGAAAGTAAAGGGAATTTAATTTGCTAGCACTATATTTAACCCTATAACTTTCCGAGACACCATAAAACCTGTACATGGGGGGTACTGTTCTACTCGGGAGACTTCGCTGAACACAAATATTAGTGTTTCAAAACAGTAAAATGTATTACAACGATGATATCGCCAGTAAAAGTGACGTTTTTTGCATTTTTCACGCACAAACAGCATTAAACGGACAATATTATTGCTATGATACTTTTTACTGTTTTGAAACACAAATATTTGTGTTCAGTGAAGTCTCCCGAGTACAACAGTACCCCTCATGTACAGGTTTTATGGTGTTTTCAAAAGTTACAGCGTCAAATATAAGGCTTGCGTTTCATTTTTTTCACATTAAAATTCGCCAGATTGGTTACGTTGCCTTTGAGACCCTATGGTAGCCCAAGAATGAAAATTACCCCTATGATGGCATACCATTTGCAATAGTAGACAACCCAAGGTATTGCAAACAGGGTATGTCCAGTCTTTTTTAGTAGCCACTTAGTCACAAACACTGGCCAAAATTGGCGTTTTTTGCATTTTTCACACACAAACAAATACTAATGCTAACTTTGGCCAGTGTTTGTGACCAAATGGCTACTAAAAAAGACTGGACATACCCCATTTGCAATACCTTGGGTTGTCTACTATTGCAAATGGTATGCCATTATGGGTGTAAATTTCATTCCTGGGCTACTATAAAGTCCCAAAGGCAACGTAACCAATCTGGCGAATTTCAATTTCAAATGTAACGTGCTATATTTGACCCTGTAACTTCCCAAAACGCCATAAAACCTGTACATAGGGGGTACTGTTTTACACGTGAGACTTTGCTGAATACAAATATGTGTATTTTATTGCAGTAAAAGCAAACAGTATTATGACACTGACCGTTTAATTGTCATGTAGAACTAAAAAAATCCAATAAAATCGTATTTTCTCCCATTTTTTTCATATTAAATTATGTTTCATAGCTAAATATTTGATATTAAATGAAAGCCCTGTTTCCCCTGAATAAAATGATATATAATAAGGGTGGGTGCATTTACTATGAAAGAGGTGTATTACGGTTGGACAGACATGTAGCGCAAATGCCAGGTTTTGTTTACATTTTGTTTTGTTCACAACGTGTACATTTGGCTCCGTCCTTAAGGGGTTAAGGGGTATGTGATAACAATATGAGGCTTCAAAATGGAAAAATGGTTATAAAACATTTTGGAAGAAAACAACACTGAAAGAAAATAGATTAAACCAACAAATGCAAAGTTTTCCCAAATGGGATCACTCGTGTGACTGTGCATACATAAATCCCTTACAGCCTGGCACTGCTCTTGTGCTCATTTTATTTTAAATAAAAACAGCATAAACAAAAACATTAGTGTTATCAAACTGACAGTTTTCCATTTATTGTTCAAAGGTCCTTAAGTGCTTGAGTCATAGAAAACATAACTAAGCAACAGTAAAAGCATCCTCTAACAGGAAAAATCTATTAACATATTAAACCATTAGGGCTGAATATGGTCAATGCAGCAGCTTGAAAGTAACACATGTATAACATGCTGATGTGTCTGAAGCAACGTGATGTTGTAGTTATAAAACATGGAGTTTAATTCATTGACCAATTGCAAAATGTAGACAAAGTAAACAGATTAGGAGTTTTATTATTGTTTTTTTAACTTGGATTTTTTTGAAAACTTTGTTGCCTATTCACTGTTTAATAAATAAGTCACAGAGGGAAATGTCTAAGGGGGGTCTAGAGTGTTTGCTTGGACATTGGCAGGTGGGCATTCTTTCCAATGGCCATTGGAATAACTAAATAACCTCCATTTGTTTAAATATACATAGGGATTTAGGAGAGAGCGCAGGTAACTTTTTCTTTTGTTTTTACTGTATGCATTGCGGCTGATGTGTACTGTGGTCGTTGCTGCCGCCCAGGAGTGATGGGAGTGAGCGCAGGACTTTTTGTATTTGTATTCACAAAGGGAAATGTCTAACAACATCATTAGCTAAAAATGACAAATGAGGCAAAATATGTGAAATCTAGGCATATTTTGGACTTTTTGCCTAGATTTCGTCATTCAAATTTGAATTGGCTAAAACTGGGAGATCAGTGAATAACCTTTAATGGTTTTAATTAATTTTGACTGTCAGAGTTGTTTTCTTGCAACCAGAAAATGTTCTCACATAATTATATATGCTAGTAAAAAAAAAAAAAAATATTCAATGTTTTATTCATGTTTTTATTCTTATTTAGGTGATAATTTCACTTTATAATTAACACATTGATAATATAATGAACTAATATGTCAGTTTGCAATAATGACCTGTTTGTTTTAAATAAAAAAGGTAAAAAGTCAAAGTTAACTCAATATCTTTTAAATATATGTTAAATGTATTTCAGAACATTACTTTAAAAACTAATTTGCAGCAGCTATTGAAACAACTGATTTTTTAGTAATGTGTTTTGAAAAAAAATTATTTTAAACACATGTTCAAGAGAATGTGTGCTCTGTAAAAGATTATCCATTTGTGGAAGGAACCACAGCAGTTTTTGATGTTTAAAATAGTTATGAAATTAGTTATACTTTCAGAAAATGTTTTTAATGTTACTAAAAACCATATAAATCCATGCATTTGTTTTGTAAAAAAAAGGTGCAAATATGAATGTGTTTTATTGTAGTTTGCTTACAAGTTGCATTAACTGGAATTAGCAGCAAGTAGGTGTTTTCAAGACTTATCACTTCTTGTTGATAGACTACTTAAAGGGACACTATGGGCACCCAGATCACTTCAGCTCATTGCAGTGGCCTGAGTATAGTGTTCCTATTGTCCTTAGTCCTGCAATGTAAAACATTGCAATTTTAAATAAACTACAATGTTTACATTGCAGCATGCAGCAACAAGAGGCACTTCTGGGATTTTACCAGACTTTAGGTCGCTTTAGTACGCCTTATCTCTACATGAGCACATCCAGCGGCCGTGAAAACCCCATAGTAGAGCCCTATGAGCACCTCGTCAGAGCGTGACCCAGCGCTGGTAAAACTTTGTTACTGTCAATACTGTCAAAATTATATCCTCTATTTAAAAAAAAAAAACCTTAAATCTAAATTTACCATATTTATGACAAAACACGTTCCACTTCACATAAGTGCGAGTAAAGAGCAATGTTCTAAACTTGAACAAAATGTGTGTGGGACACCTTATGCATGCCTAAACCCTTGCTTTGCAGGTGCAACATTGCTAACTAAAACTCTTAAGCCTTGTTTGAGCTGCAGCTGAGAGAAGCAAAGTGCTGTCTTTTTTTGATATGACTATTTCCTTAGTTGGTTCTCTACAACTTCTCAAACTGTGAGGAAAATGTTTTATTTTCTGAACTGGATTAGGTCACCTCTAAATTGCCTCAGATTAGCTTCAAATTGAAGCTTTTCTGTTCTGGTCAAAAGTAGCCATGAATTGAAGTTAAACCATCTAAAACAATCTCAAGATGGCTCACCAGCTCAGAAAAAGAAACCTTTGAGAAATGCCCAAATGTTAAAAAAAAAATAAAAAAAATATATGAAAAAAAGGGAAAGCCTTATGCATACAGTCAGAACGAAAACAAATTTAAAAAAGGGAAAAAATGGAATGTGTCTCGCAATCCCTTTATATAATTAGTAAATGTGTCGTAGTTAATATGGAGTAGTCTAAGGGAAATTAATAGGGAATTGTGAATGTCTGGAATATACCAGTCAACCATTCACTAGCAAAGTTATTTAATACAGTGGGAATTGTAAGGAATACAAAGTGAATTCCAAATTTAAGGCCAAAGTAGTCTAAATAAAGAAATACTGTGTTTCTAGTTTCGTTAGTTTGGCCATAAATTTGAGATTCTCTTTGAATTCACTTTAGCAAATAACCCTGCATGCCTCAAGAGGTGCACATGTGATGCATTAAAAATATATTTTTCATACAACAATACTTTTCTATAAATATGTTTTTCTTGATGTAATTTTTTATTATTATTGTTATTTTCTTATTGGATTTTATTTTTTCTATCTTATGTATTTTTTTGATACATACAAGATAGCCCACTTCATTACTTTACCCACAACTAACCACTCACATGTGTTAAAGGAACATTGCAGACATATAAAATACTTCAGTTAACTGTCTCTGGAGTCTGTCATTTTTTTCAACAGTTTGTAAAAGCGCCAGTTTCAATAAAAATAAGCACTTTTAGAACTCAGGCAGCCAATGAGGTTTTCTTGTGCTTCCGTTAGCATCACAGAGCAAGCAGCTGTACTACAGCTCATTGAGAAGTATTGGACAGCTGTGGTCGCATGCAAGTGTGGTGCTGAAGCACAGAGGTTTCTCACTGAGAAGTCTCTGATTGATCTATTGATCAAGGCTGCCGAAGATGATATGCAGCTTTTACAAGTTGCATTCTTCATATAACTCCGAAGAAAATATGCAGAAAGAATAACTGCATGTTTTCTATGGTGATATATCTACTAAACAGTTAAAATGTTTAAAAACTGGAGTGTTCTTTAAAATTTTATGCTGAGAAGATGTATATCCTGTTTATTATTAAACCCTTAACTCATTGAACATTAGGTAGACATAGAACCATTGAACAAGTCCCTCTTATAGTTTAACGTGGGCATCGTGCAGGTAATTTTCCAAATCTACTTCCTAATGACCACATTCTGGTAAAAGTCAGGATAATTTGGTGCTTAAGTGATGTATGATTTCTTATAGCTTATATTAAAATGTCATACAGGGGTTTTTTTGTAGGCAAAATTGCTAAGAAACAAATTAGCACATTTCTGGTTAATCTCTGAATGTGCCACCAAATTGCCTTTACAAAATACCCAAACATAATTTTATGATCAAATTCTGGGATTTTAACCAAATGTTACAATTATGGAAGTATTTGGAACATGGTAGAAAACTCCACAGAATATGTTATACTAAATGAAAATTATCAATTTTATGTTTGTGTAATATAAGGTTTTATTGGGGTTGTTCATAAAATTAAAATACATTCTCTGTGTATTCCTAATTTTAAAATAAGTATTCATGTTTTTCATTTGTTGGATTTAAGAAAGCTGTTGTGATTCTTGTCATTG
Organism: Pelobates cultripes; assembly: GCA_933207985.1. Taxonomy (NCBI): domain Eukaryota; kingdom Metazoa; phylum Chordata; class Amphibia; order Anura; family Pelobatidae; genus Pelobates; species Pelobates cultripes. The sequence goes on from OW240912.1 coordinate 282,647,390, forward strand.
AAGTCATATTCTAGATTTCATTACAATAATAACAGATTTACTTAAAACCACATTAATAATGAGATTCAATTTATTGTCACATTAATAAGATTACAGAGCTTATTTCTCTAAACCAACTTACCATGTTTCTTCATTTGCTCATTATCTAGCACTTTAAACTATTTGGATTTTTGCAAGTACCTATTTGGCTAATTATAACAAGGAACATTTCAATGGATTTCTGCTCATAATGAGACTCACTTCTGTGTCAAAATTTCCCATCACAGATGCTTTTAAAGTATTTCAATTTTATTTCTTGTACTGCTTGATGTTTACAGGTAAAATCTAATTACTTAGTAGATTCCTATGAATATCACACAATTTTACATTTGACAAAACTTGTATAAAAAGTTAATAATCTCATCATTTAGCCACAAAACAGTTTGTAAACAACAAAGAAATGAATATTAATGATATAATATATATATATATATATATATATATACAAATCTTGATCTAAAAGAGATTTATACAGTATAAATTTATGCAGGGGAAATAATTAATCATTATAGCCATATATAATTTATATTATATGTTTGTGAGTGATCAAGCAGAGAAACAAACAAGGAAGGCATTTTTACAGCAACCACAATTAATTTGGTTTGATTTTCTGCAAAGTTGAATGTGTGGTTGTTTTCAGCTGCAACAGGTTGGTCCATTCCACTGTGCTTTCTCGCCTTGACTACCGTAATCCGCTTCTCAGTGGTCTTACGTGCTCCCAACTTGCGCCGCTACAGTCCATAATGAATGCGGCAGAGAGGCTCATCTTCCTGTCCGCCCGCACCTCCCATGCCTCACCCTTCTGTCAGTCCCTACATTGGCTTCCTATAAAATATAGAGCTCAAGTTAAAATTCTGGTTCTTGCTTTCAAATCGCTACATAATGCTGCTCCCACCTATCTATCCTCTCTTATACACAATGATGTCCCGTCTAGGCCCTTACAATCTGCTCAAGACTTACGTCTATCTTCTGTCCATACTCCCCCTCCTATGCTCGCCTTCAATATTTCTCAAGGGCTGCACCGTTCCTGTGGAACTCGCTTCCCTCCTCCGTTAGATGCTCACCCAGTCTCCACTCCTTCAAAAAATCGTTAAAAACCCACTCCTTCATAAAAGCGTATCAATTAAACAGTTAATATCTTCTGACTGATTCCTCTTCTGTAACTGTCACTAGTCTAATACTATCCTTACCTTTTTGTGTCATTTTACCCCACTCCCTCTATCATGTAAGCTCATTGAGCAGGCCCTCAACCCCTCTGTTCCTGTGTGTCCAACTTGTCTGGTTACAACTACATGTCTGTTCGTCCACCCATTGTAAAGCGCTGTGGAATTTGATGGCGCTATATAAATATCATAATAAGAATAATAATAATGTATTCTAAGAACATAATATCTAAATAAAAAAAAAAAACACCAACAACTCTAAAACATAAATAAATTGGTATTATTTGTATTTGTTTTAGTAATAAAAGATCCTATAATAGATGCATATCCACATAAATCAGTATCAGCGTTGTATGTGTCAGTTTGACCAATATACTGTAAGCACTATAAATCAATAAACCGATTATTCTTGGATTATAGACATAAAGGAAAAACCACATATATTAATTATATTACGTTTATACAAACTGACTTTTGCAGAGGTTACTAGTAAAGTAGAGAGAAGGCTTAACTTCATATCTGCCTTTTAACAAGGAATTGTCAGAAAGTAACAGTTCTTTGTTCTTTCATCCCAGTAAATGTAATTTTAGCATTTACTTGGGTAAATTACGCAGTGGAGATAATCCAAAAATAAACTTGCCTCTCACTTCTGAGTTGCAGTGACTTCACCATCCCATGATGCCACAGGAACATGCGAGCATCTGAAGGACAAACATTGCACTCTCTATTTTCTACATTTTCTAAAGCTGTATATGCATATGCACCAAAGAAAGTTAACGTAAACAAGGCCCCATAGCCAAATGGTATGCAGCCCAAGTGCTTAAGGAGATAAATGGTTAAATAAACTACTCTCTGAGTTTAATCTTTTAGCATTCTTTTTTGCAGGGATCATACAGAGAAATACAGATGTGCTTCCTATATTCAAAAAGGGTTCAAAATGTCTGCCCAGATATTGTAGACATGTGAGCTTAACTTCGGAAAGTATTTGAATAGTTATTTAGGGATAATATTCAGGAATTCATTGGCAACAACATTTTATTAAAACAGAAATCAGCATGTTTTTTTAAAAAAAACATAGGTCATGTCAAACTAACTTAACTGCATTCTACAAGAAAGTAGGAAATACACCTCAGGGTGTTAAGGGTGGGTGTGATCTACTTGGATTTTGCCAAGTTTGATATGGTTCCACATAATAGTTTAGTTTTCAAATAAAAATAAATTGGTTTAGATTAAAATTCTTGTTCTTGGATTAAACATTGGCTTTAAGATAGAGTACAGATAATCAGTAAAGGTACATTTTCAAGCTGTTCAAAATCGGTTAGTGGTGTTCTGGAGCCACGTCTATTAAACCTATTTACAAATGATTTTGAAATAGGCATTGAAAGTCATGTGTCATTGTTTGCATATGTCACAAATCTAGGCAAGGTAATACAAATGTGAGCAGGATATTATTTCTCTCCAGAGCAACTTAAGTAGATTAGGGGAGTGGGCACTCAAATGTCAGATCACATTTAACCCCTTACCGCCGTTACGGCGTTCTATGCCGTCCCGCATTAAATAGGCTTTAAAGCCATTGCGGCGGCATAGAATGCCGTAACGGCTTAAGCCCCCAGGAGCCACCAACTACTCACCTCCGCCGCGATCCTCTTCTGGAGGGCTGCCTGACAGCCCAGGCAGCCCTCCCCCGGCAAATGAGGCCCCCATGCGATCACATGGCCCCCTATAGCTTGCTGTGGATCTGCCAGCAGGGGGACTGTCTGAAATGTCAGACAGTCCCCCTGCTGGTGGGAAGTATTAAAAAAAAAAAATACGCATGTTAAAATAAATTTAATGCATTTATATATATATATATATATATATATATATATATATATATATCTTATATAAATGTAACGTCATACGTAATTTATCTTAATATTAATATAAGTACATATATAAGTATTAAAATACACATAGAATGACGTTACATATATATAAGATATATATATTATATATAATACATCTATATATATTTTATATTTATATATACACGTATAATTACAATAATAAATAAATAAAATAATAAAATAAATAAATAAAATATATATTTTTTTAAATTAAATAAATTATATATTCATATGTAATTTCATTCTAACTGTATTTTGTTATTAATATATATATATATATATATATATTGGTAACAAAATACACTTAGAATGACATTCTATATCTATCTATCTATATATAAAATACAAATAACAGCAAATGTATATATATATAGATAAATATATATAATTACATAAATAACTTCATAAGTGAACACGTAGTTTTTAAATATACATATGTATATATATTAAAATTCTAGGTGTATATTTAAGTAATATTTTAACATAATTATGTGATTTAATTAGTTAAAATTTGATTGACATGCCTGACAACCCAGGCAAAAAGTGCAGAGAATTTGAATTGCAAGCACTATATTTAACCCTGTAACTTTCCAAGACACCATAAAACCTGTACATGGGGGGTACTGTTTTACTTGCGAGACTTCACTGAACACAAATATTAGTGTTTCAAAATCGTAACTTGTATTACAACAATGATATTTTTAGCAAAAGTGAAGTTTTTTGCATTTTTCACACATGAACGGCACTTTTACTGACGATATTGTTGTAATACAAGTTACCATTTTGAAACAGTAATATTTGTGTTCAGGAAAGTCTCCTGAGTAAAACAGTACCCCCATGTACAGGTTTTATGGTGTTTTGGAAAGGTAGAGAGTCAAATATAAGGCTTGCATTTCATTTTTTCCACATTAAAATTTGCCAGATTGGTTATGTTGCCTTTTGAGACCGTGTGGTAGCCCAGGAATAAGAATTACCCCCATGATGACATACCATTTGCAAAAGTACACAACCCAAGGTATTGCAAACGGGGTATATCCAGTCATTTTTAGTAGCCACTTAGTTACAAACACTGGCCAAATATTAGTTTTTTGCTTTTTTCACACAAAAACAAATATGAACGCTAACTTTGGCCAGTGTTTGTGACTAAGTGGCTACTACAAAAGACTGGACATACCCCACTTGCAATACCTTGGGTAGTCTACTTTTTCAAATGGTATGCCATTATGGGGGTAAATCTCATTCCTGGGCTACCACACGGTCTCAAAGGTAACATTACTAATCTGGCAAATTTCAATGTGAAAAAACTGAACAATGGAATGTGCTATATTTGACCCTTTAACTTTCCAAAACACCGTAAAAACTGTTAATGAGGGCTACTGTTGTACTCGTGAGACTTTGCTGAATCCAAATATGTGCTTTTTTTGCAGTAAAAGCTGACAGTATTATGACATTTACAGCTAGATTGTAAGGCGGAACTACAAAAATATTTAAAAATTTTAAATTTCTCACTGTTTTTTTTATTTTATTCATAATAGATTATGTTTCATATATAAATATTTGCTATGAAATGAAAGCCCTGTTTGTCCTGAACAAAATGATATATAATAAGTAGTGATGTCCCGAACGGTTCGCCGAACGGTTCGCCGAACAGTTCGCCACAGATGGCGAACATATGCGCTGTTTGGTCCGCCCCCTATGTCATCATTAAGTAAACTTTGACCCTGTACCTCACAGTCAGCAGACACATGCCAGCCAATCAGCAGCAGACCCTCCCTCCCAGACCCTCCCACCTCCTGGACAGCATCCATTTTACATTCATTGTGAAGCTGCATTCTTAGTGAGCTGTCCAGAAGGTGGGAGGGCCCGGGAGGGAGGGTCTGCTGCTGATTGGCTGGCATGTGTCTGCTGACTGTGAGGTACAGGGTCAAAGTTTACTCAATGATGACATAGGGGGCGGACCAAACAGCACATATGTTCACCGTCCGCGGTGAACCGTTCGGCGAACCGTTCGGGACATCACAAATAATAAGTGTGGGTGCATATAATATGAAAGAGGTGAATTGCAGTTGAACAGACATATAGCGCAAATTCCAGTTTTTGTTTACATTTTGTTTTGATCAGAATGTGCACTATTTACTCAGTCCTGAAGGGGTTAATACAGATAAATGCACTTTGGGATGAGGAATGCAAAAACAACTCAAACATTAAATGAATGGCAGTGAGTTAGGAAAAACAACACATGGGAAGGATTTGATAATAGTTATAGACAACAAACTAAGTAACAATGTCAAAGTGAGTCAGCAGTTGCCAAGGCAAGTAATGTATTGCCATGCATATAAATGTACATTATCCTTTGGATGAAAATATAGTTTTGCCGCTATATAGATCAATGGTTATACCACAGCCTGAATATGCCATGCAAATCTGGGCATCTGATCTAAAGAAAGATATTATGCTATTAGAAATAGTTCAGAGGCATGCTACAAAATGAATAAAGGAATAGAAGATTTTAGTTATTAAGAAATGCTAATAAATTCAAATCTGTTTAGTTTAGAAAAACAGTGCCTTAAAGGGGATAAATGGTAGAGAATTGAGCAGTGAGACTGCAGAGGCATGATCTATATTCAAAAATTACTTAGCGTATATACTCGAGTATAAGCCGAGTTTTTCGGAACATTTTTTTTGTGCTGAAAAACCCCCACTCGTCTTATACTCGAGTCAATGTCTGTATTATGGCAACTTACATTGCCATAATACAGACCAGGACCGCCGGGCTCATTACAAGCCTGGCGGTCCTGTTGGGGGCTGACAGCGAGCTGTTACTTACCTTCCTGCAGCTCCTGTCAGCTCCCTTCTCCTCCGTGCAGCTCCCCGGTCAGCTCCGTTCTGCTTACAGTGTTAGTCTTGCGAGACCCAAAGAGACTTACACTGTGAGCAGAACGGAGCTGACCGGGGAGCTGCACGGAGGAGAAGGGAGCTGACAGGAGCTGCAGGAAGGTAAGTAACAGCTCGTTGCCAGCCCCCCCACTGCACAGCCCATCCACTGGACCACCAGGGATTCAATATTATTATTTTTAATATTATTTTATTTTAATATTATTATTTTATTATTATATTATTATTATTTTAATATTTGCATTATTTTTTTTTAATGGTTTTTTGTCCCCCCTCCCTGGCCAGGCAACAAGCAGGGAGTGGGGACAAAAAAAACATTTAAAAAAAATAATAATGCAAATATTAAAATAATAATAATATAATAATAAAATAATAATATTAAAATAATATAATATTAAAATAATAATATTATAATAAAAAAATTAAAATAAAAATGCCCTCCCCTCACCCAGTTTACACACACTGCACAAATACATACACTGCATTCACACAAACACACACTGCATTCATTATATACACACACAACACACAAACACACACTCTGCATTCATTATATACACACACAACACACAAGTTTTCCCAGTTTTTTGTGGTAAAATTAGGGGCATCAGCTTATATTTGGGTCAGCTTATACTCGAGTATATACGGTATTTAAGCTAAAGTTGTTTTGATGCCCATAGTATCCATTTAAGATAATATTATGATCAGTTATCAGTTAAATTTGCTAGCCTCATTTAATTAACTATATAAGATTCCACCAAATATAGAAAAAAATTTAAAATTACTTTTTCACCCAGTATTTTTGTGTATTCCTCATTCTCAGGTCCTCTACCAGAGGCCTCATAGTCTGTTTAGTACCTTAGCCTAGAAAAGCACTCTAGACAGCCATCTCTGATTCACCTCCCCCAACCTGGGTTTCACAATCATGAATGTTCCCATTACAATATCGTGAACACAGTTTAGTGGACGGAGCCCAAGATGCAGATAGATGCTGAAAACAAAGAACCAAATTCGCAGTACCCAAGGATCAGACAAAGAGAATAGTTGGGGAAGCCAAAGGTCAGGACAGGCGGCACAGGTTCAGAAACGTTGATACAGGCAAGGGTCAAAATCAGGAACAGGATCAGGATCACGATACAACAGGAGAGTCTCTGAAGGTCTTTACACAATCAGGAGCACAGTACAACTGAGGGAAGAGTGATGAGTGTGTGCAACTTAAACAGGGGAAGTGGGCGGTCTTGTTAATTGAGGTTCTACCCTGGTCTCCACCTCCTGTACATTTTAAAAGGCTCTGTGTCGGCGCGCATGTGCCCTTTGATTCTTCTGAAGTTCTACCTTCTGTGTGGCCGCATGTGAAAGCAGCAGCGTTCTCACGAACAGACTTCTGTTCCTTGTCTACCACCACAATGTCAGGTTGGTTAGCCAGCACTTGCTTGTCTGTCTAAATCTTAAAGTCCCACAGGATCTTAGCCCTGTCATTCTCAAATACCCTTTGTGGTATCTCCCATCTGGACTTAGATAGGGCCAGCCCATATTCTGCACAGATATTTCAGTAGACAACCTGGCTGTGCCTCTCGGTGTATGCTGTACCTGCTAACATATTGTACCTGGCTACTGTGTACTGGTTGTCTCAGAGGCTTCTTTGCACCTTGTCTTGTCTTGTGTGGTAAATCCCCACTTCTATTGATCTGGTGCTGAGTGTCTGTTCCTGAGCTGCTAGGGTTAGTGTCCTATATATGTATAAACACACACACTCACCCAAGTGGTAGAGATTTGTGGAAGCTGACATTTAAAAAGTTGAGGCTTAATATGATAAGCGACAGAGGAAGCATGAACACAAGCTGCATTCACATGCAATGACTCTATCCACAGGTAAATTCCTGCATGCACACACAGATCCTTCACATAAATAAATTCGGCAATCAAACACCACCAAAGAATATTAACACACTCCTGCAATCACACACAAATGCTGGTACACAATGCAAATATTCTTCTTATATAATACATATACATTCTAGAAACTATACACACACTGCAAATGCATTACACTCCACACAAATACACTCTTGCATTTACATTCTATACAAATGCAACTTGTATTGCATTTGTTTGCATTCACAAACAATGACACACCACACAAATATACTGCTGTATTATCTCTCTCACACACAAACATATGCCCACACTAACATTTTACACATATATCTACATTCACACACATAATAACAAGCAAACATATACAAAGAAACAGCTTTTGTATATATTGCAGTACAGAAATATATAAATATATTCACATGAATGCTGTGTATATACAAACACAAATTTACACTGCCACCATATACATATTACACTTGCAATAACATACTTGCATTACACAGAAATTCTTCACTGTATTGTCACACTTGCACTATACTGACATCCACCCCAACATTCACGAGTAATTACACTGTACATACACAATCGTGTTTGTTCATTCTGGCAGCAAACAATAATTCATTAATTTATTAAGCAATAAATTGTGGGGACTTGAAAAGTGAATTGTAAAAAGAAAAGCTGAATTTTTACAGTTCAGGATTGACTGTATTTGGCTCTTACATTGTATATGGTTTACTGAGTACATGTGTCAGTAAAAACAAAATTACTGTGCCGTTTCATGTATAAGCAAACTAATTGAAGAACAAGCTTCTAATTAAAGTTATAGGACAATGGGGACAATAAACGCCTATTTACAATTGTAAACAGACAAGGAAGGTAGCCCTGGAACTAATAAATTAACTTTTATTCTGTTTCAATTAAAAAACAAAAATGGAATCAATAAATCAAAATGGAAACGTAAAGAACAAAAAAAAACAAAAAACAGTATATACAAAAGTAATATCAGCTAGTTGGTAAATCACCAAGCTTTGACAGATAGATTAATGATGAAGCACCTCAATGTATATACATGCTAGTATCAATGTGGAAGAAATTAAACAAAAAATCTAGTATCAGACAATAGATGGGTAATAGTAAACCCCTCAAAATAAACAAACACTGATACATAGGATTATCATTCTAAATGTTCCCAAGTTCCCAAACACTGATTCATAGGATTATCATTCTAAATGTTCCAAGTAAAAGGGTATATCACCTAAACACTGTGCTTTCAGTGGCACCTAAGCTTAGAGGAAAAGATTTGCTAAACTATCTAGCTGTTGTAAAGGTAAAAAACTACCATCACCAGGCTACTATATCTAACTTGGTCAACAGATTACTAAAATCATAAAAGCCATAATTTCTGCATCTTTCTATAGCCAAAATAGTATATGGTGATAAAGCCCAACACCCTTTTCACAGGTCAGACAGCTGTTCAAGGCAGGTAATATTCCCCTGACATCTGCAAACTCAGACTTGCCCAACAGACTGACAAACAGAGAAGTGTGATTTGTTACTCCACTGCTCGAGAGTCCAGTGGCGGCGTGCCTTACACCACTCTATCCAACACTTAGCATTGTACTTGGTGATGTGAGGCTTGCTCGGCCATAGAAACCCATTCCGTGAAACTCCCGCTACACAAGTTTTGTGCTGATATTAAAGCCAGTGGAAGTTTGAAGTGGAAGGGTTCAGTGAAGAAATCTTCAGCTATGGAATCAGCAGAACATTGATGACTTTTGATGCACCTCAGCACTTGGTGGCCCCACTATGATTTTGCGTAGTCTTCTGCTTCGTTGCTGCTGTTCCTAAATGTTTCCTCTTTTCAATACCACTAACAGTTGACCGTGGAATATCTAGCAGGGATGTAACTTCACAAATTGGATTATCACAAAGGTGACATCCTATCACAGTACCGCACTTGAATTCACTGAGCTCTTCAGAATGATCCTTTTTTCACAAATGTTTGTAAATGCAGATTGCATGACTAGGTTTTATACATCTGTGGAAATGGATCTGATTGAAACACATGAATTCAGTAATTAGTAGGTGTGGTATAATACATTTGTCTATATTACGTACATATGGATGTGCATATATTAGGATGTGGAGCTAGGCAGTGGTTATGGAGGTTCGGTAAACGGGTCAGTTTTTATGTAAACATGTGTGTATTTGTAGGTTTGCATTCATTATTGAATGGTTGGATGAGTATATCCATGTGTCTTTCTCTAGATGTTTGAATTGGTTTTGGTCTGTGGATGAGTTTGTCTGTGCTTCTTTGCATGGCTATGTCTGTTGACATTTATGTTTGTCTCTGTATATCAGTAACACGTGGAATTTGGAATGTATCACAATTGGCTTTTTATTCAAGCCCTTAGTACTTTTATAAATTTATATTTCAAACCACCTGATCAAACAAAAAATAGTCAAACAGGCCCTGGCAACAGAGACACATTGTTGCAAAAGTGTGCAGGCATGTAGGACACTTAGACAATTTTAAAAGACTGATGGCCAGACACCTGCATACTATACAAAGTTACACCTGAAAAGTTTTCCTGTATTTGTTTCGCAAAAATAACTTTCATATCTTCAGATAATGTTATCTGTAGTTTCCTTGATTCTATTTCTAAAATTCCAGTGTTTCTCACAATAGATTTCAAGCTGCAAAGATTTCCCCACCCTGTTACATCATGCAATAAATCACAGCTTAATACATGACTGTATTCATACAATTATGTATTTGAAATGAAGCTATTAAAAGAAAATGAAATTTAGATGTGATACTTGTTAAGGGAGTATTCAGAGAGACCAAGTTTATTTGTAACCATCCAAAAAGTCGATGAATGAGAATATGCTAGTGTGGTTAACAATGGGGTTATCTGGACTAGTTAAACAGTTTTAGCAATATTCCATTTAACAAAATATCTTGCCTTCTTTAAACAATATTGCATAGTTAATATTACATACGTGTTATAAATCTGCAATGATCACATCCCTTTAAGGAGCTCATGGTTTTGCCAAATGAAATTTGTTTATTGTCTATATTATTATATAGCTTAGTCTTTTTTTATTTTTTGTAAGTGTGTCTATGAAGTTTTTCTTTGATATATTATGAAGTTATTACCGTTGAATGTTACACTTGACAACCACAAAAACCCTTTAATTTAAAAAATAACATTGAAAAGCCTCCAAGAACTCAGCTTTTACAATTAACATTTCTTCCACTACATAAGGTCAAAGTCATAATCATACATTTACTACTTACATCTTTTATCCTATTTATTTCTCAATTTACCAGATGTATTTTTGTACCTAGAATGGAATGTTTTAGACATCACAATAAAACCAAGGTCAAATATGGTTGAATAAAAATATGACAAGCTTTTTCTTCATTAGTACATGCTAAATCATCTCTGCTGTTCTTTTTATGCCCTCGTTGATCAACTTTCTAAGGTCATTTTTATTTCTGAGTTCAATATTTATCAAATATACCTGTTTCCCTTAAACATCTTGATATATCGTTCCTGCTCATATCAGTTAATCTAAGTAGATTAATAAATGCCCATATCTATTTTTATACTTGACTGTTCTTTATAGTTCTGTGTATTTATGTTTACACATTTTTACATTATATGGTGATCATTTCACTCAATGCTTTGTAAGGTTGGCAGGGTTTAGAAGTTATGCTGAATAAAATAATATGCTTTTTTCATTATTTTCTTTTCATGACAAAAAGCCCTTAAAATACACTGATTGTGTTTTGCAACAAAAAGGTAATGAAGAATAAAAAGAGTGCCAGGCAGATACGATTTGGGGGGAGGGTGGGAGGGGGGGGAGAAATCACAAGGTGAAGGGAAAAAAAGCTATATTGATTTTTAACTAAATTAAACTCAAAATGTTTTTCTTAAATAAGTACTTCAAAGAACAAATAGAATTGAGGCCTTACACATTTTAAATAATACTGTTGTAAAACGAGCAGTAAGAAGCCAATCTGTTTAATTTGATAGTGTTGTATTACTTAATGTTTTGCCTTAGTTGTAATCACTCAGCTTAAAAAGCAAAGTTTTAATCAATGTAATGCACTCTATGTGATCCTTTTAGGGCATATAGCATTAAAATAGTGCCACACACATACCTGGGAACAGTCAAAATAAACGAATCCAAACAATGTGAAAATATCAATGTGATCTTATTACTGGTGTCTTAGAGCTATGATGTAATGCTCCTGGAATCATGACTAACAACAAAAAATACCTGAGTCCGCCATTGTAATACAAGGGTATTCATGGTTCAGAAATGACCGAGAAAAGAGAGGAGGAGGCATTGTTATTTATGTTGACAACTCCATAAAGTTTACCCTTTTACAAAATTATAGCGCCTCTACCACCTTTGACTACCTCTCTGGTACAATCAAGGTTCCATTTAGTAAATCGATCATTGTTGTTGGATTCTACTGCTCACCTAGCTCTACGGTGCATTCTCTTTCTGACATAACCCAGCTCCTAAGTGAAACTCTTGCTCAAAACCAAAAAAGTGAGCTGTTGGTCTTTGGAGATTTTAATATTGATTGGCTGAATCCTAAAAATAATAAATTATGTTCGCTGTTTAAGACTTTGCAGCTAACACAATTAATATTAATATGAAAAGGAATAACCATTCTTTACTGGATTGGATCCTCTCCACTTCTCCTGACAGAAAACAGGAGGAAGGCGTTCTCCATAACAGTTTCTGTGACCACTGCCTAGTTTACTGAATGCGCAAAATAAAGGCCACTAAATCCTCTCCCAAGGTTATAATCACCGGGTCTTTTAAGAATTGTAATCTAGAGACCTCTATAAATCATTTCAAGAACCTCCCATGGCACAGCTTTAGTTTAATCCCAAATCTAAACTGTGCAACTGAATGTTGTCACTCCAAGCTCTTGCGAGTTTGGAATTTGCATGTTCCGCTGTTTAAAGTGCAAGTAAAAGGAGCACATCTGCCTTGGTTTACAGCTGACCTCAATCAAATGTAACAGTTTAGAGATTCATTGTAGTCAAAGTTGAAGCATACCAGCATCATGAACAATCACTGTGCCTACAGACAATGGCAAAATGCATGAGCAAAAAAAAATTTTTTTCAAAGAAAATTTAAACGTAACATATCAAACCCAAAAAACTTGTGGAAAATCATAAATAACATATAAACTGTCAAAATAGACAGCAAAACCCTGCCGCCCCATCTAGATGTAGCAAATGCCTTTCATAATTACTTTGTTAAATGTGCCACTGTCTTGATAACGAAGCTAAGAAATGACAAGTGATCTGAGATTCCAAATGCAGATCAGGGACAGCTAAATTTGTAAAAGACCTCATGTAGAGAAATTCAATTTTAGACCTGTGCCTGTTAGTGTCATTAATACAGACACTTCTCACTTACAGACCGGGTTCCGTTCCTATGACCCGGTCGTAGAACAAATTAGTCGGTAAGTGAGGAGTTAAGGGATTCCCTGCTCTGGTGCGTTCGTCTATGTTCGGGGACGTTTCCCCGAACATAAACATGTGTACCAGAGCAGGGAATTCCTTTAAATCTATGTTCGGGGCAGTTTTGCACCAGAGCAGGGAATCCCCACGACGGCTCGCACTTACCACTGGTCGTAAGTGCGAGCCCTCATAAGGTAGGTCACAAAATGAGGACCACCTGTAAACACCTTAATAATCTAAAAATGAAATATCACTGTAGACCTGATCAAGTCCCAGAAATGTTGCTAAAGTTCAGGGCACCAGCAATTGCAAAACCAGTCGCAACTTAAATCAATGAATCCTTGGTGACTGGATACATACCCAAACTTTGGAGACTGGAAGAGTAGTACATATCCATAAAAGTGGTAAAGATACTTTGCCAAAGCTTTTGACATGGTAGACCATAGCATTCTATTTAAATTTAAAAACCTCAGGTATTGGTAACAATATGCATTCATATAGTGCTCTCCAAGGCTCCATACTCTGCCCCCTACTATTCACATTATTCATAAATGACCTGTCTAATGTCTGCAAAGCCTCAAATGTACACATGTATACAGACAACACTTAATCAATGGTAGCAAACCAAATTTGCTGCAGCTTGAGGCTCTGCTTCAAAACCAGTTTGCAGATGTAGAAAAGTGCATTGCGGATAACAAACTTTTCCTAAACACGGACAAAACTGTCACAATGATCTTTGGAATTGTACCTAAATTAAAAAACTCAAATAGTACACTGACCACAAATATCTAGGTATGTTGCTAGAGTTAAATCTATCTTTTGGCCTCCACATTGAAAAACTCTTATCAAATCTTTATCCAAAACTAGGTAACCAATACAGAAACAAATCCTGCCTAAGCCTTGTGTAAGGAAGCAGATTGTGCTTCATAAACTTACTATGTTGTATAAGTCCTTCTCCTGTTTTGTGCTGCAATAGAATTACATGACCCACGATTGTGACATGTTAAAAGTGCTGAACTGGCTGTGGCTGGAATACAGACACACCCTCCATCTTTCCAGCCTTGTGTGTAAAAGCCTTTCTGAGAAGCTCCCACTCTATCTAAAGAGAATGCTCTCCCTGGCCATTCTCACCTCCTATAAAATCAGATCCAGACCAGCACTTTATTTATGAAAAGAATCAGCATCTTGATATGCCACACCTATGAGGTGGATTATCTCGGCAAAGGAGAAGTGCTCACTAACACAGATTTAGACAGATTTGTGAACCATATATGAGAGAAATAGGCTTTTTGTGTACATAGAAAAAGTCTTAGATCTTTGAGCTCAGCTCATGAAAAATGGGGCCAAAAACAAAAGTGTTGCGTTTATAATTTTGTTCAGTGTATATACAATTTAGGACAGAGTAGCACAACAATTGGAGGAAATGTAGCATGTATAAATAGCAGTGATCACACTCCCTTATTAAAAGTAAGTGATTTATTTCTGGGAGGGTTTAATCATTAATATACAGTCTCTAACGCTATATTCAGATAAAACAATGCTATGTACGTCAGAGTCTGTTAAACTGTACATTTATCTTTTTACTTGCTCTACTTTATATATCTATCAGTATTGGGGATAGTTGTGCTTTTTATTTCCATACTACTTACCAAAGCAGCATTTTCTAGATATTGAATTTGCTCCTGGCGTGAAATTAATTAATGAACCATAAGAGCTAGGATTAGTTACTAAATTGATTTCTCCAGGAGTACATGAATTCAGAATTCACAAAAATTCACAAAAAAAGGCTGATAAGAGTGCCTATGATGACCTCTGTTCACCAATGAAAGCGTCTTTACTGGAAATGTGAGTGTCAGAACTGGACCACGGAGCAATGAAAGAAGGTTGCCTGGTCTGAAGGATCATGTTTTCTTTTAGACCAGGGGGATGGCCAAGTGTGTGGGAGTCATTTATCGGAGAGATGGCAGCAGGATATACTATGGGAAGAAGGTAGGTTGGCGGAGGCAATGTTATGTTCTGGTCAACATTCTGCTGTGAAACCTTCAACCAAAACTAGGTAACCTGGTTTTGAATAAAGGTTTCCCAAAACTAGGTTACCTAGTTTGTCTTTAGCGTTAGGTTATGTTTGGCAGTCATGTGGATGTTACTTTGACATGTACCACCTACCGAGAGATTGCTGTAGACCACCTACACCCCTTCATGTCAAGGGTGTTCCCTAATTTCAGTAGCCTTTTTCAGCATAATACTGCACAAAGCAAAAACTGTTCAAAACAGAAAGTGTTCCAGGTGTTGCCTTGGCCTCTAAATTCCCTAGATGTCAAGCCTATTGAATGTACGTAGAATGTTCTATCTGGAACAACAAATCCCACCCATGGATGCCCCACTTCTCAACTTGCATGGCTTAAAGGATCTGCTGCTAATTTATTGGTGCCAGACACTACAGGACACATTTAGAGGTCTTGTGGAGTCCATGGGAATGTACACAATATTAGGCAGATAGTTTTAATGTAGTGGCTGATCAGTATATATATATACAGTGGGACCTCGGTTTACAAATTTAATGCGTTCTCTGGGACATTTCTTATTGCGAAAAATGTGTAAACCGAAACGCGTTTAATCCATTCTGGAGGTCAGAAAAAAGTCAAAATGAGCTGGCATGGAAACCAACCCACAATGCAGAACACACAATAAAAGGCATGCAAACGATAAAGCTCGGCTCCCTACTTTTCCACAGCTTGAGAAATGCACCAAAAAGTCCCAAAACAACTGAAAACAATTTCCAGAATGGCTCCAAAACTCGATGCAAAAGCTGCTCCTACACCTCCACACTCAACGCCACATGCTACCCACAAGCTTCAGCATGCAGGGGGCAGTGCTATAAACCTCCCAGGTGCAATGCAACCTGGTTAAACTTGCTTTTATTGCGAACAAAATCTGTAAACCGAGGCATTATTTTAAATGGATTTTCATTTGTAAACCGAAAATTATGTTAACCGAGGCGTTTGTAAACCAAGGTCCCACTGTATATATATATATATATATATATATATATACATACATAAAAGGAAAAAATCCCCTGCACTCACGCTTTAACTCCTTCACTGCGGGGTGTAATAGCCTGGACTCCAATGATACAAGTCCAAAATAGAATGGCTGCTCACCGGTCATAAAATGTAAATACTTTATTTAAATAAGATTTAAAAACGACCAACGTTTCAGTCATTTTTGCCTGGTGCTCGGTAATGGCCTTTACATTTATAGAACCAGCACTTCTTTAGAAACATTTTCTGCATTACTCTATCACATTATATATGATTATAATGTGATTGAATCAAGAAGAACCCTTTTCTAAAGATCTCCATGTACCACTGGCCACACAAACTAAGCTACTTAAATGGTGTCAGCATCTGTGGCTTAGCTAATGTAAATAATTCAGGAACCATCGTGATTTAGGCAGAAATAACTCCTGTCTAGTAATGTGGCAATTCCTAAGCTGGTGATTTAGACAGTGCTGCATTATTTTTTATACATTTTTAAATGATCGTAAACAAATCGACATAAAAATACAATATAGTATTCAATATCATTTCATTTAAATTAAATGAAGAGCTGGTGCCATCTAGTGGTCTACATGGAAAACACTTATTTCACTCTTCTTTCAGCTACACCTTTACCTGTTTTAAAACTGGGTTCACTGTGTAAAAAAATACATTTATTCTATACTGTAATGGCAAATACATGCAGAATAAAAGATCTGAATGTATCTGATCCACCTATGCCTTTATTTTTATGTATCTGTATTTTAGAAATTATTGGGGGAAATTGTTGTAGAAAATAACCCTTTATGTAGCCAGCCTTATAGTCCTTTTAACCCCTTAAGGACACAACTTCTGAAATAAAAGGGAATCATGATGGAATATTTCCATCATGTGTCCTTAAGGGGTTAATGTCAATGTTTTGCAGACATTTAAACTAAGCACAATACAGGATTAAACAAACGGAAAACTGTCAGGAATTTAAAGTAAATTCAAAGTGAAATTCAAAGATAAGGCCCAACTAGCTTAAAGAACCACTCTAGGCACCCAGACCACTTCAGCTTAATGAAGTGGTCTGGGTGCCAGGTCCTTCTAGGGTTAACCCATTCTTTTATAAACATAGCAGTTTCAGAGAAACTGCTATGTTTATGAATGGGTTAAGCCTTCCCCCAAAGCCTCTAGCGGCTGTCTCATTGACAGCCGCTAGAGGTGCTTGCGTGATTCTCACTGTGAAATTCAGCCACGGGGAGGAGGAGGATCGGAGGAGGAGAGCTCCCCGCCCAGCGCTGGAAAAAGGTACGTTTTTACCCCTTTCCCCCTTCCAGAGCCGGGCAGGAGGGGGACCCTGAGGGTGGGGGCACCCTCAGGGCACTATAGTGCCAGGAAAACGAGTATGTTTTCCTGGCACTATAGTGGTTCTTTAACTGAAAGAATAAATGACTTTTTAAAGTTTTAGTTTTTCGGCCTTATATTTGAAATTCACTTTGGATTTCTGACAATCCTGTCTTTGGTGAATCTTAATGAATCAAGTCTTATGTTTAAAAGAGCAATTCTGCAACAACCCTTTAATAAAGATAGCATCATTGTGAACATTCTTATGTCTCCATGGTGATTACTCAACATTTAGAATGTATAGTTAATTTATAATCCCCGACAAATAGCGAATAAAACCATTAGTATAGTATAACATATTTGTTCAATGGCCGTATTAGCTACGGAAGTCCAAGGATCAATACAATATAGATGCATTCCCAATCCATCTAATTCTCTCTCTTTTTAATTTCCATCTCTTTAACTACTGAAAACAAAAATATAAGGCCAATAACTAAAGCACATCACAGAGTTTTGTAAATAAAGTAAGCAATTAACTTGAATAAAATAAAGTATATGTTGTATGTGCTAAAGTAATTTATCTGTATATTTAAATGATGGGTTGCTGTTGTTGTGAATATACATACATTGCTTTTTAGGCATTTTTTTTTTGTAGTAAATTGGGATATGTTTTTGTTAAATGTGAATCTAACCATTAAGACTGCAGTATTTACCACAATAAAGTATTACCTGTTTTGACTGATTTAATAATGATTATAATTGCTGTGTTCTAAGCAACACAGTTTCCAGCATGGTTCTCTGCCATAGTGAACTGTCTCATAATGTAGTATTGTTTCCTTTAATTACAGACTAACAGGATTTAACAGATGCTGTTGAGAAGTCAGTGTAGCATTTAATACTGCTGCATAGGACAATGCACTTGGCATCAGTGTTTATAGAGAATTTGCTTAGTTAGCCATCAGCATAAATTATGATTCACTTTAAGGATAGCTCAACTGGACACAAATAGAGCATGTCTGTGCGTCATTAAACCACATTTCATTTAAGATACTTATAATATTTTCCAAACCCTAGAAGTAATCAATTAGTTATTCAAAAAAATAAAACATACTAAAAATATATATTTTGTGTGGCACTCGATATCTACATTTTTTGTGCGTAAAATAATTTTATATGAGTTGGTTTTATTTATGTTTGGGTAGCTTCTTTAAGATTTTTTTTGATGGTATGGAGGCAACAAGAGTCTACAAAAATGTGAAAGCCAGAAAGCATACTTTTAATTAATTTCTTTCATTAATTAATACCACACCTTTATACTCTAAATCTTTTCCAGCCATTCCATATTTGATTCTAGCATGTGGATCAACAATTGAAACATTGATTCAATGTTTGATGGATAAAAGCTCCTGTTTTGCAGAAAAATAGGCCAAACTGAGACAACAGGTGATCTGTGTTGTTTGCTAACTCTGACTTCCTGTTACAGGCAAGCAGGGCCGCCACCAGAAATTTTGGGGCCCCTAACTCAGCTCAGGGTCTGGGCCCCCTGGGGCCCACCTCCAATCCTGCCCATAGGGTCCGCCTACAAATATTGCCCACAGGAATACACACAGACACAAACACACACACTGATACAAAAGGACACATATACATACTAACAGACACACATACTGAAACAGACATACACGCATAGAGGCATACATACGGACACACACATACTGAGACATACACACATATACAGACACACAGGCATACATAGTGACAGACATACATTTACTAACATACATACAGACACACAGGCATACATAGTGACAGACAGACATATACTAACATACATACAGACACACATGCATGAGGACACACAGACACTGACATCCATACACACATACATTCATAATGGCATACAGACATACATTCATAATGGCATACAGACATACATACATACATTCAAACATACATACATCCAGGGGCATACCTAGAGCATTTGGCACCCGGGGCGGATCCTGTGCTTGGCACCCCCCCTCCCCACAAAAAAAATCTGTAAAAAATGTTAAAGGTTTTGTTTCTTTTTTTACAATTTGTAAACTTTGCAAAACCGCTGTCAGCCCCTCCTACAAAACCCTTGTCCTGCCCCACCCCTCCTACAAAACCTCTGTCCTGCCCCTTCTACAAATCCTGTACTGCCCCGTCTACAAAACCCCCGCAACTCCCTTCCACAAATCCCCTGCTTATCCCCCTTATAAAGACTCCTGTCCCAATACAAAAACCCCACCCCCTTCTACAAAATCCCTGCAGCCCCACACACACACACATTTACAGACAGACAGTCACACACTCAGTTACAGGCAGACTGTCACACACTCAGTTACAGGCAGACAGTCACACACAGTTACAGGCAGACAGTCACACGCACACACAAAGTTACAGGCAGACAGTTACACACAGACAGTCTCACACACACAGACACACACTCTTACTTACAGACAGTGGGATGGAGGAGGACTGGATTCCCTGAAGTCCTTCTCTGAAGCCTGTGGAGAAGCAGAGATTCCATCTTGCTGCACCTCCTAACAGCAGTGGGTAAGGGCCATATTAAGCCCCGGCCCAGTGCCAGTTTGGCTCTGCCCCAATTTTGCTTAGCTCCACCCCACTTTTCCTCCGTGCGGCCAGTTTATCAGCTGTTTGCTTGTGTGAGCTGTACTGGCCGCACAGCACCCTGACTACCATGGGGCACTGTGCGGCCACAGCTCACACAGCCCCCTCCACCCAGGGCCGGTGCAAGGATTTTTGTCGCCTTAGGCAAAAGTAAAGTTTGCCGCCCCTCCCATGTGACATCACAATGCCCCACCCATATGATTTGCCATGTTAACTAACGCCAGTGCTGCAGTGCCGCCGCAGGGACAGGCTATAGACACCAGAACCACTACATTAAGCTGCAGTGGTTCTGGGGAATATAGTGTTTCTTTAATGTGAGGTAAATTAGAGCTTAGTGCCACGAATAATATACTAGATTGCCTAATTACAACCAGATGAGGATGATGATGGGCTCTAGCTGCAGTCTGGCTCCACTGGTCTGGTGTAGAACAGGCTCTCTGGAGGCGGTTTATAACTATGGTCACGAAAATCAATGTTCTGGGAGAACGGGAAACAGCTCCATTTTTGGGGGGCCCTTTACACAGCTCAAGATCTGGGTCCCAGGGTCCACCTTCATGTTCCACCAATGAGTTTGTTCACAGGGGGTGGAGTGTGTAGGGGATGTCCTGATATGTGTGTAAGGAATGCATTGTGTGAAATTGTGTTTGTATGTGTAAGAGCTGCAAGGTGTGTTTTTGTGTATGTACGGGATGCTTTGAATGTGTGTAAGGGGTGCATTGTGTGTAAGGGATGCATTGTGTGTAACGGTTGTATTGCTTGTGTATGTGTGTCTGTGTGTGTAATGCATTGTGTTTTTCTGTGTGCAAGGGGTGCATTGTGTGTATGTGATGAATGTCAATCCCCCAAACCTCCTCTTAATTTTTCTTTCTCTCCCCCACCTCCTCCTAATTTATTTCTTCCCCCCCACCTCCTCCTAATTTATTTCTTCCCCCCCACCTCCTCCCAATTTATTTCTCCCCTCCCCCCCACCACTGTTGTAGCGTGGCCGAGTGCTCTATGGTCCACGGGTACAGGGACCTTTTGTTTCCTGTACCCGGCCGGACTAAAAGGAAGTGCATACTGAGTGTGCACTTCCTGTTAGTCTGGCTCTACAGAGCACCCGGGCGGCTGCAGCATGGGGGGGCCGGTGCTCCTGGTCATGGCACCCCCCCACCCTGGTGGCACCCGGGGCACACCGCCCCCTCCACCCCCCCTTAGTACGCCACTGCATACATCCATAATGATATGCAGACATACATTCATACTGACATACACAGACATACATACATTCATACTGACATACACAGACATACATACATACATAATGACATACAGACATACATCGATACTGGCATACATAAATACATACATACATACATAATGACATACAGACATACATTGATACTGGCATACATATATACATACAGACATGCATACATTCATACAGACACACACACACACACAGCTCATTTTCCAGCTACCCTCCTGTTTCTTACCTTTTCGTTGCAGGAGGGTGGCTGGGGCTGATGGGAGTAGTCAGCATGGCTCTCCCTCACTGCCTGGCTTGCGCTCCTCCTACGCGGAGTGAGCTGGGAGGAAGTGGAATTTTTTTTCCCCAAGTAAGTGGGTTAATCTCATAAGAGCAGACATTAGGCTGTTATTGTAGGACCTGTCAAAGATGGGGTACATTGACGTTGTGGCAGGCTTATGCAATGTATGATCATATAATGTAACTAAACCCCCATTATTTTTGCCTAGATTAGGTGTTTTAAAAAAAACCAAATAAAATCTTTCAACATTGAAGTTGCTGTTTAGTGGATAGGTGAGTGCGCTGGATCTTGTGTATTGTATAATTTGGCCCCCAGCAGCACCCCCATTTATGCATGTTCAGGTGAGTGCAGCCAACCCCCTCTTGTTTCATATATATAAAATATATTTGGTAGTCTAGTCAACTCCTTGGTTTTGCACCCCTCCCTGTCACAGGTGCCTCATCCCAGGGCCCTATTTAGCCTTGTACTGCAGAGAGCCCCAGATGGAATTTTTTTCCCCAAGTAAGTGGGTTAATCTCATAAGAGCAGACATTAGGCTGTTAGTGTAGGACCTGCCAAAGATGGGGTACATTGACGTTGTGGCAGGCTTATGCAATGTATGATCATATAATGTAACTAAACCCCCATTATTTTTGCCTAGATTAGGTGTTTTTAAAAAAATAAAAAAATCTTTCAACATTGAAGTTGCTGTTTAGTGGATAGGTGAGTGCGCTGGATCTTGTGTATTATAAAATATATATATTAAATATATTATATATACATCTTATATATATATATGTAACGTCATAAAGGACCACTATAGTGCCAGGAAAACATACTAGTTTTTCTGGCACTATAGTGCCCTGAGGGTGCCCCCACCCTGAGGGGTACCCCCATGCAATCATGGCGGTAATTTTCATTCCTGGGCTACCATACGCAAGGCCGTCTTTAACTAGGGGCATACGGCCGGGCCCTGTCACTGCTGTGGGGCCCAAGGCAGCTGCCCCATTTGCCCTCTGCCCGCAACAATATCTTTTGGGGTCACCAATCCCAAAATAAATTGTTGTGGACAGCGTGCCCGCACACTATGGGGGCCCATCGGGTGGCCCATGCACTTAAGGCCACCCGGTGGGCCTGTGTCAGCAGGGGCCCGGTCGGGAGCTGTGGTGCTTTAACAGTGCGACCGGGCCCCTTTCTTTTTCGGCAGCTGGCTGGGAGGAAGTGACAGCCGAGCATCACTTCCTCCCACAGAAACAGGAGCCTCGCGGGAGGAAGGAGGACCAGCTGTTCCTGAGGGGGCCAGGCCGGGAGAGAACATGAACTTAACTCCCAGCCACCCCAGCCAGCCCACTGGACCCCAGGGAAGCCACCCTCCAGGAAAAGGTAAGAAACTGGAGGGTGGTTATCAAATTTTGCATTAGTGTCTGAGTGTGTGTGTCAGTATGTCTGTCTGTGTGTATGTATTTGTACCAGTATGTCTGTCAGTGTTTCAGTATGCCTGTGTGTGTATGAGTCTGTCATTGTCTGTGTGGCTCAGTATGTCTGTGTGTGTGTGTTTCAGTATGTGTGTATGTCTGTCAGTGTCTGTGTGTTTCAGTATGTCTGTCTGTGTGTGTGTATGTCTGTCAGTGTCTGTGTGTATGTGTGTTTCAGTATGCCTGTCTATGTGTATGTGTGCCAGTATGTCTGTGAGTCTGCGTGTCAATATGTCTGTATGTGTGTGTCTGTCAGTGTCTTTGTGTTTCAGTATGTCTGTCTGCCTGTGTGTATGTGTGCCAGTATGTCTGTCAGTGTCTGTGTGTGTGTGTGTGTGTGTGTGTGTTTCAGTATGTGTGTATGTCTGTCAGTGTCTGTGTGTGTGTGTTTCAGTATGTCTGTCTGTCTGTGTTTCTGTATGTGTGTATGTCTGTCAGTGTCTGTGTGTATGTGTGTTTCAGTATGCCTGTCTGTCTGTATGTGTGCCAGTATGTCTGTGAGTCTGTGTGTCAATATGTCTGTGTGTGTGTGAGTCTGTCAGTGTCTCTGTGGTTAAGGGGTTAATAGGGAACACATGGGCAGGGCGGCATCATTGTAACATGGCTGTGTGATACAAGAGCAAATACAAATACACAAAAATAAGCATGTAGCGGTATAGAAAAAAAAATACTCCTTTCTGTCTCATTATAGTTTTTATTTGCCTGAAGCTGAAGGAAGCAAGGTGAAGTGCCACACATGCATCTACATTACCCAATGATATGAAGACCATTGGACTGGTCTTCAATCCTGGATAACACAACTCCAGGAGGAGGTCATCGCAACACTGAGGAAGACTCAGTGCTTGAGAAAAGGGGAGTAATTTTCTTATTATTTAATTTTTTTTTCATTTTTATTTGGTAGGGGAAATGATAAGGGGCACCAGGACTGTAGTATTGGGAATGCAGATATGTATTTCTAACTCTGCAGTGTTCCTTTAAGGAAAAAAATTACTTAAAGCAGAAGTTTGGAATTTTAAGAATAGAAGGTGTAATATCCTGGAATAAATGTTAAAGGTAGATTATATCAACTAACGTTTCCACTAAACATTGGGAAGCAAGAACAACCCTTGCAGAAGTCATGATGTTAGATTGAACATCAACAATGCTAGTTATGATGCTTTTTTATTTTCCATTTCATTACTGAAATCTTCCAGTATCTTCCTCTTAATAGGTGAAGAAGCTTTCTGTACTAGCTTATTTTAGGACAAAAATTAATCATGGCAATGGCTCTTGCTTGATCTTTTCTCATTCTCTGTAGAACTCTGGGAACCACAGCTATTGGTGATAAATGTAACTTAGTAGAAGTCCCACGCAATGGAGAGGGAATCCAACAAATCTAGACAGTGTTCTCTGCATAAGGAAGGAAAGTTTTACTTTCCGTTTTTGCTTTCTCTCATTAGGACTATGTCTGTTTTCCCAATGTTCTTTACTATGTGTTGGAATATACTGTCAAGTAATTCTAATTTGCTTGTTGCCATCATGACCTGCTGGGGTCATCTGAAAACCAGTTGCCTAGTCCCTTGATGTGTACTGCTGAGATATCTGACACATTTACCTCTGCCCAATTGAGGATTTTGCTACACTGTTCTCATAATGAGACATTTAGGGCCATCTTTAATGTGGGGCAAATGGGGCAGCTGCCCCAGACCCAGTAACTCTTGGTGGCATGGTACTCCACTGCCCACAACTATTTTTTCCCCATGTGCCCGCCGACATAACCGGTGGCCTGCACACTAAGGAGGCCCACCGGTGGCACATCCACTAAGGGCCACCCAGTGAGCATTGGTAAGCAGGGGCCCGGTCACACGCTGTGGCACTTTAACACTTTAATGCTAGGAAGAACTGGCGGCCGTGAGTCACTTCCTCCCACTGAGGAAAGGAGCCATGCGGGAGACGGAGGAGGCAGGGAGGAGGGGGCTGGGCCAAGAGAGGCAGACACCAACTCCCAACAGCCTCAGTATTCAGACTGGACACCAGGGAAACCAACCTTCAAGGTAGGAAATTTGTAAATTTATGTCAGTATGTCTGTGTGTGTGTGTGTCAGTATGTCTGTCAGTGTATGTGCCTGTCTGTGTCAGTATATTTTTCAGTGTTTGTATCTGTGTCAATACATCTTTCAGTATGTTTGTCAGTGTATGTGTCTGTCCGTGTCACTGTGTATGTCAGTGTATATGTATGTCAGTGTGTTTGTCAGTGTATGTGTCTGTGTCAGTATGTCTGTCAATGTGTGTCTGTCAGTATCTCTGTCAATGTGCGTCTGTGTCAGGATGTCTATCAGTGTATGTCTGTGTGTGTCAGTATGTCTGTCAGTATGTGTTTATGTGTGTGTGCCCGTATGTCTGTAAGTGTATGCGTCTGTGTGTGTCAGTATGTCTGTCAGTGTATGTCTCTGTGTATGTGTGTTAGTATGTCTGGTAGGGGGAAGGGAGAAGGGGGTTCACCCAAGTATAGCGGAATAATATGAGGATCGATGACAGGTTGTGAGGCAAGTGAGGTGAAGGGACTTGTAGGGGGGACAACAAGGCACTATACAAGCCACAGATATATCAATAGACCAAGCATATGACACTCTGGGGCTCACCCAGGTAAAGAGGGAGATTGCGTGTACAACTCCTTTTCGGCAGCACTAATTATGGGGGCTCACCCCAGGCCAGGCTACTGTGTAATATACCTAACCAGCCGTCCCACACCCAAAATATTAACAATAACCTTAACTGGTCCCTGGAGGCAGTATGCTGAATTGAGGCAGGTAATGAGGCCGTGAATACAGCAAAATTCCGATTTTTTTCTTGAAAATATACTGTAGAGCCAAAATATACCTTTTGAACAATTACCTAGATAAACCCCTACAAAAAAGGCTGTCCAGGATCTCACAATATGAGATCCAAGATGGCCAACGGAAAGCCAGTGAAATTTTAGAGCAGGAATGAAAAGAACAGAATGTCTACCTAAACGTGTGAACAGTTCACAAACTCATGAATGGACTAACAGAAGGAAAAACAAAGAACCAAACGTTTGGCTGAAAATATACGAATGACTCAAACTACCGAACGCTATTAAATGCGAACGTCAGCTGCATATGCGGACAAACAAACAAACCCAATGGGAAAAAGAATTACACCAAACAGCATGCGAACAATAATGCGAATGAACATAAAAATAGAGTGTGAACGGGGCGCTTCATGCTGTATACTGGTTGGGGCCACAAACATGTCTGAAGGAAGTGGCGAACATTCCTGAGCCAACATCATCTTGTAGGGATGAAACTGCAAATCTAAATGAAGAATCCTCCTCATACTTCGGTCTGACATTTCCAAAGCAACAGCATGCTTTTGAGCAGAATGTCCTGGCGACTGCTCAATTGCTGCTCTCACCAGCTTTTTTTCTGGAGTTCTTATGGGCCTGTGTCGGCCATGTGTACCTCTTCTAAGTGTGGTACCAATTTCCTCCAACCGCCTTACCGAATTGTGTGCGCATTAAGAACGGCGTTGTTGCGCGGAATGTTGAACCGTCGCCGAAAAGCGATCACAGACTGGTTGACCTGCACGGCAAAGCCTCAATGTGCTCCGGTCCAAACCATATTGGCTACTGAGATGAAATGAAGGACGGAACACAATGAGTCCAGATGCACCTGCCTCCCCCCACCACAGTCTGAGCATTGACCCCCTCAAAACTGCTTAATCGGTTCTGCTGCATCCTGTATATGTGCACATGAGCAATAGTACATTTTAACAGAATTGTGACTGACACTTGCTAGAAGACTAGGTATAGTATATTTAGCTGGTGCTTTTTTCCTGCCCTGGTACTGCTAATAAGGATAGGCCAAAGTTGAACAGAACATTTATAAAAAGCCATGAGCAAACTTTGGTGTGATAATTGTTTCTTTAAATCACAATCTACAATATTATAATGCCGTTTATCTATGTAGGGCCTCACTGTAACTTGAAACGTGCTGTGATTGTGAATAGTGACTATACTTCAATGTCAAATGTGTATGCATGTAGAGATTTCTGAATGTGTTTAACAAACCAGTAGGAGTAACAGTAGGTGTCCCCTTGCACCTCTTCACAAATGAAGAAGTTGCAGATGGACAAGGCACTCTCATGGGTGAGGTATTGGAGTCTGCATTACACATGGAAGAACAGCAATATATGACTCGGTAGATCCTTTATCAAGCAACTGCTCTTCTTTTTTTCCTGAGATTTCATCAATAAGATTATGAGAGAGGGATTAATATAAGTTTATACCTATTTATTAAAATATTCCTTACCATTTGCCCCTTCCCGGACAACTAATTTTAAGTTATGCTTGTAACGGAGCTCCTTGTACTCCGACTGAGTACCCTCCGTTGACGGATGCTCCTAGTGCTTCCTGAGGACTCCAAGCGCTGCAGCAGACACCACAACCACCGCAGACTCCGCAACCGCCGTATCTTGACTGGAGTCTCGCCGTCTTCCTTCCACCCTGGATCAGCTTCTGTCCTCCACCACTGTGTGGGAAAGAACTCTTCCTTCCACCCTGTATGAACCTCCAGCATCCAGAACTGTGCGGTGAAGACCCCTGCTCCAAGGAGAGCGTGTCAGGAACAAGCTCTTAAAAGAGCTAAGTGATTCAAGCTCAGGGGAGCATGCAGAGCATAGCAATCCCCAGTGTGATTATAACGGCTCCCTCCAATAACGAGACAAGGCTATA
Organism: Pelobates cultripes; assembly: GCA_933207985.1. NCBI lineage: Eukaryota > Metazoa > Chordata > Amphibia > Anura > Pelobatidae > Pelobates > Pelobates cultripes. The sequence goes on from OW240912.1 coordinate 282,675,482, forward strand.
TTTAGAGGGATCAAGAAGAACGGTCAAAACCTTTATTTCCCTTGGGACCAGCCAATAGGGTCACCCCAATAACATTGTTGTGAAACCTCAATAAAATCACAAACAGTCAAACCATATCAAGCAGCACACAGTGAATTATCACAACACAATGGCACATTTTTAAAGGGGTGGGGGGAGACAATATTTAACAGTAAATATCTCACCTGCCTGCAGAATTAGCAATATGCAAATCTACCCGAATATGCAAATGAACCAGTCTTGCTATTCAGGTAGTGCATATTGCTGTTGCTACCAACAGAGGGCACTAGACAAGTTCCATAGCCAAACCCACCTAGTTGGTAGCAAACCTCAGCAGTACAGGAGAGAAGGCAATACATTTCACAGTACACACACACACTATAAACAATTACATAACACACACCCCGCACCTATAATGGGTACAGGGTGACTAAAACATAAGATAAATAAAGCAGCCTACATAAATAGTCTGTCTGAAGGTAGACTAGGGGCTTTAAAGCCAGATACATGAAAGAGTCATAGTCACAGGGGAGGAGGCTGGCAAGTAGGCCTCTCCAGGACCAAGTGGTGAAGGGCACTTCGTCACAATGCTCTTATGCATCTAAATTTTTTTAGTATTTTAAAGCAAATTTAATGTTGGAATAGTGGATTGTTGTCAACCAAATCCGCAGTCGCTTTTCAGCATGAAATATGTATGATTTGGAGACAAAGTTCTGATGCAACTTGAAGGTCCATGTTTTTTTATTTCTTTGTAGAAGTTAACGTACACTTTTGTTCTGTAGCAAAAGCAAGATATTTTTTGAAGATCAGGGCCCTTTAACAAAACCTGGGCAATAAATGACTCATGCATGATATAATTGATATAGAATTTATTCTATATCATGCTGACAGTTAGGAAAATGGAAAGTCCTGTATTCCCTAGATCTTCTCACTTTCAAAAGTAAGTCATAGACAGAGAACCTCAGCAAGCAACTAATTAATACTATGTATGATAATTATAGATAATAAAAAGCTCAGCAGTGTTTCTTCCATTTTTTAAGAACAAAGATTGTGAAGACTAGGAAGATGTAATTCCTCCAGCGGCAATAAAAATGACAAATATAGAAGTTCTTAATTCAGCCATATGTTGCTGACAGAATAAAATATTAAAGGAAGAAGAAGCTCTTAAAAAGAAGATATTCCATGCAATTATTTTAGTTAAAAGGTCTTCATTGTCAACTTGTCAAACGGTTTTTATGTGCCCTTTCCAGCTGGTGAAAGAACGTTGTTTTAGACCGTATTCATTGATCAAAATGAATCTTTGGAACAGGGCAGAACATAAAAAACTTTGCATTTTGATTTCCATTAAAAAGAACTAAACAAGGTTCCATTTTAATAAGGAAAAAACGTGAGTGTCTTTTTTTTCCCGGAGACTCTGAATAGAGCATTCAGAATGTTTATTTTTTTCAACCGAGCAGACGGAATAAGAAATATTATATAAGTAATAGCGTCATAAAAGGCCTCTGAAGAAAAGTATGTGGGCTGTGTATTGCATACACAATCTATTGATCCGGCTTGTAGAAACATAAATTACAAGAAAAAATGGCATTTAGTCGTCGCACAAAACCGTGTTATGCCTCAATAAAAGCATATCGAAACTAAGTAAAAGTGCAGGTTGTCTTAATAAAGGATTAAAGATCAAATATGAGCTGCTGTAAAACTATAGAAACAGAGTGGTCTGAATATATTTGGGTTTAGAAATGATAAGATAAAAGCCTGGTGTTCACATAAATACTGTTTTCTGTATAAAAAAAAAAAAAAGAAGAATATACCACTAGTTGAGGCAAGAAAAGAAAGAGGTGAAGACATGATAAGCAATTTTTTCTTAAAATGTGGTAGAATATGCATATGTGTTCTTACCGTACTGTCCCTTTAATTAAGGGTCATTGCAATGGATATCTGATAACATAATATTTTAATAGGTTTTCAAGTGAATTGTAAAGTATAGTCACCATACAAAGCATGCTATTTTTAAAAAGAAAAAGTAAATGCAAAAGAGTATAAAAAAAATCTTTAACAAAAAAACTTAGTTGGGTACAATTTAAACAAACACACTAGGAATTTTTATACATTTCTGTTTTGTGTAAAGCATAAATGCCAGCTATGCCTGTTTTCAATTAAACAGATGGCTAATCCAAGCAGTAGAGGACCACACACTTAAATATTTCAATATTTCCATGTTCATGGTACACTTGTTCTCACTGATTTTGTTGCTGAGTGTAACATTTATCCCTGATGGAATATATTATATTACCCACAATATATAAATTAAAATTACACTATAGTCATGTATTTCCCCCTCTTATAATATTGTAAAGCGCTACTAGAATCTGTTGGCGCTATATAAATGGCAATAATAATAAAGGATTGAAGTCCTAATGCTATAGTGTTCCTTTAATTATAGATAGTTCAAATATAGCACCATATTACAGAGCTAGGTCTTTTTCTGTCATGCTAAACTGAGAAACAGCCACAGACCATGTTACATCACCTCCCATTGTAGTGAATTGCACTGCTGTGCCATGTCCAGAGTCTCTACGCAACAAGAAGCATCAAAATAATGTGTAGCAAATGAGTCCATGACTTCATTTCATTTTTTGTACCTTGTCAGACCTTTACCTAAATCACACGGTTTCCATTTGCAATATATAAGGGGCGGACATAGGCAATACAGGAACTGTGCAATATAACAGAACCTTTACAACATGTAGAGTGGAAACCATGGGAATGGAGTATATGTTGGTGTTCAATCTGTTGCTTGATACTCTAATTTGATAGGTTTAAATAATACAGGTACCAGATACAATGCAAGAACAGTGATGTCGCGAACATGGAATTTTCGGTTCGCGAACGGCGAACGCGAACTTCCGCAAATGTTCGCGAACCGGCGAACCGGGCAAACCGCCATAGACTTCAATGGGAAGGCAAATTTTAAAACACACATGGACTCTTTCTGGCCACAATAGTGATGGAAAAGTTGTTTCAAGGGGACTAACACCTGGACTGTGGCATGCCGGAGGGGGATCCATGGCAAAACCCCCATGGAAAATTACACAGTTGATGCAGAGTCTGGTCTTAATCCATAAAGGGCAGAAATCCCCTAACATTCATAAATCACAATGGATATGGATTGACACCTGACATATGACATATTGACACCTTGACATATGGATTGACACCTGTCCTCAGAGACCCTGATACACACTGACAGAGCAGAATAGAGACTGTTCCTCCTACATAGGGTCACTTGGCAGATATGGATTGACACCTGTCCTCAGAGCCCCTGATACACACTGACACAGAGCAGAATAGAGACTGTTCCTCCTACATAGGGTCACTTGGCAGATATGGATTGACACCTGTCCTCAGAGATCATGATACACACTGACACAGAGCAGAATAGAGACTGTTCCCCCTACATAGGGTAACTTGGCAGATATGGATTGACACCTGTCCTCAGAGACCATGATACACACTGACACAGAGCAGAATAGAGACTGTTCTCCTACATAGGGTCACTTGGCAGATATGGATTGACACCTGTCCTCAGAGCCCCTGATACACACTGACACAGAGCAGAATAGAGACTGCTCCTCCTACATAGGGTCACTTGGCAGATATGGATTGACACCTGTCCTCAGAGCCCCTGATACACACTGACACAGAGCAGAATAGAGACTGTTCCTCCTACATAGGGTCACTTGGCAGATATGGATTGACACCTGTCCTCAGAGCCCTTGATACACACTGACACAGAGCAGAATAGAGACTGTTCCTCCTACATAGGGTCACTTGGCAGATATGTATTGACACCTGTCCTAAGGATCCCTGATACACACTGACACAGAGCAGAATAGGGACTGTTCCTCCTACATAGGGTCACATGGCAGATATGGATTGACACCTGTCCTCAGAGCCCTGATACACACTGACACAGATCAGAATAGGGAATGTTACCCCAACATAGGGTCACTTGGCAGATATGGATTGACACCTGTCCTCAGAGCCCCTGATACACACCGACACAGAGCAGAATAGAGACTGTTCTCCTACATAGGGTCACTTGGCAGATATGGATTGACACCTGTCCTCAGAGACCATGATACACACCGACACAGAGCAGAATAGAGACTGTTCCTCCTACATAGGGTCACTTGGCAGATATGGATTGACACCTGTCCTCAGATCCCCTGATACACACTGACACAGAGCAGAATAGAGACTGTTCCTCCTACATAGGGTCACTTGGCAGATATGGATTGACACCTGTCCTCAGAGCCCCTGATACACACTGACACAGAGCAGAACAGAGACTGTTCCCCCTACATAGGGTCACTTGGCAGATATGGATTGACACCTGTCCTCAGAGCCCCTGATACACACCGACACAGAGCAGAATAGAGACTGTTTCCCCAACATAGGGTCACTTGGCAGATATGGATTGACACCTGTCCTCAGAGCCCCTGATACACACTGACACAGAGCAAAATAGAGACTGTTCCTCCTACATAGGGTCACTTGGCAGATATGGATTGACACTTGTCCTCAGAGCCCCTTGTGACGAAATGCCTTTTGTCCCTGGATTGTTAGGTGACAAGCTGCCCTTTGCCCCCGGCTTTTGGAGGAGCCTGATTGCCAGCCTCCTTCCTCATGACTATGGCCCTGGGGTGTATTGCCATTTAAAAAGACTATTTGGGGCTTATTGGCTTCTAAAGACAGTTTCTTCCCATTGGAATCCATGGGAAGGTGTGTTTCTTCCCCTCCCCCATTTCCTGTCTATTATTCTCCAGCAGGGAGTTGTCCCAGGGACACTGCCAGACCAGTGGGAACTGGTTTGGGCAGGAAAAGCCATGCTTCCTTTGGTCACAAAGGACTTCTAACTAACTTTTGAACTAATGGAAGGATTTGCATATATTTGGGTATGTTTGTATTTGGGATGTGCTGATTAATAATATGTGACTTTTATTAATATTAATATTGGATGTATGGTTTTAGAGTTATGAAAGTTGGGTAAAAAGTGTGTTTTAAAATGTATTGATAATTGGGTTACTTCTCAGGCTAAGGGGAGGAGATGTGTGGGATGTAACCATTGTGTGATTGGGTAATGTATAATTGTCTGTGGGCGTCTCCCTTGCAGGGGAGAATTGCATAAAAGCAGAGTATGTGCCATTAAAGGTTCAGATCATCTTGTACCTTCATGCAGTTTCGGCTCATGTTTGGGGGATTGGAGAAACTACACTCTGGGGATTGCTATAATCACTATACTCCCCAGGGTATAATCACTAAGCTCTGCTAAGAGCTTGCTCCTGTTCCTGCTCTCTGGAATTTGGAGAGGTCGACCTACTGGAAGCTGGACCCTGGTCTTGGGTCCAGTGTGGGTGGAGACGGCGAGACCCCAACCAAGCTGTGGCGGTTCGTGGGGTCTGCAGTGGTGATGGTGTCGGGCAGAGTGCTTGGAGTCCTCGGAAAGCACTAGGAGCATCCGTCGGCGGAAGGTACCCGGTCGGGGTGCCAGCGGTTCTGTCACAGTGGTGGCAGCGGTGGGATGGCATCCTAGTGCGAGGAGAAGCAGCGCAGAGGCACAGGTAACGTTTGGAATTACAATTTGAGGGCAACGCTAGTATTCGTACAGCGCCCCTGGTCACAGCAAACATGACCTATCGCTTTGAGGGTGCCGCTTACAGGGAGGAGGCAAAGAGGCGGTTAACCAGGTATGGCCCGGATCCCTCGTTAGAGATGATCTTGGCAACCATGCGCAAGTTGGATGAGGAGAATCGAGCGGCATGGGAATTTGAGCTCTGATTGCGGAGATTGGGGCTGTGGCCAATTGATCTCTCTCCCCAGCGGCAGACAGCATCCCAGAGAGAGGAGATTGTCGATCCCTTCGTCCCTGCAACAACCATCATCACTGGGAGTTGAGACAGTAGCTCTGACTCCCCAGTGGCAGTGTGTTGTCAAGGGAGAAGAGACAACCGGTCTCTCTCCCCAGCGGCAGACAGCATCCCAGGGAGAGGAGATTGTCGGTCCCTTGTCCCTGCAGCAACCATCATCACTGGGAGTTGAGACAGTCAGTCTGACTCCCCAGAGGCAGTGTGTTGACAAGGGAGAAGAGACAACCGTTCTCTCTCCCCAGCGGCAGTGCAAGTTACAGGGAGCCAAAGGTGTCATCCTTCCTCCACAGCGGCAGTGTGAATTACAGGGAGCCGAAGGTGTCGCCCTTCCTCCCCAGCGGCAGTGTGAATTCCAGGGGGCCGAAGGTGTCGTCCTTCCCCCCCAGCAGCAGTGTGTCCTACCGGGAGCAGAGACAGTTGGTCTCTCTCTCCAGCAGCAGGACAATGTTATGGGAGTGGAGACAGGCGGTCTCCCTCTCCAGCGGCAGACTGTGTTTCAGGGAGAGGAGCACAGCACCCTATCTCCCCAGCGGCAGCTTACCCTACCAAGGGGAGACACCAATCTCCCAGATGGCGCAGAGGAGACTATGGTCTCCGTGCCCGACCTACAGGGAGGCTGGACAGCCTGTCCAGATCCCCAACTACCCTCACAGGGACAACAGGAGGAGGGGGTAAGTACGAATTCCCCTCCCCAGCTAACTCCTAACTTGGCCCCAGGGTTAACAGAGGAGATGTTAACCCCCACTGACTCCCATGTTCCCCTGGCTACTGAGCCGGACTATGTTCCCAGCACCCAGAAGAGCTGACAGCTGGGCAGAGTGCAGTCGGCCTCTGCCCTCCCTGTGTCCCTTGTCCAGAGCCTGATGTCCTGCAGCCTATACCAGCGGAAGAGCTGGCAGCTGGGCAGAGTGCAGTTTCGTTCAAAGTGGAGAGAATGTTAAAAAAAAATATTTTTAATCTGAGTGTGAGAAATGCTTTTCAGCCGCTTCTAATCTTAAGCATCATTTGAGGAGCCATACAGGAGAGAAACCTTATTTTTGTTCTGATTGTGGGAAATATTTCTCTCAAAGAGGCCACTTTTATATTCAATCTATAACTGTGAAAAAGTTTTTTTGTTTTTAAATGCAAGCTATTGTGACACCAGTGAGTGAGTGGTGGCACTGGGCACAGTATCCACTGTGAGCCTGACACACCCGCTTTGAGACAATTAACTGCTATTCAATCTATAACAGTGAAAAAAGTTTTTTTCTTTGTAAAAGCACGCTATAGAGACACCAGATATGAGTGGCAAAGTACACGGGCAAAGGTCTGCAGAGCACACGCTGAAGGAGGCCTGACACCAGCTTTAAGGACACTGACTGCTATTAGCTTACACTGAAAAACTTTTTTTCTTTGTAAAAGCACGCTATAGAGACACCAGATATGAGTGGCAAAGTACACGGGCAAAGGTCTGCAGAGCACACGCTGAAGGAGGCCTGACACCCGCTTTAAGGACACTGACTACTATTAGCTTACACTGAAAAACTTTTTTTCTTTGTAAAAGCACGCTATAGAGACACCAGATATGAGTGGCAAAGTACACGAGCAGAGGTCTGCAGAGCACACGCTGAAGGAGGCCTGACACCCAGACGCTTGCAGACAACTAACTGCTATTCAATCTATTACAGTGAAAAAATGTTTTTTGTTTTTAAATGCAAGCGATTGTGACACCAGTGAGTGAGTGATGGCACTGGGCACAGTATCCACTGTGAGCCTGACACACCCACTTTAAGGACACTGACTGCTATTCAATCTATAACAGTGAAAAAAGTTTTTTGTTTTTAAATGCAAGCTATTGTGACACCAGATATGAGTGGTGGCACTGACTGGGCAAATGGGCACCGTATCCACTGTGAGCCTGACACAGAAGCTGGCAGCAATGGCAGACAACTAACTGCTATTCAATCTATAACAGTGAAAAAAGTTTTTTGTTTTTAAATGCAAGCTATTGTGACACCAGATATGAGTGGTGGCACTGACTGGGCAAATGGGTACAGTATCCACTGTGAGCCTGACACAGCAGCTGGCAGCAGTGGCAGACAACTAACTGCTATTCAATCTATAACAGTGAAAAAAGTTTTTTGTTTTTAAATGCAAGCTATTGTGACACCAGTGAGTGAGTGGTGGCACTGGGCACAGTATCCACTGTGAGCCTGACACAGAAGCTGGCAGCAGTGGCAGACAACTAACTGCAATTACATTACACAGAAAAAAAAAAGCAGACTGATGTTCTAGCCCTAAAAAGGGCTTTTTGGGGTGCTGTCCTTACAGCAGAGATCAGATGAGTCCTTCAGGACTGTAGTGGACACTGTATACCCTAACCTAGCTATGCATTTCCCTATCTAATCAACAGCAGCTACACTTTCCCTCCTCTCACTAAGCATGCAGCTTGAGAATTAATCTAAAATGGATGCTGTCCAGTAGGTGGGAGGGTCTGCTAGGGAGGGTGTGCTGCTAATTGGCTGGAATGTGTCTGCTGACTGTGAGGTACAGGGTCAAAGTTTACTCAATGATGACGAATAGGGGACGGATCGAACCGCGCATGTGTTCGCCATCCGCGGCGGACGCGAACACGCTATGTTCGCCAGGAACTGTTCGCCAGCGAACCGTTCGGTGCATCACTATGCAAGAACAAGTTTAGGCAGAGAAACTGACAGAGCCACCAACTTTAATACCACATAGAAACTCAAAAATGGGAGTCGAGCGGCATTCAGTGAGCTGAAGCCCATGAACAAGGGACACACATTGACTATGCTCATTCACCATTACGTTCGGTAATTCAAACGGTACTTCGATGGTTTGAAATAGACTGGCCGCACAGCCTAACTCTCTGGAACTGTTTTGGGCATGATGCGTGCGGTCAGTCAAAAATGGGACTTCCAGCTAACTTTTGAATCCCTGGAACCTATCTAGGTGATTTTAACGTATGTTGTTCCCCCAGATCAGGGCTATCATGAGATGTATGTTTTATGGGGTTCTCATATAATTTTGGGGTGTTTTCATAAATGTAAAGGCTTGGCCTGCAGTTGTGGGAGGGGCATGTTCCCTACTTAAACCCCCTACTCACCTTCCTCCATCCCGTACGTATTTTTTCGTTTCGCATGTCACTGTTTCCGGTCGCCATCTCCTCCTCGCCTGGTCCCTCGCGGTTCTCCTTGTCTGGCCTGCCGTTCCCCCGCTGTTTTCGTTTGCGGTCCTTTCTGGGCTCTGCTATGGTCAGCTGTCCGTCCAGTCTGGTTTTTGTCCAGTCTGGTAAACTGTTTTTTGTGAGTTTACTTACCTCCGTTCAGGAGTCTTTCCCTCCCCTTGTTTCCTGTTGCTCTCATGGCTGTCTGGCATTCGCCATTTTTTCCCGCGAGCGGTCTGCTGTTTCACCGGCTTTGTTACTTTTTTCCTGCTCCAGTGCCGTTTTTATTTAGGGCAGTTTTGCTTTATTTTGTCAGTTTTGTTTTTAAATTTTTAGCAGTTTTGTTTACTACTTAGGGCAGTTTTGTTTTCTACTTAGGGCAGTTTTGTTTTATTTTGGGCAGTTTTTGTTTTTATTTAGGGCAGTTTTTGTTTTTATTTAGGGCAGTTTGTTTTTATTTAGGGCAGTTTGTTTTTATTTTGGGCAGTTTGTTTCATTTTGGGCAGTTTGTTTTATTTTGGGCAGTTTTTTCTCCTACTATGGCACATGGTCTTTTCTCATTCTGCATATATTAAACGCACACGTTGTAATGCTGTAGGTGACCCGCATCCACTACTCATTTATAGCATCTGGTTTTATAGAACCATGTTAATTGTACTGAGAGGCATTCTCCAAACCACTTAATACAGCCAGTCTGTGTACAATTATGCAGAAGTTACAACATACACTTAACATGTATGGTTTTTCTAGTGAAGGAGGAAACTAAATGCTTTATTTGTTTCTTTTGCAAAACTTTGATTTAACGAGATTACTAGATTTTCTGCTTTACCGGTGTATATATGTACAAATTGTGCCCCTTCACTGCTCCTTGGTCCAGTCCACCTGGTTTTTGTTGGGTGACAAGTAGTTCTAAATAAATAATGTTAATCATAATGGTACAAGGTATTCCACATACCATGCTATTTTTTAGATATATGTAATTCTGTTATTGCGTCCAGCCACCCCCATCGTCTCATGTGATACATCCTGGGAGATCTGACCACTAACCATTATAGCTGCTTCCTACAATGAGGAACCTTTTGGTTTTATACAGCGTGTACAGAGAATGCTAACTGGGTTTCTGCGTTTCAATTATAAACCTCAGTCTGTAGTTCGGAATATCGCACAGCGCCTGGCCAGATAAGGAGATGGGGGGAACCGTAACTGCGTCTATTAACAGCGCAATCGCATAATTAAGGGAGTTTTCACAGGTGATATATATACAGCACATCTCCACGGTAACGCGTTGTTATATCACCATGGCTTACCTCTGTGGTAACATATTGTGACATTTTACTTTATCGCTTCCAAGTTAGATGGAAAAATAAATAAATGAAAAAGCGCATGTATGCCATTGTTATAGCCTTCTGAGCCACGTGGGGGGCTATTCACACGTACACGCATTCTATTTCATATTTTTTTTTCATACGTACTCCTCTCTCACTCACTACCCTCCCCTCTTACTTAGTTGTTACTGGCTGTCAGGGTCCTAGGTGTCCACTAGTGGTAATTCCCCCTGGCTTCTTCGCCTTAGGTTAGTGGTCCCACGAGGCCAACACCCATCCTCATACTCGGAGGTACAACGCCCCTTGGGCCAAATCATAGTTAGTCGCCTCGCATCGTGGCATAGAGAGGGCCTCACCTGTCACTCCCATTCTATCTTATGTTTATCTGTCACCGAGAGGCCAACACCCCGCCACGACGTTCAGTGGCCACGTTACCCCCTCGCGCCAACTCATAGATGGCGCCTCTCACGCCACTTGGCATCTAGCAGGGCCTCACCTGTCACCGAACCTAGTTTTTAATTGCTTTGCCTTTTGGCATTAGCTAGTATGCCAGCACGCACACTCACACACTTTCACACTTACGCGCACGTTGGGTCGCTTATGCGCTGGTTTTTTTCGTCTCTTTTTCTAGCGGGTCTCTGCTGCTAGGCATAGGAGTGGTATTTTTCCGCCCGGGCTCTCTGGCTAGCTCTGGTTCTAATCGCGCTGTGGAGTTTCGGCTACTCCTACCTTCTTTCCGGGTCCTGGGCGCTTCCTCGCTTCGCTGCCATTCTCGCGAGTCAACTTATCCCCCCCCTCCGGCTGCCTTCCGGTCAGCTGCACTCTGTGTCTGTCCGCCTCCACGGGTAACGCTGTTGCTGGAGGGGGCCACGAGATCGCTCTTCTCCGTTGTTCACCCCCCTGGTTGTCTTCGCTGCTGTCGTCTATTGGGCGATGTCGGATGGTAGTTTAGGGCAACTGGCACATGCCGTTTTGGCTGGATCCTCACCGGTCTTCCTGCACATCTTTTTTTCATACGATCGGACCTGTGCCTCTTCTGCTCTTTCCAACATGGCTCTGCCTACGGCCTCTTCCGTAGCCGCTACCATTCCCGGCATTTCGGGGCCTGATTGCGGGCTGTCAGGCTTGTGAGCTCGTGGTCGTCATCTTTCGCGTCTGGCTCTCTTTTCTAGCACTCACGGTGCATGTGTTAGGACCTTTCTTCCCCTTGAGGTTTCTTTTACACATATCCTGTTACTGTCTCTGTTGCTACGTTGTCTGCGATTGGTTTTTCGCTTCTTTTGCCACCTCTTACTTGCATCACCTCTACTTATCCAGTCTACAACTTCACATGTTGTACAGGTTTCATTCACACGCAGTTTCATCTCCTCATACCAGATTATTACCACACTCAAGGCGTTTCAGGTTCCGGAAATTTTTAATTTACAGATTTCCCATCAACATCCCAGTATTTCAATCACTATCAGACCTATTTCATGCCTGTCATCACGAACCGGGCATCAATCTTCAATGTAGGGCGACAACTGCTTGATCCAAGGATAAATCTGATTGCCGTTCTGGGGTCAAGAAGGAATTTTTCCCTAGCTTGTTACAAATTGGAAAGTGCTTCAAACTGGGTTTTTCGCCTTCTTTTGGATCAACCATTTTAATTACAAATACGAGGTAGGCCGGACTTGGTTTTTAGCTAAGTAACCATGTAGTCGAGCCACTATACCTGCTTTCACTTTTTTCTGGGGTCCCACATATTTCCCAGATCAACCTCGTCATCTTGCAGCATTGTCTCAGGAAGTCTCACCTATTCATGCAGTCTATTGGTTATTCTCTCTACCCCACACTTAGTTTTCCCTAGTTGGCCAACACATTTAACAGACCTTACTTCCCCCTTGCCCAATTTAGAATGCCGGTTAAAGTGCCGGGCACCTAATTCCTCGCTCTACATTTACCATACAGCTAGGCAATTAATGTTTTGTTGATTGTTTTTAAATTTCTGGCAGGCATCTATTTTTGCCCTCTTTTATTACAGGCTTACCACGACGTCGGTTCCGGCACACCACAACTATTTCCCCCTTTCCTAAACAGCCTTATTTGCCCCTCACACAAATGTAAAGGCTTGGCCTGCAGTTGTGGGAGGGGCATGTTCCCTACTTAAACCCCCTACTCACCTTCCTCCGTCCCGTACGTATTTTTGCGTTTCGCATGTCCCCACCCTCCACTCCCTCTAATTTATACTTTTCATTACACCTCATGGGTGGGCCCTCTTTTATTACAGGACTACCACGACGTCGGTTCCGGCACACCACAACCGACTTATTTCCCCCTTTCCTATACGGCCTTATTTGCCCCTCACACAAATGTATAAAAAAAAAATGTACTTGTCTTTTTTTCGTTTGGAGATACTTGAGTTGATACAGTAATTAACTCAATTATCTCCCAAGCAGAGGGGAGTGATTGTGTATACTGTCTGTGAGTGTCTCAATGTATAACTTTGTTTTTATTAGTTTATTAACTGTGTATTCCTGTGCCCAACAAGGTCCACTTGGGTGTCACCCTTGTTGGGAAACCTGCATAAAAGGCCAGCGTGCCTCCGTTAAAATTCAATTCCTGTTTACCCTCAACACAGAGCCTCGTCTGGTGCTTGTAGGGGAAAGCGATATCTGCTATAATCCCTGCTCTTGGGATTGGGATACTGTATATAAATAAATAAATAATACACAATATACACACACACTTAATAAAATGTATCTACTCACTTTATAGAATGTATCAATGTTTGAAATTAATGCTGTTTCAAAGAGTATTGCATCAAACTGTTTTCCAAATATGTATTAATTGAAGAATCTCCCAAGGGAGTAATATAAAATTACCAATATGCTGTGAAAGTCAGGCACTGTGCTGGGAAATGACTGGCTACATGCAGAGACAGAAGCACTAATGGTTAAACAGCTGAGCTGCTGTCACTCAAGCAGCAAAGGATTAAATTAAAACATCTGTTCAACAGTCATCTTAGTCCATCTTCTCATGCAAGCAGTTCTTTCAGCCAGAGTTTAGTGACAGAAAAAGTTAATATGGGAAAAGACAAACTGAATAAAAAGGGCAAGGTTATAGGGAAGAGAATCATTTTAAAGGTATGGATCAGAGACGTTATTGCAATTTGTGTCCTTTTTATGTAATTCATTGATACAGTAATGTTTCACACACTTGACTGTAAGTGCTATTTAGTCATGCCTTAAGTTGGTATGTAATCACATTTACCACGTGATAAACACCAGACAACAGGAGTTTATTCGCTAAACAAGAAATGGGAAAGATTTCAGTAGTATTGTGAAAAAAAATTATTTACTAAATTTAGAATGTTCAGGAATTTTAGACCAAAATAGCTGAATTGGAAGAATATTTCCAATTCAGCTATGTTTGTCTGAAAATTTAATTAACACTTTAGTAAATAAACCTGTAAACCAAAACAGGCGACATTCTCAAGCTTCTGACTATTCTATTTTGGCTTACTAAGTTTTATTCATTAAACAAGTGAATTATCGAATTGAAAACTTGAAGAATCATTCTCCATCTGAGCTATTGTCACAGCTTGGTTATTTTTGGTTTAGGTTTCAGTTCATTTTAATTCACTGTTTAACAAATAAGCACTGAAATGCTCATTGTCAGGGATGCCAAAAAGGTAGATCCTCAGATGTTGTCGAACTACAATTCCCATGGTGCTTTGCATATTTGCATGCCTTTTTAAATGACAAGGCATCATGGAAGTTTTGTTTTTAAAACTGGGGATCTACCTTTTGGGCACCCCTGCTCTATGCAATTCCCCATAGTAGCCTATTTAGTGAATAAAGTACAAATGAGTTTGTGAACAATATCCTCCACTTTGGAATTGTATAGTGTTGATGTGAAGCCTCCAACTGCTTTCTCATTTAGAATACTGGATGGGGCTACAGTGATTTATATTGCCAGTGAACAGAAAACTGCCCATTAACTCTTACATGTATAGATGATATTTAATTTCAGAAAATCAAGGACAATAAAACATAGCATTCACCAGTCATTATAATGATAATTAGATTGTACCTGAGCTATCTTTGTGTTTTAAAATAAGCCAAAAGTGGCATTATTCATCAGCTAAGTGATTAAAGCTTGACTCAAAGTGAAATGTCTAAATCAGCTGTTGAAAAAACAATCAATAGTCTTACACAGGGTGAGTGATACAAAAACTTCCTAATTACTTCCCACAGGAAATTTTAAGAGCATTAACTTAATTAATTAGATGAAATAGGACATCTAAACAGCGGGTTGCTTAAGGAAATGGAGAAGATGATGCCACATAAAAAGCTATTGATTTTCATAACAGACCCAGAGCATCTTGAGCATTGGATTGCCATCTGCCCTCTTCTCAACAGGACAGCAATTCTGAATACCAACTCTGTTTCAAAATAAAATACATAGAAGTCAGCACAGGGCATGCAGATCTTTCAAATAGACTGAGTACCAGAGCACCCCGCAGACTAAAATTGTTTTATTTCTACAAAGGCAAAGCGTGTTATAATTAACACCGATTAATTAATCCACTTGGAGTGGTTAAATCTACTATTAACTGATTCTAAGAGCTGTATTGTAATTATTCCCAGAAAACAAACAAATATAAATGCACATTCAGCCCATTCTACAAACTGCAAACAAAAAGAGTTGCCTGATGGTGGACCCCTGGTTGTTGTTAAGACTATAGCTCTTGAAATTATTTTCACAGCCATTGGCAGGCAGGGAACTTTTGTAGTTGTATTCCAACAGCTGCTGGGTGTGGGGCGACCAACACAATTTTGTACCCAGGCTATAAGTTGTTGAAGATAGAATTCTGGACCATTAAAATACTTTTACCAACAACCACAAACCATCCAAAAAATAAAAGCAAAAATATCACAAAATATGTTATGTATAAATAAATTATAATATTGGTACTGATCTTCATTCAAGGCAAAGAGTGAAATTGCATACTGAAAAAAAATATTCTGAAATAAACTCATAGCAAAATACTCCGAAATATGTTCCGGAGGATTGGAGGAAGGCGGATGTGGTTCCTATATTCAAATAGGGTTTGAAATCCTTGTCTGGACATTATAGACCTGTGACCTTAACTTCTGTGGCTGCAAAATTATTTGAAAGGTTATTAAGGGATAATATTCAAGAATTCCTTGAGGAGAACATAGTTATCAGCAAAAATCAGCATGGTTTTATAAAGCACAGGTCATGTCAAACTAATTTTATTTAGATAGACTGGGGGACTGGGCACTCATATGGCAGATGAAATTTAATGTTGAAAAATGTAAAGTTATGCACTTCGGCGTAAAGAATACACAAGCAACGTATACCCTTAATGGAAGCGAATTAGGGATAACCACACACGAGAAGGACTTGGAAATTGTTATAGACAACAAACTATGCAACAATATGCAATGTCAATCAGCAGTGGCTTAGGCCAGTAAGGTATTGTCATGCATGAAAAAGGGCATTCATTCTCAGGATGAGAATATCATTTTGCCTCTTTATAAATCATTGATAAGACCACATTTTGAATATGCTGTGCAATTTTGGGCACCTGTTCTGAAGAAGGACATTATGGCACCAGAAAGAGTGCAGAGGAGGGCTTCAGAATTAATAAAAGGAATAGAACATTTTAGCTATGAAGAAAGGTTAACAAATTTAAACCTCTTTAGTTTAGAAGAACACCGCCTCAGATGGGATATGATAGCATTATACAAATATATTGGTGGCCAATACAAACCATTGTGTGGAAATCTATACACAAACAGGACTTTACTTAGGACATGAGGTCATGCGTTTAGACTGGAAGAAAGAAAATTTAGCGTAAGGCAAAGGAAAGAGTTTTTTACCATAAGAACAATAAGGATATGAAATTCTCTCCCTGAAGAAGTAGTTTTATCAGAGTCCGTACAGATGTTTAAACAGCAACTAGGTGCATACTTCCAAAAACAGAATATTCAAGGATATAATTTTTCCACCCACAACCCGCCTCTTTGGCTGAGATAATCAAAATTGACAATCTAAGCTAATCCAATGCTTTCCAAAGACGTCTAGATGCTGAAATAATTTTTGGTGTCCTGGGTGGGTTTGGTCATCTTAGCAACTCCTCTCCTTTAAAAATGTCAGGTCATGCATGTTTCTACGGCAACAATTCCACCTCTTCATTATAGGCTGTAGTAGGTGGTTAGGTACTGCAGTGGAGACTTGGGGTAGTAGTGGGGTATTGGGGCAGTAGAGGGGGTTCTGGTGTTGGGAGATAGGAGATGTAGTGAAGTATAAGGGCAGTTATGTGGGATGGGAGGTGTAGTGGGAATTAGGAGCTATAGTGTGCTATAAAGGTAGTACTTAGGGTTTGTAGTAAGAGTAGGAGCTTAAGTGGAGTTAGAAGATGTAGTAGGGTGTTAGGGGATGAAGTGGAGGGTAAGGCAGTGTAGAGGCTGGTTAGAGGCTGGTTAGAGGCTGTAGTTTCCTCCACCCTCTCTAAGGCTTATATTTGACCAGGGAGGTGGGGGATCATGAACCCTGGTGGTCCAGTGGGAGGTGCAGTTTGTCAGAGCGCTCTCAATGACTGGAGCTTGCATTGCAGAAACAGCCAAGCCTCAGCACTGTTCATAGACATGCTGTGTGTGATGCAGGGAACAGCGATATGATGTGTGTTGTGTCCCGCCCCTCCACCAGCCTCCGGCATGAACACTGAGTCTGAGGCTGTGTTGAGAGAAGATGCTGCTGCTTGGCCAGTCTACAGTAAGGGGAAGGGAGAGGAGCACAGACAGCAGAATGATGGGTTTATTGTTAGCCTCGAGTGCCCTGTTCTGGCTAGGCACAGGGCCCACTTGAGCTCCCCTGCCGACATCCCTGGTGCCCCCTTCTGCTCCAGCTACCTTGAGCCTGGGTCGGCACTGTCCAGATGCTTATGCAAATATGTGTGTGGACAAATTAAGATGCACATAGACTACTCAAATGTTAATGAAACAGTATCATGGAAAATACCAATGAAAATATCATTATATCATCAGTCATTCATTATTGTTAATTGTAGTTTTGTTTTTAAAATAACTACAAAATGTTTTGACATTTTAAATGTCCCAAGGTGCATTACATAGTCTTCCTACAGCTGCAAGCAGATCTTTAGCAAGCCAGGATCAGATGCTCCGTTCAGGAGACACCCCTACCTCTGCTCCCCCTCCCCCCCAAACCAACTGCATATTTTTTTTAGTCTCACTATGCACCCCCTGAATTTTGTTTCTGAATTCTGTTTGCTCACAATCATATACAAATTTGTATACATACACATTCATATTAACACATGCAATCTTATACACACAGGCACGCACATTGATATAAAGTATTTGATCCCCTGCTGATTTTGAACGTTTGTCCACTGACAGCTTCTTAGCAATGGGCTTGTAGCCCATTCCAGCCTTGTGTAGGTCTATAATCTTGTCCCTGACATCCTTTAACAGCTCTTTGGTCTTGGCCATGGTGGAGAGTTTGGAATCTAAATGATTGATTGCTTCTGTGGACAGGTGTCTTTTATACAGGTAATGAGCTGAGATTAGGAGCACTCCCTTTAAGAGAGTGCTCTTAAAGCGGCACTGTCATGCCGAATCCCGTTTTTTTTTTTAACCCCTCTCCCGCCTCCACTACATCCAATAGACCCACTAGTCACCCCCAAATGCCCCTAAGCCCCCCACATTACCTATTTTTAAATCCTTATTTTCTGCCCCGATCTTGATTCAGGGCGCCGCCATCTTTGTGTGGGTAGGTGAAGTCCCTCAGGGACACGTCATCTGCCCACACTAGGCAGACACTGAGATTCCCGCACATGCCCAGTGAAACACCTGGACATGCGAACGGGAATTTCAGCTATTCATTCATTCATCAGACAGACGAATGAGTGAATAGGTATATCAGCCGAACAAACAAACAAACACAATGTATCAGTGTATGTTTGTTCGTTTAGTTTATTACAAGGAGGGAGCTACCGGCATGCAGCTCCCTCCTTGTAATATGTAACTATTGAAGCGGCAGGGAGCAGTGCTCCCCACCACTTCATAAGCCCCCCAGTACCCCCTCTCACTCTATGGGGGTCAATATGACCCCCATAATAGCACAAGGGAGATTAAAATCTCCCAAATGCCCCTACTCGCTATACCGCGGGTAGGGGCATGTCTACTAAACAGTGAGCAGCCTATGGCTGCTCACTGTTGAAAAAAAGACATAAATTACAATAAGGGGG
>OW240912.1:282694301-282884447 GCA_933207985.1 Pelobates cultripes
CCCCATATCTTTATTTGGGGCCCCCACCCACCGCTCAGGGGTGGGGGCCAGGGGGGGGGAGGACAGTAGTTTTATTGTTTATTAGGGCCCCCACCCACCGCTCAGGGGTGGGGGCCGGGGGGGGGAGGACAGTAGGTCCCCCCCTTTATTGTTTTACTGGGGCCCCCACCCACCGCTCAGGGGTGGGGGCCAGGGGGGGGAGGACAGTAGGTCCCCCCCCCTTATTGTTTTATTAGGGCCCCCACCCACCGCGCAGGGGTGGGGGCCGGGGGGGAGGACAGTAGGTCGTCCCCCCCCTTATTGTTTTATTAGGGCCCCCACCCACCGCGCAGGGGTGGGGGCCAGGTTTTAGGGCCCCCACGGGCATGGGGGGAGTGGGGGGGGTTATTAGTTTTTTGTTTGTTTTTTTACAGTGAGCAGCTATACGCTGCTTACTACACATGCCCCTACTCGCGGTATAGCGAGTAGGGGCATTTAAGTTACTAATACTAAGTAATCTTTACTTAGTATTAGTAAATTGGCTGAAAGACCAATTTAGGTCTTTCAGCCTTTTAGTAGATAGCTCCCTGATACCGTGGGAATTAGGGAGTTATCTACTAAACGGCTGCAAGATGCAGCCACAGCAATGAATAGGATCAGAGTTTCATTCATTAGAATGAAATTCTGATCCGAATAAAGTGCCGAATTGCGTTCTAAAAGAAACGAACAGACTGTTGTCATTCAGTTAGAACGCAATTCGGCAGTTTAGTGTAAAGTGACAGGAAGCATTGTGGGAACACTGAGGAAAGCTAGGGATCATGGGAAAATTGCTCTGACCAGCGGAAATGAAGCACACTTTGCTCCTCCGCTGGTCAGAGCTGGTCAAGCGGAGGAATCCTCCATAAGGCAAAGAGTCCCTACTTTGTCTTATGATTTTAAAGAAAACTAAAGAAGACAGGAAGAAAAGAATAACAGATCCTGAGAGAGGGGGAGAAGAGGAAGAGATTGAGGAAAGGTAAGTTCGGCATGACAGTGCCGCTTTAATCTCAGTTCGCTACCTGTATAAAAGACACTTGGTAGCCAGAAATCTTGCTGATTGATAGAGGATCAAATACTTATTTCACTCATTGTCATGCAAATCAATTAATAACTTTTTTGACATGCATTCTTCTGGATTTTTTATATTCTTTCTCTCACTGTTGAAATACACCTACCATTAAAAGTATAGACTGATCATTTATCAAATACTTTTTTCCCTCACTGATTGTACACACAGACTCATAAGCAAACACACACATGGACAAATATAAACATACTGACCTATACACAAACACACATTAATATACAAAAAGAAACATACATAAAAAAAAAAACTGATTTACACACACAAACTCATATCCTCCTGGAAACCGAAGAAAAATTTGTCTTCCAATATGCCATCCATTTTTTTTTAATTCTTTATTTTTGCAAGTGGTATTACATGTCAGAGAAAGTTTTTTAAAGCATAGAATAGTGCATATATATATTTGGTTATAGTGACAATTTTGACATTTCGTACACCTGTTTTTTGTTTTTTAGATTAGGCTAGTCAAATACGTTAACAACAATACCTCTCACAACCAGCGTGCAACAATAACTCGTAGTCAGGGAAACTGGGTTTGTGTTATGCGCCCTGTAGTTGTGTGTAATAGGCCTGTCTCATCACATTATTTTTGATGAAAAGGAATAGAAAGTTCCCAGCATCCCAGCCTATCACATGACTTATCACTGGAAAGCCCCGGATGTCCTATTTACAATATAGCAGGGATTGATTGGGCAGTTCAAAAGAATAAAAGGAGAAGCATGTGAATGAAATTTCCAGTACAGAGGACACAAATTAATGGGCTGGGTCTCAGGAAGATATACAACAAAACACACATTTATATACACAACCTCACACACAAAAAACTCATACACACATTCCTATACATACACAGACTCACACACTTAATTGTACTTTATTTATTTTGTTATGGGGGAGGGGCTTCACAGTGAAAAACCTCTCTTTCTTACCTTGAAATGAAGAGCTTGAGTGCAACCTCATCCCTGGGATTGAGTGGGCAGCTGCTGGGATAAGTCTCTATATAATGTTCCTTTTTGATCTGTACTGATGAGAGGCTGTGTTGATATTGTATAACGGCTCCAACACCAGTACAGGGAGTTCAGGGGACCAGAGAAATATGTGCAGAGCAGGCACCTGCTGCCGGACACCCGCATATCAATGCGCCAGTAGGCTCTGCTTTGGCAGGAGGGGCTCTGCTCATCCCCTGCCACTTGTCACCTGGGGCATATTGCTCCTCTTCAACACTAGTAGGATTAGTTCCATAATCATCGGTCTAGGATGGTAGTAATGGGATAAGTAGTTTATCCCCGAAGAGCAGGTCCAATCATCACGTAGGATCCCACTCAACAATTGATAACTGCATAGTGAACTGGAGTGTATTTTAATTTCATATATAATAATGATATAATATAATAATAATAGGAAAGCCACAAATCAAACATGCACAGTCTGACACAGTCTTCCCTGTTGTATGTACACACCAGACACACAGTGGAGACAAAATTGACACTAACAACCTGGAAATGTTCTGGTCTACCCTGGTGGTCTATCTTTAAGCAGGAGGTAGCCTTGGTAATGATGTGAATTGATTATAGTGCTTAGACTAATCTTTTAGGCATGCAGCATCATAGGTAAAGTTTAGGATAGTAATTTTGATCTAAATGATTTATTGTAGGCAAGCCTAGCCAAACTCTCAAAACGTCTGTGTATGAATTGAACAATGTAAAAATGTTTAAGGTATCCACAACACATGTCATAGATTGCTGAGATTCTTTTGAACAGAAACCCACACAATTGTTGGTTTTCTTTTTAATTAGGCAATAAACTGTTAGCTCTTGGGTTAGCTATTTTTAGCCTTAAATGTATTAATGTTTGGAAAACATTAACCTTGCATTGATTAAATTGCACAAACATGAAACATTAACAGTTTCAACATTGTTAAAAACTCTAGCACTGATTATACAGACATTGAACATGTTTCAAAAGTTATTATTATACTTCTTTTCTTTCTCTTTAACACACTCCCTCCAAACCATGTGTGCATATGAACAATCCTGTTTTAGATTGCAAATCAATACAGTATGAAGTTTGGCTCATATAGCCCTACCTACTGACCTTCTGCACCTGTTGTCACACTGCACTGGCAGATAAATATATCCTTCCTACATATGGACTGTATTTTACATTTTGTTAGCACGATATATAATCAGATTTATTTAACTATTTTACTCGCAACAACTCTGTAGAATGTATTCACTAAAATCTAAATTGTAGCTAATTACAATCCCAGCAAATTGTAGGCTGTAATCTAAAAACTGTGACTACAGCTGAGCTGGGCGATTTTTCAAGATCAGTTGTTGTTTACTAAATGCTGCCATTCAGATTGTAATTAACTATAATTCAGAGTTTGGTGAATAAACTCTCCAGTAACACAATGGTATTTCTGCTCCCCTGATATTAGTTCATTCCCGGCCATATATACTTGCAAGATATTGAATACTTTAAGCCTCTAAAACATTTTATTCCATAAGTATTTCTGGAAAGAATAAAAAGTTATTTTTGTTCGATCTTTTAAGATGTCCATGAATAGCAATCTATGCACATAATTATTGTTTTGTCCGTTATTTAGGTGTTATCTATTCACCTAATGTTTACATACATGTTAGCGGAGATGTTAAAGAGATGAGCATCTGAAAAGTGTGAGAAAGGGAGATAGAAGGAAGTTTAAGTGATAGCAAGCTCCAGGGATATGTGACGGCTCAGGAAAAGTCGATGAGGCAGAGTAGGACCAGTTGAAGAGAGAAATCTTTAGATCATCAGAAACGCATAGAGGCCAAAAAGGTAAATTGTTAATAATAAGGGAATGTACTTAGGAAAGAATAGTGATATGGAAGACTATATAAGACAGCATGAGAAGTTTAAATGTTCTTCTTGTTAAAATGTAGGACCACTGATGGGCTTTTAAGAAAACTAATAATACGGAATCAAGAAGAGCTGTGTAGAGTAGTGATGTCGCGAACATGAATTTTTGGTTCGCGAACTGCAAACGCGAACTTCCGCAAATGTTCGCGAACCGGGCGAACCCGGCGAACCGCCATAGACTTCAATAGGCAGGCGAATTTTAAAACCCACAGGGACTCTTCCTGGTTGAAGGGGGGGGGAGGAGACCTACTCTCCTCCCCCCCGGCCCCCACCCCTGGGTGGCGGGTGGGGGCCATAAAGATAATGAGGGGGGGACCTACTGCCCCCCCGGTCCCCACCCCTGAGCGGTGGGTGGGGACCCTAATAACAATAAGGGGGGGACCTATTGTCCCCCCCGGCCCCCACCCCTGAGCGGTGGGTTTGGGCCCTAAAATGAACAATAAGGGAGGACCTATTGTCCCCCCCCGGCCCCCACCCCTGAGTGGTGGGTGGGGGCCCTAATAACAATAAGGGGGGGACCTATTGTCCCCCCCTGGCCCCCACCCCTGAGCGGTGGGTGGGGGCCCTAAAATGAACAATAAGGGGGGACCTATTGTCCCCCCTCCAGCTCCCACCCCTGAGCGGTGGGTGGGGGCCCTAAAATGAACAATAAGGGGGGGACCTATTGTCCCTCCCCGGCCCCCACCCCTGAGTGGTGGGTGGGGGCCCTAATAACAATAAGGGGGGACCTATTGTCCCCCCCGGCCCCCACCCCTGAGCGGTGGGTGGGGGCCCTAAAATGAACAATAAGGGGGGACCTATTGTCCCCCCCGGCCCCCACCCCTGAGCGGTAGGTGGGGGCCCTAAAATGAACAATAAGGGGGGGACCTATTGTGTCCCCCCCGCCCCCACCCCTGCGCGGCGGGTGGGGGCCATATTGATAATGAGGGGGGGGACCTACTGTCCACCCCCCTCCGGCCCCCACCCCTGGTGGATAACTAAAAAAAAACTAAAAATCCTGAGCGCAAAAAAAAAAAAACAGACGAAAAAGAAAAAACCAGAGCGCAAAAAAATAATCCATCTTCACCCATGGAGGGCTCCGCGCAGACTGAGCTCTGCAGGGCTGGGGAAGGCTTATAAAGGCAGTAGGTCCCCCCCCCTCATTATCAATATGGCCCCCACCTGCCGCGCAGGGGTGGGGGCCGGGGGGGCAGTAGGTCCCCCCCCCATTATCAATATGGCCCCCACCCGCCGCGCAGGGGTGGGGGCGGGGGACGACAATAGGTCCCCCCCTTATTGTTCATTTTAGGGCCCCCACCCACCGCTCAGGGGTGGGGGCTGGGGGGGGACAATAGGTTCCCCCCCCTATTAGTATTTAGGGCCCCCACTGGGGGGGACCCTTTTTTTTTTTAAACAGTGAGCAGCCACAGGCTGCTCACTGTTTAATAGACATGCCCCTACTCGCGGTATTGGCTGAGAGGCGGAGGGATCCCCAGCGCCAAGGGAGTCTGGCGCTGGAGAACGGTAACTGCTGAAGACACACACACACTCTCACGAACAAACGCATACACACTAGCTAACAGACACACACATTTACTGACAGAGACACACTCAGCGACAGACAAACATACACAATCACTTACAAAACATACACTCTCACTGACAAACACACACTCACTAACAGACATCAAACAGACTCACTAACAGACACACAAAAACACACTCAGTAACAGACACACAGTAACACACTCACTGACACTCACTAGCAGACACACACTCAATAACAGACACACACACTAACACACACACACACTAACACTAACACACTAACACTCTAACACTAACACACTAACACACACACTAACACACTAACATTAACACACTAACACACACTAACGCACACTAACACACACTAACACACACTAACACACACACACTAACACACTAACACTCACACACACTAACATTAACACACACACACTAACATTAACACACACACTAACACACACACTAACACACTAACACACACTAACACACACTAACACACACACACACTAACACACTAACACTCACACACACCAACATTAACACACACACACTAACACAACACACACACACCAACACACACACACACCAACACACTAACACACACTAACACACTAACACACTCTAACACACTAACACACACACTAACACACACACTAAGACACTAACACACACACTAACACTAACACGCACACTAACACGCACACTAACACACACACTAACACACACACTAAGACACTAACACACACTAACACACACTAACACACACACTAACACTAAAACACACTAACAGTAACACACACACACTAGCACACACACACTAACACTAACACACACACACTAACATACACACACTAACACACACTAACACACACACTAACACACATACTAACACACATACTAACACACATACTAACACACACATGTTTTTTTTTTAAATTTAATCCCCCAACATCCTTACCTTTTGGAGTGCTGAGGGGATTGCCTGGGGTCCAGTGGTGCTGCTGGGCTGCTGGGCGGCCGGTCACCCAGCCAGCTGGTGCGCGAGGGAGCACTCTCCCCTGTGTGCTGCCTCTTCAGCTCCCTCGCGCGCCGCGTACTGATGCAGGAACCGGAAGATGACATCAGGGCCAGCCTCGGGGTGCCCTGAGGTGGTCAACTCCTGGGCCCCACAGGAGAAGAGACTGGCCACACTGGGTACAGACCCCTGCGACCCCGGTATGTACACCACTGGCTATGGTGTATGTGTATGTGTGTGTGTGTGTGTGTCTATAGGGGCTATAGTTAGTTTGTAAGGGCTGTAGAGAGTGAGTGTTTGTGAACAGGGGATCATCTAGTGTGTTTGTAGAGGATCCATAGTGTGTATATGAGATGCAATGTGTGCGTCAGAAGTGTTGTATGTGTCTCCCTAGGGGATCTAGTTTTTTGGGGGGATCCAGTGTTAGGATGCAGTGTGTGTGAATGTGTTGGGTTGGATAGAGCCTGTGTTGTGTTTTATATATATATAAATACATTTTATTCTCCACTCCCTTATTCCTTGGCCAGAGAAAGAGACATTGAAAATCCCTGGTGCTATTCAGTGACTCTAGACCTGCACCTCCACTGGGTAAAACCCAAGTTAACTCTTCTCGCAGGCTCCAGCATTATGCTGAGTCAGAGCGCCAATTCTCTGAATCATAGAGATGAATATTTTGCACCCAGCGGAGGTGAAGGTTAGAGCCTACCTGGTCCTCCCTTGTCTATCCTGCTGATCCCCGGCCATGAAGTCAGAGAGAAAGGCCAGCACTTGCCCTGCACTGGCTAGCAGGGCAGATCCTTTGAACTCTCCTGTCAGCCTCGGCACATGGCCATCGGGGTCCACCAGGCATTTGCCTGCTTTGTCTGATGGCCAGTCTGAGCCTGGTCTAGTGTTGTTCTGAGAAATTAAGGCAATTCAATGCAAGAAACTGATAAAAACTGAAGATCTCATAGAATCCAGTGTACAACTCCAATCACAGAACAGCGCAAACTAGGTCTAACCAAAATAGAAAGGAGAGTGGAAGGCCCTGATGCACAAGGATACCAAAAATGGAAGTGAAGAGGAGATTCTAAGATGCTGGATTTCAGTCAGAACTGTAAAAACAGAGCCATATCTTAGACTGGGCAAAAAGAAAAGATTACGATGGGCAAAAGAACACAGTGTTATGGAAAAAGTGTTATGGACTGACAAATCTACGTTTGAGGTGTTTGGATCACAAAGATGCTGGACAAGTGCTTATGACACCATCTGTCAAACATCTCAAAGGCAATGGTTTGGGGTTTCTATGGTGGTGGTAAAGTGGAAGACTTATACAGGGTAAACAGGTTCTTGGAAAAGGTAGACAATTTCAACTTCATAACATTGCCCATGATTAATCAATTATTATATTTCTGATTAAACATCATTTCATGTATGTTTTCATAGACAATAAGGAAATTCCTGTGTAACCCCAAACAATCGAATGCCAGTACACACACATATATATATATCACATATATATAATTTGTGGGGTTTTGATAGTGGGCATATTGTTTCAGGGAGAACAGGAAAGCTGTCCCAAAACATTTACTATGTTGATGCTCTACCAATAAATTAGGGGCTGCTCTAGTGGGCCTTGATTTTCACCAGTGCTGAGTGCTTTCTAATTTCTGGAATCTGTTGTATATATCATGCTGAGAAGAAAGTAAACCAGATTGTAATAGCATATAACAGGTGAGCTCTGTACTTTATATATAGATATTTACTGCAGAATCCTGTACTGCTCTCCCCCTTTCTTTGGAATGAGTTAAATGGATTTGGGAGAATTTAAAGGATCAATGTAGGGGACGCTGAACGTCAGGGCTGCTTACTGTGCAGCCCTGAGCCAGGAAGCCCCTCCAGTGGCCATCTATGGAGTGGCCACTTGGAGGTGTCCCTAGGGAAAATGTAAACTCTGCCTTTTCACTGAAAAGGCAATGTTTACATGAAAATGCCTGAAGGGAGCTATTATACTCACCAGAATAACTACATTGAGCTGTAGTTGTTCTGGTGACTATAGTGTTCCTTTAAAGAAGGACAATGGCACAAAGTCTGCAGCAGTCAAGACATTGATATTGGGATAGAGCAGATTAGCGTGATAAAGAGTTAGTAAGTAAGAGTCTGTAGGTGAAAATAATCCCTACCTATGGACATTAAGAAGTCAAAATACCAAACATTAAGAATTGTGTTCCATTAATTAAAATTATAATTCAACAGCATGTTTGCATTTCTAGGTGTTTGGCTTATGCTTATGCTTGCTTATAATGACGGTTTATCTGGAATGGGCCAGTTAGGGTAAAGGGTTTTGTGAGTAATAATGCTGTGTTGGGATTAATTCTGAGATTGTCTAGGTAAATCCTCAAGTAATAAGAGCATTTATAGGGTGGTTGTCTTTCACTTTAGTAAGTATAAACACAAGCCTAAACAGTCACTTTACTTTAATAGACACATAAATTAAAGCAGGTAATCAGTGTTGTCAAGTTTCCGAACTGACTACCATAACATACAGCAAGTAACATGAGGGTGAAGATGTGAAAATCTTTACGAATTGACAATTATTATTTATTTGAAGTCCATTCAACGTTGCCCTGATGCACAGCATTGTAACTATGGTACATTTGTTTCTCAACAACAGTTTTGCTGTTTTGAATCTGATAGATTCCATTAGCTCTCACACCCATAGGAAATTCAAAGAGATAAAGACTTCACAAGTTCAAAGTAAACAACCACGAAGATAATATAATCCATGATGCCTTCTATAGAGCTTTGTGTTTTTTTTACCAACACAGTTATTCTCTTAATCCTAGAAGTTGCCATGTTAACTGCTCTCTGTGGACCAAAAGAGCTAAATGTTTCAACACTACGGCTTTCAAATATAATCCACTAATTTCTACTGAGGTCAGAAATTTCGTATGAGTTCTCCAACACTGATACCTGGATGTATCCATTGGGAAATTAAAAGGATTTTAGTTTTTATTACATATTTTGATACATTGGTTGTTACAAGTTTATTTTTTGAGACACATTAAAAAAGTTAGAAAACAGAATTGGGTTCTGAAGCGTTTCAGTTGAATATTTTTTTTATTATTTTTACCAAGTGATGTATACTGCCATTTAAACTAGCTGGTAAATATATTCTGATTAAAAAAGGAATATGAAATTTAAAAATACATTTTTCTAAGGCATATAGGAAAAGCAACAGTAAATGCTGTAGTATTCTCATGTGCACTCATACATTTTCTTAATTTTGTTTACTTTGCACATCTGCACATGTGTCAATCTACCAGACAGCCATCATAGATGCTACCTGCAGTTTCTAGCATGCTATTAACAGGGCGGTATATTCTAAATTATACAGAATGTGCAATAAAAGACGTTTAAACATTAGATCTCTCTAATGTTTAAATACTAATCTCTCTCTAATTTCTCTAATGTTTAATCCTAAGGAAGGCTGTGTGAGTCACACAAAGTGATTTAACTCCAAAATGGCAGAGAAATGAGCAGTCAGATTGAAGGGGCATGCAGCGCTGTATGTACCATGAGGTTAACAAGGCATGTGCCTTGGCCGGCACTTTCCAAGGGGGCTGCAAATAAATGCCAAACTAATCTTATTGATTTTTTTGATTGGGTAACTAAAGTAATAGATCAGGGTGGTGCAGTAGACATTGCTTACCTAGATTTCAGTAAGGCTTTTGACACTGTTGCACATAGAAGGCTTATCAATAAACTGCAATATTTAAGTTTGGATTCCAATATTGTTGAATGGGTAAGGCAGTGGCTGAGTGACAGGCAACAGAGGGTGGTAGTCAATGGAGTATATTCGGAGCTTGGACTTGTCACCAGTGGGGTACTTCAGGGATCTGTACTTGGACCCATTCTTTTTAATATTTTTATTAGTGATATTGCAGAAGGTCTTGATGGTAAGGTATGTCTTTTTGCTGATGATACTAAGATATGTAACAGGGTTGATGTTCCAGGAAGGATAAGCCAAATGGCAAACTAGAAAAATGGTCAGAATTGTGGCAACTGACATTTAATGTGGATAAGTGCAAGATAATGCATCTTGGACGTAAAAACCCAAAGGCAGAGTACAGAATATTTGATAGAGTCCTAACCTCAACATCTGAGGAAAGAGATTTAGGGGTGATTATTTCTGATGACTTAAAGGTAGGCAGACAATGTAATAGAGCAGCCGGAAATGCTAGCAGACTGCTTGGTTGTATAGGGAGAGGTATTAGCAGTAGAAAGAGGGAAGTGCTCATGCCATTGTACAGAACACTTGGAGTATTGTACACAATACTGGAGACCGTATCTTCAGAAGGATATTGATACCTTAGAGAGAGTTCAGAGAAGGGCTACTAAACTGGTTCATGGATTGCGGGATAAAACTTACCAGGAAAGGTTAAAGGATCTTAACATGTATAGCTTGGAGGAAAGACGAGACAGGGGGGATATGACAGAAACATTTAAATACATAAAGGGAATCAACACAGTAAAGGAGGAGACTATATTTAAAAGAAGAAAAACTACCACAACAAGAGGACATAGTCTTAAATTAGAGGGACAAAGGTTTAAAAATAATATCAGGAAGTATTACTTTACTGAGAGGGTAGTGGATGCATGGAATAACCTTCCAGCTGAAGTGGTAGAGGTTAAAGGAGTTTAAGCATGCGTGGGATAGGCATAAGGCTATCCTAACTATAAAATAAGGCCAGGGACTAATGAAAGTATTTAGAAAATTGGGCAGACTAGATGGGCCGAATGGTTCTTATCTGCCGTCACATTCTATGTTTCTATGTTTCTATTCTTAAAGATAATTTTTCATAGAGACGTGTTTTGTTAAACTTGCCTCTGATATGGAGGAACAGTTTTTACAAATCACTTGTAATCACTTTAAC
Source organism: Pelobates cultripes (assembly GCA_933207985.1). Lineage (NCBI taxonomy): Eukaryota > Metazoa > Chordata > Amphibia > Anura > Pelobatidae > Pelobates > Pelobates cultripes. The sequence continues at coordinate 282,705,763 of OW240912.1, forward strand.
AGGTTCATTCACTGAAGTGAGAATTTTGTGTGAAATCAAAGTGACTTTAAACTTAAGGTAATTCTCTAAGCCAGATACTATGGCCAGTGGCATACACATGACCCATGGGGCCCCGGTGCAAAAATTGATCCGTCTCCCCCGGGCGCGCGGGTCGGGGCCGCAACACATGGCATTGGGGCACCTGGTCGCAGGGCTGCGACCCCGCGACCGCGGTATGCTGCACACACACCTACAGACACCCAGATCACATCAGCTCAATGAAGTGGTCTGGGTGCCAGGTCCCTCTAGTTTTAACCCTGCAGCTGAAAACATAGCTGTTTAAGAGAAACGGCTATGTTTCACTGAGGCTTAATCCAGCCTCTGGTGGCTGTCTCATTGACAGCCGCTAGAGAAGATTCCGCGATTCTCACTGTGAAAATCACAGTGAGACGACACTGAACGTCCAAAGGAAAGTAATGCTTTCCTATGGGCAGTTTAAATGCTCACGCGCGCCTCTTGCCACGCATGTGCATTCGGAGCTGAGAGGCGGAGGGATCCCCAGCGCCAAGGAAGTCCGGCACTGGAGAAAGGTAAATGCTGAAGACACACACTCTCACGAACAGACGCATACACACTAGCTAACAGACACACACATTTACTGACAGAGACACACTCAGCGACAGTCATACATACACACTCACTTACAAAACATACACTTTCACTGACAAACACACACTCACTAACAGACATCAGACACACTCAGTAACAGACACACCCAATAACAGACACACCCAATAACAGACACACTAACACACACACACACTAACACACACACTCTAACACACACACACTAACACACACACTAACACACACACTAACACTAATACACACACACACTAACACTAACACACACTAACACATGTTTTTTTTTTTAATTTGAATCCCCCCAGCCTCCTTTCCTTTTGGAGTGCTAGAAAGATTCCCTGGGGTCCAGTGGTGCTGTTGGGCTCCTGGGTGGGCGGGCGGGCTGGCTGTCTGTCTGGGTGGCAGGCGCGCGAGGGAGCACTCTCCCCTGAGTGCTTCCTCTTCAGCTCCCTCGCGCGCCGCGTAGGGATGTCGGCGCTGGAAGATGACGTCATCTTCCGGCTCCGGTATCAGTGCGGTGCGCGAGGGAGCTGAAGAGGAAGCACTCAGGGAAGAGTACTCCCTCACGCGCCGGATACCCAGACAGACAGCCCGCTGGGTGTCAGCAGGGCCAGCCTTGGGGGGCCCTGAGGTGGCCGGCTCCTGGGCCCCCCAGGAGAAGAGGCTGGCCTTGTGGGTACATACCAGGTCGCAGGGGCGACCGGGCCCCCTGGTGGGCCGGACCCGGTCGCAGCCGCGACCCCTGCGACCCTGGTATGTACGCCACTGACTATGGCTCTAAATTTTAAATTGATTTTGAATTGAATGTGAATTCTCACTTTAGTAAATAACCCTGCTAACTGGACAGATGGTTGTCCTTAATAAAAGAGCAGTCTAAACTTTGTAGCTATGGTGCCAGAAGTGCCCTGGCACCATTCCATGGTAAGTAGTCAAACCATTTGTGAAGGCTTTGACACTTACCTGGGCCTATGGTAAGTAGTCAACCATTTGTGAAGGTTTTAACACTTACCTGGTGCAACCTCAATTTATAAGAATCTAAAGTCGAACTTCCTCTTTTGCTTTAGATCTGTTAATTTCTTCCCTATCTGGATAACATTAATGGAAGCCAGCTGACACTGTCACTCTGAATCCTGTCCAAACATGGACTGACTTTATGTCACTAATGCCTTTTAAAGGTTAGTGTTACTTGTCTATGTGCCTTGGTTCTGATATCCAACAGAAGTTACCTTGCCACTAGAAACTCTTCTATTCTTTGGCATCCCATTGCTCGATACTGAACCAGAGCAGTGGCATGGGTATCTGGAAATGACATATGTTATGTATTTATTGCTTGGTTATTCTAGGGACCTCTGTTACATACTTCCATAGTTGTCTGAGTTTAAAAATAGACTAAAGTCCATCAAGTTCAATTGTGAAGACCATTTTTATGCTGTTGATCCAAAATAAGTTAACAAACAAACAATTGTAGTCATTTTCAATTATTCCACAAAAAGTGAAAACATTTCCTGATAGCTTTGTTAAATCACTTTTATAAATTAACCCTGAGACACCCCCATGACTACCGGTCAAGTTATTTCCTGGAATGTTTAGCTCAGTGGAGCAGGCAATTGCTCAGAGCACCTGCCTTGCAAAGACTTCTAATTGAGCTGCATTTGAAAGTATGTGGTTGGACATCCACATAGAGTCTGCTCTGGGTTAGAAGGGAAGAACTTGCTTTAGTCAAGAGATTTGCATATTTTGCAAGCTGTTTTAGATATACATGTAATAAGAAAATGCATAATTTAATGCATGGATGTTTTCATTGGGGTATATCTACTAAACTGTGCTTTTTACTTATTTATTTTGTATGTGGGCAGTGGAGTGTCTGTTTTAGTAAATATGCGTATTGTCATTGCAGTCGGAATTCGGTAATTTTCCCTGGATTTTGTCTGGACAATATCTGGTGTTCAGTGAATAACCCCATTGATATTACTGGGCCTCAGGCGAGAAAACAGCCATTATCTACTGTTGCTCTGCAGGTGCTGGAGCCCAGCCCTGCCACAGAGAAGCATCAAAGGAAGAGTCTCGTACCCAGTCCAAAAGCAATGACAAAACTGGAAGCAAAAGAGTACCTGGGGCAGACATAAAAAGGTTTCCCTTTTCTACAGTTATTATTATGCTATTTATATAGCGCCATCAAGCAGCGCTTTACAATGGGTGGACGAACAGACATGTAGTTGTAACCAGACAAGTTGGACACACAGGAACAGAGGGGTTGAGGGCCCTGCTCAATGAGCTTACATGCTAGAGGGAGTGGGGTAAAATGACCCAAAAAGGTAAGGATAGTATTAGACTAGTGACAGTTGCAGAAGAGGAATCAGTCGGGAGCTATTAACAGTTTGAAGAACAGAAGAAGCAGGACCAGACAAACCGAGCATGCTGTTTTCTGACAAATTCATTCCTGGCTCTACATATGGTAACATTTTTGCTAGCTATGTTCCCTTGTACTTTACATTACCCTGGACAGCAGCTATGCTATAGGTCCAGGGGTTCTTTATACCAACTGCAATATGATTTCTGAATGTGGGTATTTCTGAAATTTGAAACCAAGTTTATAACATCTACATTGCAAAGGAAAAGTCATGTGTTTGTTTTCTGCAACTTCAAAAAAATAGCACGATGCTGAAAGTACCATAATTTTTAGGTGTTATCTTATTATCAATAAAAAAAAAATCTGTTTTCTTTCTGAACAGTTCAGCTTAAAATCCCTTTATGTTTCCACAAAATGTTTGTGTTTGATCTCGTAGGTTGTAAAGCCGTGTATGATATTTGTACACAATGGTTCAAAAATGCCTGGAGGTTCTGGAGGATGTACAGCTCTCAAATGGCCTACTTGTGTTATGAGGGCTTTTACATGGGAAATATGTGTTTTTTGTTTTGGAACAAATACACTGTGATTCATATTGTAGAAGATGTCTCTTCTATTTCCATATTGGTTTAAAATATTTACTGTATTTGTCTGCCCTCTCTTGGTTCTTTTGTTCTAGAAAAGATTTAGTTTAAATCATTATATACGTTATTTGCACATAGCAATAGGTCAGATACTAAGTGTATTTGCATGAATACAATTTGCTGAATAATCAGTTGGGTGCATTTATGAAAGAAGAAAGTTGCTGCTACAAATTCAGCCCAAAGCATGCGGGACAAACCAAAGACTTTAACTCACGCAAAAACTGTATCCTTTATAATAATAATTCCACATTTGTCCTGATTAGATTATCTTTTAATTAACCCAAAATGTTGGTCTAATTTGTACTGGATAGTAATTGTTCAGTAGTCAAATAATAAATCAGCCAAAAAAAGTATTAAATAGGATGGAAGTCCCCCTGAATTTAAGTGAATTAAATTGAATCAGTGACCGCATATTCTCATCCTCATCTCATTGAAATATTCATCTTGAAAAGTTTGTTATACATATTAAAAAAGAAAGGGAAACTATACCCTTAAAGGACCACTCTAGGCACCCAGACCACTTCAGCTTAATGAAGTGGTCTGGGTGCCAGGTCCTTCTAGGGTTAACCCATTTTTTTATAAACATAGCAGTTTCAGAGAAACTGCTATGTTTATTAATGGGTTAAGCCTTCCCCCTAATCCTCTAGTGGCTGTCTCATTGACAGCCACTAGAGGCACTTGCGTGCTTCTCACTGTGATTTTCACAGTGAGAGCACGCAAGTCCATAGGAAAGCATTGTAAATGCTTTCCTATGCGACGGGCTGAATGCGACGCAGCTCTTGCCGCTGCGCATTGAGCCCAGGAGGAGGAACGGAGGAGGAGAGAAGGAGGAGAGCTCTCCAGCGCTGGAAAAAGGTAAGTTTTTACCCCTTTCCAGAGCCGGGCGGGAGGGGGTCCCTGAGGGTGGGGGCACCCTCAGGGCACTATAGTGCCAGGAAAATGAGTATGTTTTCCTGGCACTATAGTGGTCCTTTAATCAATGTACCATTCCTAAATATTAGGTTTACATGTAAGTAGAGTATTTGTATATTTTTTTCCCCATTTTGATTCACCCCCAACCCATAGATACTGAGATATTAAAGATAGCAGGGCCATTTAAATATTATCCTAAAGGCCAGTGCTGTAGAAGATCATATTTGTAGGGGACTTTATGAGTGTTACTATAATTATTATTATTATTATGTTTATGGTGCCATCAAATTCCGCAGTGTTTTACAGTGGGTGGACGAACAAACATGTAGTTGTAACCAGACAAGTTTCACACACAGGTACAGACTGGTTGGGGGTCCTGCTCAATGAGCTTACATGCTACAGGGAGTGGGGTAAAGTTACACTAAAGGTAACGACAATATTAGATTAATGACAGTTGCAAGACAGGATGTTCCCCGTTGTGTATGTGTGTATATATATATATATATATATATATACACACACACAACTGGGAATATATATTATTATTTGCTGTAAAGATAGATAGATAGATAGATAGATATAAACACCGGGGAATGCTGTAAAGCAGATACATTTTTTACCTTAGCAGTACAAATTCTGTTTTTTTATTATAATGGTATTGTTTGTTCAGATTATTAACAGGATAGAATATTTTTTAATGGGATTTGTCAATATTTCCTGAAAGCCAAGGCGCCCCGATGGAACATTAAGGATTACAGAATGGAAACTTTGTTCCATGAAAAAGAAACTTTAATCAAGAATAAAACAGTTTCAGTGATGATGGGTAAACATTTGCATGTGTAATTTGGAATGCAGACTCCCTGCCGAAATCATGCCTTGAAAACATTGTGGGTTTGCCACACATCTGCAATCCCTGACCCTTTTGGATGAACATAAAGGTAATGGTTGTGGCACAGCAAGTAAGTTATTAGTCCCACATAATCATATTTTAATGGTACATCTTTCTGTGTCTCTGTGGATCCCAATAAATCTCTCCCTGAAGCCTCAAACCTATTTCCACATTTTCACATTTTTCTGTTCTACGGTATTAATAAAAAAATTGTAAAGCTGCCATCTGTTTTCTATGAATATTATTTCATTTCCAACAGTAATCTGTTTAAGATGCATGTCTGTTTGGTGTGCTGTAATTGCTCCTTAAATCTTTACCCTGTTACGTTAAGATTCCAAGTCAGACCAAAGGCTAAAATTTCACACACCAATAATTTGTTCCAGTTGTATAAGAGAATATTTATAATCTATTTTGTTTTGTGATTCATTTTATTTATTACATATGCTGACACAGATTATAATCTGGTTTTGGGAATAGAATTATGTGGAATATAAAATGGCTGTAATCACACAAGTGTTGTCAGATTAATTTGGGGCACTATTAAGTATAGGGTGCTTAATATTCCACACAAGTTCCTACCATCTTCATTGCAAATGTATGATGTGATTCTGATGCTCCTGTTTAACCCATGGTCACTTAGGCTTGATTTATGGTTAATCCTTTATGTGTTTGATTGAATGAGTTATGGTTCTCACTTGTTTGTTTACTTTTGTGGGTTATCTCTATCAGTAAATGTAGAACCTAAGAATTCCTGGTTCATCATATCTAAACGAAGGCCAGTCATGACAGATAAAATCATATAAATCTGAGACTGGCTTGATGTCTTATGCAGAGGGATTAGTTTAGCATTAAAAATCTTGACCTTTTCCAATAATTACGGAGGGCTGTTAGCCTCTAAGTTGAAGGAGAGGCTGGCTAACTCCAGAATAGCCTTCCTAGCCCCCATGACAAAGCAAAAATTCTAGAACCTCAAGCAATCGCAGATGAATTTGCCTCATATTACAGCTCCCTATACAACCTCAATTCAGACCCTTGCACGCCTAACCCCACCCCGCACAATATCAACTCTTTCCTAGAAAGGATCAACCTCTCTAGACTATCCATGGAAGACACAGCTGGCTTGCTTGGCCCTTTTACTATTGAAGAGATCATGCAGGGCATTAATAAACTCCCACCTGGCAAATCCCCAGGACCCGACTGGCTGACTAACATACTATCAGTCGTACTTAGACGTGCTCTCCCTCCATATTGTCACATTGTTTAATAACAATTTTTTGACAGGACACCTACAAGTAGAATTGTTAAAGCACACATCTCTACCCTTCTAAAACCTGGTAAACCACCCACACAGTATGCCAATTTCCGACCCATATTCCTTCTGAATAGCGACTCCAAACTGTATGCCAAATTAATAGCCAACAGACTTTCCACACTACTGCCTAAACTGATAACTAACCACCAATCAGGGTTTGTGAGAGGCCGCCAAGGCTCAGACAACAGCAGGAAACTGATTAACCTTATAGACCACTTGAATGACGTTAAGACTGGAGGCCTTCTTGAGGCAGTGAAAAGGCCTTTGACAGGCTTCATTAGATATATATGTCAAGAGTTTTGGAAAAATGTGTGTTTCCTCCTGGTGTCATAAATGGATATGGTGCTATACAACCACCCGACTGCTCAAGTACTGACGGCAGGTTTTGTGTCACAGCCATTTCTTATCTCGAACGGAACCCTCCAGGGATGCCCCTAGTCCCCCCTCTTGTTTATCTTATCCTTGGAGTCCCTGGTACGGGCCATTAGAGACAGCCCAGACATCAGTCGAATTACTATAGGCAACACAGAACACAAGCTCTCACTATTTGCCGACAACATAATTCTCACTTTAAGCAACCCAAGTCGATCACTACCAGCTAGCCTATTAACAAGCAATGCCTATTAATCTAACCATGACAGAACTAACACAATTGAAATCTACCTTCCAATTAGAATGGCACGCATCCTATATCACTTACTTAGGAATATATGTCAAAATACCTCTATTTTGCAGGCTGTGGCTACCATTCATACATCAAAAGGCCCATTGGGATGGGTAGATATAGAAAAACAATGCACACCAGGCAACTCCTCAATTGAGCATCTCTGGACACCCAAATACTATAGGCCAGTGATGCCCTCCCTATTTCCCACTACTACACTTATGCTACGCACATGGGACACACTGCACCAAAACCACAACATAGGTAAATTATTTTCCCCAGACGATTCTCTACAGACTCTACAGTTCATAACCCCTTGATTATAACTCTAAAAATGATGAGAAGTAGGAATCTCTCAAATCTCCCAATTATTAGTAGGCAACACCATCATCTCATTTCTGAATCTTTTTACCCTATTTAACATGCCTTCCAGTTACATATTCATGTATGTACAAATAAAGGGTCTAATCCTTTCACATCTAGCTATGCTTTAACACCCCTGCAGGAAAATACCACCTCAACTACATATATTCATAAATAGATGTTGGAAGTGCCCCCCAAAAAAACACAAAACATTGACTGCATGTTATAGATTGCTGGGAAACTCTCTACCCCGAAAACGATACCCTTTCCAGGAAAGGTGGGAGACAACTTGCGACAAGACCTTTTCAGGTAGGGACTGGCTAGAGTCTCTGAACGCCGTTGAAGCACGCCACAAACTAGTAAACCAGTGGTACTTAAACCCAGCTCGCCTACATAAAAATCTAAAAAACCCTGCAGTGCCTCCAACATGTTGGAAATTTGGGTTGGAAGAAGGAACATATGGTGGTTATGTGCGACAATAGGACCTCTGTGGAGAGAGGTTGAAAACCTTCTCTCATTAATGGAGCTCCCAAGGGTGTCCTTCACCCCCACTAACTACCTTTTATTTATGTCCACAACTGTTGAATCTTTCTCATAGAATGCGTTACACTAAATTATTTCCCTGGCTGCTCGCATCTCATAGCTTTAGATTGGAAGAGCACACGTACCCCTCACTGCAAAAACTGAAAGACAGAGTGGACATATACCACAGTATGGAACTTATAGGGGCCCTTAATGTTGGATAAAGGCACAAAATTGACAAGATCTGGGCACCTTAGGAAAAATATAAGCAAAATATTGCAAAACAGACATTGGATCATAGGATTCACTTAAGATATGCCTAGTCGGGTAACAGTATGGTACAATTTTTTTTTACTAGCATAGAACCCAGTGCACTTCATTGGATTTTTCGTGGATTCTTTTGTTGATTACTTTTGTTTTACTTTCTTTTTGTTTTTCTTTGCTAAAATGTTGTAACTGAGTAACCTGATAGCTTGTTTATGTACAGATCAACTAAGCATTAACTATTTTTCTAATCTTTGCTGGCAATCTGATATGCCTATGTAAAGTGACCTCAAATCTATTTAGCATGCTTTAAAGTTGGTACAATCTATCAACAAAAGCTATCAACCTTTGTCTGTTTCTCATAGATGTTTTTTTTTTTCTGGGTGTTAGAGATGGAATGATGTTATAGAGGCATAATTTTGGCTTGACAATGACCAGAAAGAGGGAAAAACATTTTAAAAATAAAGTAAATTACTTCCACTTATTTTACAAAACAAAGGGTTCAATTGAGGCAGTATGATCCAATTAAGTTTTTATTTCAGTCTATACAAATTATTCAGTTTTTGCATTTCTACATATTTTTACACACTAAATTTAGCTCCAGGCATTTTTCCACTTTTAGTTCTACTAGCTTTTCCTAGCTTTTAGGAGAGAAACCAATTAGAGGACACTGATGTATTTTGTGCCTCTAGGGTACTTAGAAATATTGCCATATCACACTGATTGTGAGGGTGCAGTGTGTGTAATTGTGAGAGGTGCAGTGTGTGTGTGATTGTCAGGGGTACAGTGTGTGAGAGATACAGTTTGTGGGGAGTGCAGCGTGTGAGGGGTGAAGTGTGTGTGATTGTGAAAGGTTCAGTGTGTGTGTGTGATTGTGAAGAGTACAGTGTGTGTGATTGTGAGGGGTACAGTGTGTGAGGGCTACAGTGTGTAAGGGGTGTAGTGTGTGGGGGTGCAGTTTGTGATTGAGAGTGGTGCAGTGTGTGTGATTGTGAGGGGTACAGTGTGTGAGGGATACAGTGTGTGAGGGGTGTAGTGTGTGGGGGTTGCATTGTCTAATTGTGAGGGGTGCAGTGTGTGTGATTGTGAGGGGTGCCGTGTGTGTGTGATTGTGAGGGGTGCAGTGTGTGTGATTGTGAGGGGTGCAGTGTCTGATTGTGAAAGGTGCAGTGTGTGTAGTGTGAGAGAGACTTTGGAGTTTAGGATTGTGCAGAGGGATTAGTTTAGCATAAAAAAATTGTTGCAGGGTCTGAGAGGGGAGAATCTTTTTAATCTCATTAGTATATATATTTTTCTAGTATTTTTTTAAGTGTTTTTCCACCCTCCCTGTTTCTTAAAGGGATTCTCCAGTGCCAGGAAAGCAAACCCTTTTTCCTGGCCCTAGAGATTCCTGGAGTGCCGCCCTCCCTCCTGCCCCCCATCCCATGTCGCTGAAGGGGTTACAACCCCTTCAGACTCTTACCTGAAACCAGCGCCGATGTCCAACGGCGCTGGGTCAGGCTCCGCCCTCACTCTTCCCCAGCCGATGTCAGCCGTCAGGGGAGACCTAATGCCCATGCGAGGAAACGGCCGTGCACAATTGACCTCCCTTATGGGGAAAATCTGACGCTGGAGGTCCGTGAAGACGTCCAGCGTCAGATAACGGACCAAAGGTCGGTTTGGATTCCGGAAGTGCCACCAGGGGCTGTCTGGTAGACAGCAACTGAGGGCAGACTTAGAGTTTTCTGGAACTGCAATGTTTTACATTGCAGCACTAAGTGCAGAAGGGTCACAGCACCCAGACTACTTCAATTAACTGGGTGCCAACAGTGTCCCTTTAACTGCTTTCAGGGAGGCGGGCAGCATATTCCTTGGTGGTCCGGTGGCACTGTATTCCCTGGTGGTACTCTAGGGGGTCTCAGTATGCGGCTCTACCAGGTGAAGGCACTTCCCGCAAGTCCCGGCACCACATGGAATCGAGCATTGCTTGAATTGGGCATCCTGGAACTCGGCTGCAGATGTAGAGGAGAAGGCTAAGAGCCTTCTGCCCCCCTTCCTGCTGCATAGCTCTGCAAAGACACCAGGCCTATGTGTATGTAAGGGGCCCGAGCTTGCTGGGCCCCTTACAAGTGAAATCGTTTGGTTGCATATTTTCTTGGGGTGGCAATTGCCCCATTTTCCCCCACCCCCGGATCCGTCACTGGGTAAGTAATGGAATAAATGGGGAGGAATAATTGGGATGGGAGAAGGGAAAGGGGGGGGAGATTTTTTCCTCCCCCTGGAAAAAATCCTGCAGATGCCTGTGTGCTCAAACATAAAGAAGATCAGGTGACTGAGTAGCAGAGAACCAACAAAAGAACAAAATGAATTCGACAAACGTAGAAGTATGCGTGCACATAATACCTTCCTTTACTTCTTCAATGTTGTAATAGAGCCGCATTTGTTTGTGATTCTTCTCTCATAGCTGGCAGCCATTTTACTTTGCCTTTTCTTTGCTCAGTAGTCAGCAGCGGTGGTTGAGAATTAGATTAAAGATGAAAAATTTTATATTATTGGTGCCGCAGTCGCACAAGTTGGAAAACACTGCCTTAATCAATGTGAGCAAGACTAACATACATGTTTGTGATCCATTAGTAGAATTCCACCTGTAACTTTGCTGCAGAATAAATGTTCTTTACCCTACTTGATCTATCCCTGATTTTGTAGAAAGTAGGATGAATGTAAGTCTTATCACATTTGTTAAAAAGAAAAATGATAAAGCCTTAAGTAGATAATTATTGCCCGATTAAAACACTGTTATCTCCAATTTGTCAGATTACCCTAATTACTGAATAGATTGCTCTTATCAGCCATAATAAAACTCCAGAAACAAGGACTGATAAGCTGAAGGGAGGGTCCAGAGCAACATAATATACCATGTTTGACTTCTAGTTTGATTTGGCAAACATTTTACTAAATTTTGTCCAGACTTACCATGTGAATATTATTCTAAATATCTGTTAAAGTAAGTCATGAAAAAAATTATGCATTTATATGATTATTTGTAGACTTGGAGATTTGATTTGTTATGAATTGCAATTCATCTGAATTTGGACTGATTGGTTGATCATTCAAATTCCTGAAGTCTGAGCCAAAAGTTGGCTGAATCATGAACCAAATGAAATGCACAGAGAGACCTACGTCACAGCGATTATAATAGCGTTTTACACCAAAAAGCAACCCGAAACGGGTGTATATACTGCCCTGACAACCATGGCACAGAAATCAACTAAAAAAACTAAGCAGAAAGCCACCCTGCAAACTGCGGCCTTGTCCACCCTGAGACTCCAAGATGGTGCCGAAAGACTACGCTCGCCGGCGTCCTACTCTGACCACAGTGACAGCACCTGCATTTAACAACACACCTCCATTCCTGCGACAGACAGATTCAGGCTATAGCAGAACAGACGGCGCAGCTTGAGGACAAGACTAAAGAAATAATCTCAGCGCACAACAATCTTGCTGCCTCCTACTCTGAGCTGCACGCAAAGTTAGACCCTTCTGAAACAGAGAGTGGTGGACCACGAAGACAGGGACAGATGCAGTAACATATGTCTGAGAGGGGACCCAGAGGAAATATCCCTTCGAGAGCTTGCATCCTATGCCAGTAAACTTTTCAAAGCCCTAGTGCCAGAATTGCCCGATCAGGACTTTCTCCTGGACCGGATCCATCAGCTTCCAAAGCCACATAACTCACCACAATCAGCACCCAGGGACGTTCTAACTAAAGTGCATTATTATACCAAAAAGGACAGGATTATGCAAGATTCAAGGCTTTTGACAGCCCTGCCGGGCCAGTTCTTCAACGTGAAGTTATTCACATATCTATCAGCTTCTACACTCCAAAAAAGAAGTGCCCTGGCTCCAATAACGCTGACGCTGTGGAAGGCTAATGTGGTGTACAAATGGGACTTTCCAGCTCATCTTATTATATGGCATAATGGCACAAATCGACGCATTACAACGATCGAGGAAGGCAAGAAAATGCTGAGAGAATGGAAGATTTTTTAGTAGAAGAGTTTAGAAGATACAATACGCCGCTGAAAATCTGAGTGGAATACGCTGCCGAAAATCCAAACTGCCACAGCAATGTGATTGTGCTCTTACACACACCAAGCTTGTGGAGATGCCTTTTCACGACAAACAGATAAGATATTTAGTTTAAGGGCTTAAGCCCCAGTAATCTATTTGATTGTATTACCTCTTTCACATGTGCCAAGTTCTGAGTTTCCTATTTAGGTCTTAGGTGGTATGTTGACCATTGGGCCTAGAGTTCCACGCCTGCAAGGGTTACTGATGTTTGGGTATGACTGTAATTTCTTTCACATAGGGGCATAAGTCGCTCTCTTGCGGAGTAACCCCACCCTCCCCTCCCCCAACAGCTTGCAATTGCTATGTTTTTGTCGTCGGTGCATAACCACACCACAATTGATGACTTCTTGTACATAGTTATATATTTTTTTCTGTTCTCCAAACTTTTTCACCCCTCCCTTTCTTGTTTAGGGTCAACTTCTCACTACCTGATGAAGCATGGTAACATGCGACTCACCAGGGGACATAGGCGACATATCTTAGGGCAACAGCCTCAGGGCCACCCTTTTGGAGGCCCAGTGGTGGGAGAGGTGGAAATGTTGAGTGCTTATGGTTAAAAGGAAGATACACTAGATGGGCCTGTATTCTTGGTCTAGACAGGGTATTATTTCTGGCCAGTTTCATAGATGAACCAAAAACAAAAAAAAACTACCAAAATAAAAAAAAAAATCAAAATAGAAAACTCCCCAAAAAAATATAAAATTCTAAAACATACAAAAAAAACAAGTGGTTCTCTCCAAGTTAAAGGCCAACAATTTTATCTTTACTCTCGATAGATTAGGTGTAACTCAGACACCCCTACTCTTATATATGTTTATGTGTAATTCAGATGCATTCCTACTCTCATACGCTTAATATAGTGTCTATAGATGTCAAGGGGCTAAATACCCTCAATAAACGCAGACTGACACTGACGAAAGCACGGAAACTTAACACCCACATCCTGTTTTGCCAAGAAACAAACTTCCAATGAGGTAATAGACCCAAATTTAATTTGAAACATTACACACACGACTTTCACTCATGCTTCAAAACCAAAAAGAGGGGAGTGTCGATACTAGTTAGCAGAGTGGTCTCATTTAACTTGGTTAAGAAAAATAGGGGATAAGGCGGGCATATTTTTGTTACTGCAATGTTATGTTAACAATGAACCCTACACCTTCCTGACTGCACATAGTCCTCTTTACTTGAAAAACTGTTTGCCCTAGTTAGGCTCTACAAATTTGAGAAGGTAGTTATCGGTGGGGACATGAACTTCATATTAGATCAGTCGCTTGATTCCACCTAGACAGAGTCCTGCATGCCACTAGCACAAAACAGTATAACTCTTCCGCTAAATTGCAGCAGACGATCCTTCAAAATAATTACTTAGACATTTGGAGAGTATTGCATTCGACAGAGAAGGACTACACGTACCACTCTATGGTGCACAATACTTACACCAGAATTCACAGGTTCCTTCTGCCACAATCTCTTATAGCCAAACTACAGGACACCAAAATTGGCCTAATCTCATGGTCGGACGATAATCACTTTATTACTTCACCAAAAATTTCCCACAAAGGGTTCAGGGTCCTGGAGACTCAACAACACATTACTATATGACACGACCATAGTTGATACGGTTCATAAAGACCTAATCGTTTTACTAACCCTTAACCAACCTGGTGACACGAAAATTTTTGTCAGGCACACAAAAACCCTTTGCAGACTTACAAAAAGCCTGCCATTTACCAAATTTGTATGTCTTTCAGTACTTACAACTGAAAAGCATTGTACAGTCCCAAGTACAGTCACAGAGTTCTGCTGACTCCCACCTCAGTGCTATGGCCCGTAAGGTATATGATAGATGCCAGAAGTCTCCGAGACACCCCAAAGCCTTATCATTATATTATAAAACACTACGGGAAACCTTGCTAGATGCACCTTTTCCCTTTGTCAAACAACGGCAGCTATAAATTGATCACTAAAGTAACTTGACGCCCCCCAAGAATTGCTTATCGCGATAAATGCACTGAAAGGCCTTACCAAATGCTATTCCCATATAGAAGCCCATAGGAAGATCATATATAGATGGTACTACACACCACATAAACTAAAAAGGATGTATCCCACAACTTCCAGCACATGCTGGTGATGTGAAAGAGAGGAGGGTAATATGATCCACATATGATGGAGTTGCCCACAAATTGCTCCACTCTGGGAGTAGGTGGTCCGTATCATGAAGGGGGTTGGACTCAAAGATATCAAGACATCTATAAAAATGTGTTTGTTTCTGATTTTCCCAGACAAACTACCCAAGGCTTCCAAACAAATAGGAGCATTGATTATATTAGCTGCTTGTAGCTTGATAGCCCTCCACTGGAAGCAACGAGTATGCCCCTCCAGGGCAGAGAGGAAGCAAAAGATGGATTAATGGATGGATGGATAGATGGATGGATGGATGGATGGAATAAGCCACAAATCTCAAAATTAACATAGATGTAAACATGGTGATTTACAAATGGATAGTTTGATATATTTGATTTTAATTACTTTCCTTCAATTGCAATAGCATGACAGATTTTCCTACGTTATATATACGAAAAAAATCTGAACTTATGTAGCTCGTATTGCTGCTTGGAGAACAGGAAAAATGTATTCTTTACTTACCGTGATTTTCTTTTCACAGCTATGTGTCCAGGCCTCCCAACTATCCCAGTTTCAGTGGGACAGACCCTATTTCATGGTCCCATCATTCTGAGTTTGTACCCTAGTATCCTGTTTTTTGGGGCACTAGGGATCTGTCCTCACAAATCTTACTGCAAACGCATCATTAGATGCACTACGCTCAGGGCACTAGAACCATGCACAGAATGCTGTCTCTATAATCCACCACTAGTGGGCTGACCTCCATTATTAACAGTCAGTTTATCATGCATCCACAACCTTCTTTTCCAGGGTTCCACCTTTGGGTGGTGCTAGTGAAGTGGTTCATATACTGGCCTGCTTTCTTTTACCCTGCCCTTCGCCATCCCTCTTTACCAGATGTTGGGGGGTTGTGTATCCATGGCAGCATTGACAGCTAACCATTTTTGTTTTTGGGTGGATCATTGTTTTTTTTGTTAGTTACTTGACTGTAAACATGCTGTCATCTGTTAGATATCTAAGATTTTCCTGCCCTATCAAGTGAAAGAAATCAGTTACCTACTGTCGGTGCTGCCATGGAACGATAGAGCATAGCCGGGCAAAGAAAATCACGGTAAGCAAAGAATAAATTTTATTCAATTAAGAGTGTATTCAGTATCACGAAGATTAACAAACACATAGTTATAACTATGCACTATGCTCTACCAAAAAAAGACATAGAAACATAGATGCTATTACAAAAAGACACTTGCTAATCTATCACTTTAAGAAGATTATGTGGTTTTGTGGTTGTTTCCATGAACATTCGATAGCACAATCTTTATAACTGAATATAAAGTGTTAAATGGCACTCCCAATGCCTAACCCTCTTCTGTCATAACTAACCTTGAAATGTCAAAAAACTGTGTGCAATCACTGGCAGTGTACAGGACTGTTGGCATGAGTACAGCCTTTTTTTTATGGAAAAAGTACAAGCAATATGCTGCTGTTTATTCTTCCTCATTAGTTTGGGCATATGTACAATGAGTGAGCAGAACTCATACATGCTCCTGCGGTCAAGTACCTCAATAAAATAACTTGCATCTGTGTTAATAATTGTAACATCTGTGGGTAATTCTGCAGTGTAAGTGTGACACCAATGTGCTTATCTTATCCCATTTGTGCAATTTCTTGTATTGCCTGCCAGAAAATAAAGTTTAATGTAAGTATATGAAACTAGTGTCAGTATAGTATGGTAGAAATTAAAAATAATGTACTTAAAACATGCAAAGATTATAATGTCCAAAGTATATGATATGTATATACAATTCATGCTGTCTTGACAAATTAGGGTAAAACATCACAGCTGACTAGATTATCACTGCAGACATCTAGGAAATACGTTTTTTACAGTTTGCCAATTTTTGACTTACATTTTGCAAGTTGGTTTTCATATCATCAGCAATTTACTCTTTAGTAAACAGATTTCTGCAATGATTTACAAATAATTATTTGCACAATGCGCAAATAAGATAAGTATTTTTTGCTTTTTTTGTTTAATTTGAACTGGTCTTATCTAGTGCACAATGTAGAAAGAGGGCAGGAATATTGAGTTCCGTAATCATTTTCTCACTTGACATATAATAACAGCAACTGTGCATCCAATATTCCTGTCAGAAGAAATATATAGTTCTCATGATCAGCCATACTCCTTGTTAGGGTATGAAAAAGTGAATGATGATGTCAAATACTCAAGTTGAGGGGAAAAAAAATGACACAAAATGCTGAGAAATGTGATCAATGCCAGACAGGGTAGTCGGAGAAAGAAGCAAGTGGAAGAGAAGAAAAGACATGTTAGAAGAGAAATACAAAGATGTGGAAATAGAGATGCTCATAAATTTGGAGAAAAGAAGGACTAAGACAGAAATGGGGGACAACAGGGAGAGAAATACAAGTGGGGTAAGGGATAAAAGTGAGAACAGATGGTATATGAACAGATGAGGTGGTGGATACAACAACAGGGTACGGTAGAAGGTTACTAGACGTTGTGTCAATCTTCTCTAGATGAATGAGTCAGTTCTTTATCATAAAATAACTTATAAAAGGAACACACAAATTGAATGTTCAGTTTTTTTATTTTTTTGAAAATAGATCCCTGAGGAGAGAGTATTATTTGGAAAGACAGTTCGTTGGTGGGAGTGCAGGGATGACAGAGTATTCATGATCTTCATGGGTGGAGATATAACATTGGATAACCATAACTCAGTACAGAGTAACAATTACCAATTTTAACAGTGATTGACAAACAAGTGTACCTGCCTGGTGACAATGAGGAACAACCTCACATTCTTCACCAGATGATTCTAGTTGCAGTCATATAAATCTTCCCCTTCCCCTGTAATTATTATTATTATTATTATTATTATATTTATATAGCGCCAACAAATTCCATAGCACTTTACAATGGGTGGACTAACAAGCATGTAATTTTAACCAGACAAGTTTGACACACACGAACAAAGGGGTTGAGGGCCCTGCTCAATGAGCTTACATGCTAGAGGGAGTGGGGTAAAGTGACACAAAAGGTAAGGGAAGTAGATTGGTAGAATAGTATTCAATGAAGGCTTAGTGTGTTTTTTTGTTTAGTTTTTTTAAATGACAGTTGCAGAAGATGAATCAGTTGGGAGCCATTAACAGTTTAATTCATATGATTTTGTGAAAAAGTGAGTTTTTAATGATTTTTTTGAAGGAGTGGAGACTGGGTGAGCATGTAACGGGAAGGGAAAGGAGTTAAAGCAGGAATGGTGCAGGCCTAGAGAAGTCTTGAATGCGAGCATCAGAGATGGTAGTATGAACAGAGGATAGACGTAGGTCTTTGGCAGCGCATAGGGGTCTAGATGGGACATACTTGTGTATTAGGGAGGATAGATATGTGGGCATAGCATTATGTAGATTTGAAAACAAGACCAGAATTTTATATTGAGCCCTATATCTTATGGGAAGCCAAATCAGGGACTGACGGAGGTGGGAAGCGTGGAAGGTGCGAATGGACAGAAAGATGAGCCTCACCACCTCATTCATTATAGACTACAATAGGGCAAGTTGGGAGTACGTAAGACCAATAAGAAGCTGATTGCAATACGCAAGGTGAGAGAGGACAGTGGCATGGACCAGCACCTTAGCTGCATCTGGCGTTAAGTAGGGGTGGATGTGTGCAATGTTTTTGAGATGGACGTGGCAGGATTTGGCAATCGACTCGATATGAGGGGTGAAGGAGAGGTCGGAGTCAAAGAGATCACAGCGAGCCTGCGTGGTGGAGCTGATGGTAGCACCTTTAATGTGGAGGGAGCAGAAATGGGAGTAGCCACACTTCAGGGAGGAAAGACCAGAAGTTCTATTTTGGACAAGTTGAGCTTAAGTAAGTGGGCAGCCATCCAGTTAGAAATAGCAGAGAGGCATTCAGAGACACAAGTCAAGAGGGGCAGGGAGAGATCTGGGGAGGACAGATAGATTTGCGTGTCATCCTCACAGAAGTGATATTGGAAGACAAAGGAGCAGATGAGTCTACCAAGGGAGGAGGTATAGATCGAGAACAGTAGGGGACCAAGGACTGAACCTTGGGGGACACCAACAGAGAGGGGTTTGGGGGAAGAGGCAGAGCCAGAAAAAGAAACACGAAAAGAGCACTGGGAGAGTAGGAGGAGCACCAGGAGAGAGCAATGCATTGAAACCCTGTTACAGGTAAAAATAAATAATCTATATAGCCATATTTCATGTGTTTATACAATTACTTTAGCATGTATCAGTTTGAAATGCTGCTTTCTATAATCCGATCAATGAGCTTACTTATAATTGCCCTCTCATATGTTGTCATGTTACATGGCTAGTGCCCAGATAGCTTCAGAGACACACATTTACTTACCTATCTCTTCATGTCCACTACACCCAGAGATCATATTCAACTGCTGATACATCATACAGAAAGAGACAATTGGCTTACACACATAGGACCAATCTCTCTTTTAGCACAGATTTTTAAAAAAACATTGACATTAAAAAAAAAAACATGTGGGGTCCCCCAACACTGCTCAGAAAAAGCTCAGTCTCCTGAGCCTATGTATGTTACCCAATATGACGTTAACTATTAAGAGTTAGACCCAAAATACTTGGGCCTCCTAAGCCTCTCATACAGTGCAAATAAATGAGCCCGGGAGATGTCCATTCTCTTGAGCGTGTTTTTTGTCCCAAATGCCAATCTCCTTGGCCAATCCCAAATAATTTTGCCCAGGATGTACCCAGTTTCCTGCACCAATTATGTAGTCCAAATAGTATGGATCAGAAGATGCCCAGTCTCAAGAAGAACCATTATAGTCACCCACAACAGTGTCCCTACCTACCCTAGTTATACCTATAATAGTAGGGGTCCCAATTAATCCTGTAGAAAATTATAATTAGGTCTTATTTCTTCAATCTTCTTTCTTTTCCCAAAGAAGGTCATATAAGAAGCCTTGATAATCTGACAAAAAAAGACCCAATTTCCAAAAAGATTTTTTTTTTAAAGTATAATTAAAAAAAACAGATGTAAAACTATCAAGGATTTTGCACAAACTCCACACTCAAGGTGGGAAAAGCCTTTATGCTCATAATACAGTGGTGTACTTAAAGGTTTGTTATGGTAATAGTTTGTTTAGAGGCACTCTGACAAGCAAGTCTCTCTTCTCATAAGACTTTACTGTATATACATCTCCTCATGTGATGTTGGCATGTTTTGGTTGGTTTTTTGTTTGGGGGGTTGGGAGAGGTAAAAAAAAAAAAATACTTGCTAAAGTATACCAGCATTGATAAATGTGTAATATTAGCTAAACAGTTAATTGATTATGTAGTGTACTAGACAGGTCAGAGACCCACAGTGCTGACATAAGTATAGGTAGATGTCATATCAATAAATATGTAAACCTAATCCTGCATCATAAAAGTAGAAATATTTGCTGGTGCAGGAATTTTATGGTGTGACTCATACCCTACGTTTAATTCTCTTTGCTGCTAGATTGATGCTGTTGGTTTATGCCTAATATTGCTAAGAATTTACAGCATTTTATTGCATCGTGTAGAACATAAATAAGAGCCACTGAGACAGAATTCCTGACAGTAGTTAAACAGCCCAGAGTTGGATGGATGGAGAGCTAGTGCATATTGATTTTAGAGACATATTTTAAGCATCCCTCGCACTATAGTTCATCATGGAAAGCTATACTTTGATTAAAGAACTTAGTCTACTTTCAGACCAGGCATGTGTTAATACTGCCACTGTATGCAATAGCTCGCTTGAATGTTTAATGCCCCCAGATAATTTCAATAAAGTTCTAAACACAGTGCTAAGCACTGTTATTACAGTTATGTTAGCTCTGGTTATGTTTTCTATGGGCTGTACTGTGGAGGCAAGAAAGTTTTGGGGTCACATTAAGCGCCCATGGGGCATAGCAGTAGGGTTTCTTTGCCAATTTGGTATAATGCCCCTCGCAGCCTTCGTGCTATCCTATGCATTTAATATTCATCCAATTCAAGCTGTGGCTGTCCTAATTATGGGCTGCTGTCCAGGAGGAGCTGGATCCAATATCTTGGCATACTGGGCAGATGGAGACATGGATTTAAGGTAGGAGTTAATTGAAAACAGTATGTGTTCATAGGATGGTGCATTATTATAATGGTGAAAAGAGAAGTAAAGACATCTGAGAGAAATGGTATACATAACGTGGATGTGGATCTTAGCCCTTGATTTATGTATTAAAACGATAGGAATGTAGAGCGTAATAGGGACACTTAAATTAGAGTATAATCCTATCCAGTAATTAATTTTAGTGAACGTTATTCATCAGTCATCAAAGTTAATCGACTTTTATTTAATAACTCACTTATCATGGTTTTAATAATTTTGCATGCAAACATTATAGTCAAGTCTGCTAACATGTTAATATAATGTAATAGTTATCTTGTCAGGTTTAGGTTGTCAAAAATATTTGTAAATAGAGGTCTTTGTACAGTTTTAAATCACCATGGGTCTGCTTTTTCCATGTTTCTAGTGCATCCTATTTTCTAGATCTTATTAGCACCCAACACAATGGTACTCCCTGACCCTGGAAGGGTTATATATAAGTCTAAGTATTCCAAACATGTTCTAAAAGTTGATTCTGTCCACACTTTAAAATGTTTTGTAAATTTGCATGGGTTAAGGAAAGAAAAGTGACCCAAAAATAACTACAGTATCTTGCCGAGATTCTGCCAGTCAACTAAAATGATCCTTGTTTATCTGTGAAAAATATACGTTAGCTATAGACAGTGTACCTACGTTAAGTAAATAAACTAAAAGATATTCAGTAAGTTATACATGAAATAGTAAAACCACCCAGGCGTCTCTGTGTCTGGGAGATAAGTGAGTTTGCTTTAACGTAAACTAATTATATCATGGACACACAAGGTACAACACCCCAAAACATACTGAAAACAGGCAGGAACCCCCACATATTTTATATCCTCGGATAGCCCTGATCTGAGCACCCAAGTTGTCCAAATAGCGCTCAGATCCATGAAGTGTAGCCAAATCGCCACCAGGGTAAAGTTCTGACTGACCGCACATGTGGGTAAAGTCCAAAATAGTTCCAAGCGAGTTTTCCTTGCAGCCGGTCAATTTTTGGGAGCTCCTGCCGACAAATCAATACGAGCTCCCCCTGGCTCTCTGGGAGCGATTGTTCATCATAGACTAAGGTACCTTCCCTCCAATTAGTGCTCTTCTGGCTGGTCGGGAAAAGGGAGAATACATGGGGAAAAGAGGACCGGGAAAGTGCAGGCAAAGTGGACACTTTCCATTGCAAGCAGCGGATGGCTAAGTGCCGCTGGGGCCGTTTGATTGTGGCTCGTTGTCGAACGGCTGGCAGGAGGAAACCGCTTCGGGTGAATTTGGGAGAGGGAAGGTGTAGTGCCAGGGGGACACAGTTCATTCAGTCAAAGTCTGAGAGTTAGCTTGGGGAAGTTCTTCTCAACAAGGTTCAAATATAACTTGTATTATTACCAAATTAAAAATAAACTTGTAAACCTATAGTATAAATCGCCTGGCTCTTCCCACTAGGGGCCTAGGAAGAAATGGGAGGTATAATAACTAATACATGTAATTTTATGGATTGGGTCCTAAACTTTAGGGCAAACATCCACACACAGTTGTGGAGATGAAAATCATGACATTTATGCCATCCAACTTGACTGAAAAGGTAAATAAACAATGTAGAGGGGACTACGTCAGTAAAGATTTCTCTGAAGATGTGCCTTATCGCCATGAAACACAAAAGCATCTTTCCTGCTGTGTTCCCTCCCTCTCTGCACTGTTTACATACATCTTTTTAGCAGATTGGAGAGAATAACAGCTATAATTTTCATCTCCATGAGTGAGTCCAGAAGTTTGTCCATGTGTTTAGGATCCGGCATTGTTGCTGGAGAACCCACCTGTCAGAAATCTCATGATAAAAATGTATGAATCTTCTTTATTCCTGCATTGCTTAGGCTGTTAGTGTTTGAACTGAATCTACTGCTTTTTATACTAAATATGTGAATTGAAATACTTACATAAGTTTGTTCAGAATGTTTAGAGCAAAGTATTATTCATATAGACCATGAGTGTAGGTCAAATAGGAAATAAATTGGTTTTGTTGTGTTCTCATACAGTCCATTTCTTAACTGTACAGGCATGAGATTAATTTCATTTTTAATGAAATTCTAAACTTTCATATTGATATTGGTGTTGTTGAACCGCCTTAACACCTTATTCACAGTTATTGTTGCACTGTCACTGTATTTTCTACAGTGTACAGTGTACATACAATAGGGGTTCCAAAGCAATGCTACCAGATAGACTTTGACATCCCTTTCGGGCCAAAATTCAATTAAGGCGAATTTTAGCCAGTCACGTTTAAACCAACAGGTGTTCGGCCAAATTGCCAAACTCTGAGCCGAAAAGTACCTGAATAACGGACCATGCAAAAGGCGCAATGCTAAAGTTGTTCAGTTCGGCGCATAAGTCTGGGTTCTGCATATGTCGTAAAAAAACCAAAAACAAAGGAGTGATTGGGAAAAAAAGATGATTCGGAGCTAGGGGACAGTCACTAAATGTACATTTTATTCACAGATCAAGTGAGAAGAGAGAAATAGCGGTAAAAAAAAGGAGGAACAATACAAATTCTATAATTCTATATTATTTCTTTAATAAATACATAATACATCAATATAGATTATTTATTTTTATTGCTCTTCCTAATTTTCCCTCTATTGGCTATTTAAAAAAAAAATTGATCTGTGAACCAAATGGCAGGAAAATGTTGCTATCAATGTACCGCATAATGTGCACATTTTCACTCCTATTTTGCTCTGATTCAGTTTCAGAATCGGAAACCCAGTTTTAAATTCTGCCAAGCCAAACCGACATTCGTCCAAAATTCAAGTGTCTTGATAAATAATGCTCTACATTGGGGAAAAATGTATTGCGTAGGTAATATAGTAACAGACTCAAAAAACAGTACTCTAATTAGATCAACATAGTTTGCTACAATTTCATTAGCCCCATTGTCTGCTTGTAATTTGGTTGTTTGTTCTTGTAGAGTTCACATTTACAATTGTTTATCTTAATTGTATTTTGCAGCATAAGTATGACAACATGTTCCACGTTGCTTGCATTGGGTATGATGCCGCTGTGCTTGTTTATCTATACTAAAGTATGGGTAGACTCTGGCTCCATTGTGATTCCCTATGACAGCATTGGTAAGTTACTAAACAACTATTAGATAACACACAACAGACAAAAGGGTGCGCCTTAAAACAAATGATAAAATTATTAACAATAGTCCAGATAACTTATCATAAGTCCAGGGTGATATTATCCATGCTTTTAAGGAGGACTCTTGGGATATAAAATGGAACGAGTCTTCAAGAGTATATACTTGAAATTCGGTGAAGCATATGCAAAGAGAAAACAAGAACAGGACTCCAATGGTATAGTATATAGGCAAATTAAAATTGTAAGATAGTAATAATCAGTATTACTCACACTTTACCGAGCTAAAATCCAGCTCTGGTATTGAAAGCGTGAAGTGGAATAATCCCCACTCAAGGATATATACAGTGGCACTGATTGGCAGGTATATGGCACAAGTCCAGCATCCAATGTTGGTATGGTCCAACCCAGAAATAAAAAGAATAAAATATAGTGCTCTCCGTTTTATGAATAAAACTTTTTAAGAAATATAAAATATTTTACTCACAATATTTAGAGCAGGCTTGTACTGCTCGGTGTAAGCGTTTGGGTGGTATAATCCCCACCTAAGGATTCTTTATGCTTCTTTATAGAGTACTTGATATCGATGTAGCCAGGTAAAATTGTGTAAAATAAAAGTAATAAAAAAGAGTAGTATAGCAATCAAAATATTTTGTGCCAAAATAATTCCTTTATTATGATATGGTAAAAACAATATCTAAACGCGTTTTGCCTAAAAAGGCTTCTTCAAGTAGATAAAAGTAAAAAGAACACAACCTGACATACATGAGTTTATATATGGTACAATAATGCTATTGAAATTAGAATTTCCCGCCATAATGACATCATTGTAATCTCATTTGCATAGTACATATTATAAATAACATTTTGAAAATTGCATTATAAAAAGATAAATAGTGTTTAGAAGTTGCAGCTATTTGTACTGTAAAACGAAGCTTAAAACATGTTAAAATAAAGATTAAAAGGCGATCACGTGACGCACGGCTAAAACACTTCCGCGTCACGTGATGCCAAATGGAACGCATGCGTTCCGTATAGGTGGAACGCATGTGTAAACTTTAGGCTGATGTGGAGGGGATGGGCTGTCTGAAAGAGATCGTCATCTCCTAGAAAGGAGTGACGAGGGTGTATTAATCATGCTGTCTGCCTGCAAAAGCAGACAGAAAGCGGCACCAGCCTGAAAAGGGGACACAAGTTCAAAGCCCAAAAGGGGCACATCTAAAAATGACAATAAATAAATATATCAATGAATGGGTAAATAAATAAATACATAGCAGGCATCTACATAAAAGGAAGTGCTTAACCACAATGAGTCACTCTATAGACATATAGCTAATATAACAATGTGTATGGTTGGATAGTAAGGACTAAATATTTACAGAGACAGTACATATTGATTTTATATATATTAATATATTATAAATAATTCAGAATAAAAAAGGTACTTAATTAGTATAAAACATGAAGGCACTATATTAAAAAAATATATTATAGCTAAAAAGTTTACAAAAAGGTTTTTTATAAAAAATTAAAAAGATCAAAGTCTATATTGAGCCCTCTTGGGGCGAGGGGTTTTAGGTTGTAAGCCCATTCCATTTCTTTTTTGCCCAAAACTTTTTTGATGTCGCCATATGGGACATTACATATATCTATTCCAATGCATTTAAGATGTTTTGGATTCTTTCCATGCTGTAGGAAATGTTTAGACACTGAGTGATTTTCATAGCCTTTTAAGATGTTTCTACAGTGTTCGGCTAATCTGGTTTTTAAATCTCTAGTGGTCATACCGACATATTGTAGCCCACACGGACATTCCAATAAATAAATTACATTTTTCGTGTTACAGTGAATGAAATGTTTTAACTGATATGTTTTCTGTGTGGATGATGATTTAAAAGAAGTGGTTTTGGATTTAATGGTGTCACTTGTACGTTTGCATACTATGCACCTATTACATTTAAAAAAAACACTGAGTTTGGTTAAGAAGGTAGAAGGACTAAGGGAAAGGGTACTGTATTTTTGCTTAGTAAAATTACTTGTAAGGATAGACTTGAAGCTGGGGGCCCCTCTAAATATAACATGTGGTTTGTCAGGGATAATTTCAGCTAGAGTCTCATCCTGTTTTAATATATGCCAATGTTTCTTTATAATCTTCTTCATAAAATTGCTTTTGTTGTTGAAGTTGAAAATAATTGGCAATGATGGAGCGGTTTTAGTGTCTTTATTTCTTTTGTATTCTAATAATTCTGATCTATTTTTTTCACTGATATTTTTTAACGTTTGGTCTAAATCACTCTTGGAATAATTTTTTTGAGAGAATTTATTGGGCAGTAACTGAGATTGTTCTTCAAAGTCTTGAATAAGAGAACAATTTCTTCGAAGACGAAGAAACTGACTCTTGGGTATACCATGGAGCCAGGGTTTATGATGGCAGCTGGATACATCAACAACATTATTCGTGCATACTTTTTAAAAAAAAGTTTTTGTATTGATTTTGTCATTCTTGATAAAAATTTCTAAATCTAAAAAATGAATGGAAGATTTACTATATTCCCAGGTTAGGATAATACCTCTATCATTTCGGTTTAAGTGTTGCAGGAACTGAAGAAGAGAGTCCTCTGTACCATCCCAGATAAAAAAAACAGATCATCTATATATCTGAAATATGTGACCAGGTTTGCCTGCCAGTCATGCCCACCCAGAATGGCAGTAGATTCCCAATCTGCCATAAAAAGGTTGGCATAACTGGGGGCAAACCTGGTCCCCATAGCGCTGCCCTGTTTTTGTAAGTAAAAATAATCTAAAAAACAAAAATAATTGTTATTTAAAATAATTTTGATACCTTGGATAATAAAATCTATTTGTTGATCTGGAATATTATTTTCTGCTCTTAAAATATTCTCAACTGCTGAACACCCTTTGTCATGAGGGATGATTGTGTACAAAGACTGTACATCACATGTGACTAAAAGGTAAGTATTTTTCCAAATAAAATTGTTTAAAAACAGAAGTAAGGTCATAGAGTCTTTTAAGTATGACTTCATACACTTCACTGAGGGCTGTAACAGAATATCTAAATATTCAGATAAATTAGATAAAATAGAATTAATCCCTGACATGATGGGCCTACCTGGAGGGTTTGTAACATTTTTATGAATGTTCGGTAAAAAAATTAATAACAGGAATTATAGGGTGAGAGACATTTAAATATTCAAATTCCTGTTTACTTAAAATGTTCTGATCGCGACCACTAATTAAAAAAGAAGTTAAGACCTGTTGGATTTTAGAGGTGGGGTCTTGTGTTAATTTTTCATAGACAATGGTGTCACTGAGTTGTCTCATAGCCTCTCCTGTATACATGTCCTTGGTTAATATTACTACACCTCCCCCTTTGTCAGCACGTTTGATGACAATATTTTCATTTCTTTGCAATTGTTATAATATGTTATAATAAACAACTACTAAACAACTATTATCTATTTTAAAATTTACGTGAAGCAAATAAAGACAACTGCTCTTCAAGAAATTGGTTCTTTTGCAGTTCAAGGGGGTGCTATACAATTAATTAAACACGGGAATATTTTAGTGTTTGTGTGTGTGTCTGTATGTATGTGTAAGTGTGTGTATTTGTGCTTGCCTGAATATCTATTTTTTGGAAGAACCTATGTTTTCTTTTCAAATTTAAGTTCAAGAATTACCCCTAATTTTGATTCCTACACACACCATATGGTTTTATAGTATAATGGAGTCTCTTCATTTAATACAGCTGAATTGGCAATATCTTTTGGTCTAAATTGTGTAAAGCACTGCATATACGGGAAAAAAATTTATATCCACCAACTTGACTATATATCGTTGCCTGTACTGATTATTTGAATCAGTGTGAAATGTGAACTTTGTCGTATTAACCTATAACTGAAAATAAAGATTGTGAAAAAATAAAATAAAGCATATGTGGGTTTTCTTTAGTTAGAATAATGCAGTACATGATTTAAAGGAACAATCAAAGCCCCATAATCACTACAGCACACAGGCCAGATGCACCCTAGTGCCCTCATTGTAAGTAGTCAAATTGCTTTAGAACAGTTTACTTCTAACTTGGGGTGCATCAGCATTCTCCCTGCCACCACTACAACTACAGGACAGCCAGAAGCAGTCCATCTGGTTTACGTTTGGCAGTGCAGGGCTTAGCTTATTGACTGAGAGCATTCAGCTGACAATCTCAACCAATGAGCTGGCTCAGGAGAGTTAATGGAGCTCTTATGCAGGCTCTCAAGTAGTTTTAGTCTAAAAATGGTTTGACTATTTGCAGTGGGCGGCATCAGGGCACTCCTGGAACCAAAACCACTACATCAGGCCATAACCAGAGGAGTGCATAGAGTATTTTGCAGATAAAAATGATCTGTGGGCATCCACCCACCACAGAAATTACATGTTTTAGTGTCTCTCCAGTCCTCCTCAGTCTCTGTATGTTTCTGTTGTTACTTCATTGCCTTGTGGGACTCCAGCCACCTCACCCCTTCGTTTCTCTAGCCCAGACTTCCCTAAACTCCGGCCCTACAGATGTTGCTGAACTACAACTTCCATTATTCTCAGCCTATCTATTTCATTCGTAGTATCATGGGATATTCAAGAGAGAATATAATTAAGGGACAATATATGTCATATCATAGCGGTTTATATATATAACCTGGGCGGGGAGAAATTATTATGGTGGATTAATAGTTTTATTAGTACTTATGTTAAATGCAAAGATCATAATGTTGATAAGA
This sequence comes from Pelobates cultripes, assembly GCA_933207985.1. Lineage (NCBI taxonomy): Eukaryota > Metazoa > Chordata > Amphibia > Anura > Pelobatidae > Pelobates > Pelobates cultripes. Next base: position 282,734,608 of record OW240912.1, read on the forward strand.
CAATGAATGTACTAAAGATAAATGTGTGAACTAAAATCAAATAAAGTGCCTGAAATTAATGTATAAATGAAGTATAGATAAATTATTCATTTAGTCCTGATGGGACCAATGTTTTAAAGGAATAAATTCATATTATCTATCTTTCTATCACCTGAAATTTTAAGTTTTCGGATATGCCTTCGTGAATATTAATAATGTGTCTGGCCACCGGTGTAGGGGTGATAGTATTGTTTATAGATGTAACGTTTTGTAAGATCCTACGACGAAACTGCTGGAACATCTTGCCAATATACTGGATACCGCAGCTACAAGTTATAAGATAAATGACACATGTGGTGCTGCAGTTCACCAGGGCATTTTATCTACACTAATTTTGGATTGGGTTGATTTGACAGTCTTCGAGGGAGTAATATACTGGCACACCTTGCAGTGTCCGCATCTGCATGTTCCTTTTGTGCTTGATAACCAGTTGGTCAGTGGAGAAGGTAATGTCAGATGGCTGTGGATGAGTAGGTCCTGTAAGTTGGTAGGTCTGCATGCAGTCAAGGGTGCATAGTTGGGTAATGTGCTTTTGAGGAATGGGTTATGTAGTAATATTGGACAATTTTTGTGAAGTATATGGGACATGGCGTTCCAGCCTTGATCAAAGGTGGCAATTCACCTTGGGGTCTTGGAGTCCAGTTTTGGTCTGGTGGTTGTAAGACTGAGGTGCCTGTCAATTCCACTAGCCCTTTGGAAAGCATGCTTAAGGACCCGGTTGGGGTACCCTAATTCCTTAAAACTAGTTAGGAGTTGACATTCTTGGTAAAAAGTGGAGTCTTCTGAACAATTTCTTCTCGCCCGTAAGTATTGGCTAAACAGGATAGATGCTTTTAGTTTATAAGGGTGATGACTTCCCCAATGAAGTAGACTATTGGTAGAGGTGGATTTCTAAAATAGCTCAGTTTGGATAGTCCCATCTTGTGTTAGTAAGATTTTAAGGTCTAAGAACATGAGTTTGTGTTCATCAATCACATAGGTTAGTTTGAGATTTATGTGGCGGAACCAACCTCGCCACTGTCCACTGGAGAGGCCTGGTTGCTCGCCTGCTCCCTTTAGACTATGGTCCTGCATTTTAAACTTTTATTTTACCGGCAGAAAGGTTTATTCGTGCCTTTCTGCGGACTGTTAAAGCCATGCTACCCCAGATAGCTATGCCATGGAGCCCAGCCGTATACTGAAAGACTGTATGAAAGACTTTGGCTCCATGGCGATTGAACTGTATGTATGTGATCTGAGCGCCATTCGGTAGTAAGGTGCGCTCAGATCTAAGCTATCTGGGGATAGGTAGAATGTCTATGTTTTATGGAATAAATGTAACTGTATGTAATTTTATGTCTCTTATTGTATTGTTACTGCCATGTGGTTAATGGAGTTTTGCCTCTGTCCTTGGAGATAATTGGATTACTTCCCAATTATCTCCAGGACAGAGAGGAGGGATTGTGATGTAATTGTGGGTGTGTTTTACGGTTCTCCTGTAAACGATTGGCTGTACTGTGTCCCACCCTGTGGGATGTCCCCTTGCATGGGGACTTGCATAAAAGCCAGTGTGTGGCCATTACAGGAGAGTTCCTGCTTAACCCTCAAAGTGAAGTGTCGTCTCATTATTGGGGGGGGATTTATTGTATGCTGTTCCAGTTTGACTGCTAGGAGTGTAAACCTATTCGCATGGTTTTTCCTATTCGGCTGTTTCCAGTATTCGTGTGTTTGCAGTTCGGGAGAGTGGTGATTGCAGTAGCTGTCTGTGCATCTGAAAAGGGGAATATCGCCTAAACGAGTTTTAACCTCTTGTCCGTTAACGGTCCGTTACAATTTATCTCATTGTTATTGAGCGCCGTGACAAATTCCTCAAAAGTCTGGATGGAGCCTGTCCAAAGGAGCAGCACGTCATCAATATATCTGTGCCATCTCAAAATGTAACTGTGAAAATTGTCAAATTTGGCTGACGTGACGACATGCTGGTCCCACCATCCCAGAAACAAGTTGGCATATGTGGTTGCGCAGACAGTCCCCATGGCCGTGCCCGAAATTTGTAAGTAATACTGGCCATTAATGGTGAAATAATTGTGGGTCAGTATAAAGTGTAGAGCAGCAAGAATTACATTTTTCGATGGATCATTATAGGAGGTATTCTCCAAAACGTATTTACAGGCTCTTATTTGATGGGGTATATTTGTATAGAGAGCAACAACATCCAGGCTGGCCAGCATGGTGTATGGTGAAACTGTCTTGTCTTGTAGGAATTGCAGAGTTGATTTGGTGTCCTGGAGATAGGAGGGTAGCATTAGTACAATTGGGTGTAAGACTTTGTGGCAAAACCGACCTCGCCACTGGGAATTGGAGAAGACTGATTGCCAGCCTCCTGCCATGTGACTATGGCCCCTGGGATGTATTACCCTTTAAAGACATTATTTGGGCATATTGTATTTTATTATGCTGCTGGCCCTTTAAGAACCATCTGGGGACATACTGTGGAGTTACTGGGTGGCCACCATTTCATGTATCAGAGGCAAATGGTGAGAATAATGGATGGAGCACATGGTGAGAACAATGGATGGCGGCCATTTTAACTCACAGACACTGTTTGCACTTTTCTACACGGTGCCATCTCGCCAGTTTTTGGTGCACGAAGACATCGTTCAGTAGTTTTAAACTATACAACAGGGGACACATTATACAGTTATTATTTTTCATATAGCCTGTATATGTTCTGCGGAATCTGCATTAAACTGCATCTTCCAAACTACTAAACGGATCTGGGTGAATTTTGCTGCAGTGCTTGGAGTCCTCAGGAAGCGCTAGGAGCATCCTTCAACAGAGGTACCCAGTCGGGGTGCCAGGTGATCCGTTACAGACTTTATCGACAAATTGACTCAGGTGTTCTGTTAGGCAATTGTTCCCGAAAACTACGGGTCTCCCAGGTGGAGGTCAGGTGCCCTTATGTATTTTGGGTAAACAATAAAATGTAGCAATTGTAGGATTTTTATGAGGTAATAGAAATTTAAATCCATCTGAGGTTATAACCTGATGAGTCTTAGCATCTGTTAATAAGATGTCCAGTTCGCTTAGAAACTTGTTGGTAGGGTCAGAGGGAAGGGTTCTGTAACATAGATAGTCATCCAGGTGGGTCATACACATATTGATGTATTCTGGTCTATTTAAAAGAACAATATTGCCACCTTTGTCTGCTTGTCTCCTATGTATAGTTCTGTTTAAGAATAGATTTGCAGTCACTGGTTTGTATTTGCCCTAAATATATGTGTATAATGCTCTCATATTCTCTTTTGATTTTAATGTGTTAACCATTCCTCATAACTTAAATGTTCTATTCCTTTTTTTCATTTTGTAGTTGCCTCTGCACTTTTTTTCTTGAGCCATAATATCCTTCTTTAGAATATGCTGTGCCCAACATTGCTCAGCATATTCAAGGTGTGGTCTGACTTTATCTATTTATATTTCTTTCAGGTATTTCCTTGGTAACGCTGGTAGTTCCTGTCACATTTGGAATGTTTGTTAACCATAAATGGCCAAAAGTTGCAAACAAAATTCTCAAGGTAAAGCATATTTCAAATTTCTAATTCTTTTGCTTTTAAACTTTATTATTTTTGTTAACACTGTACCAACAAATTCCACAGCTATGACCATTGAATAATAGGTGTTTGTTGTTTTCAAGAATAATACACATTTGTAAGGTCCATCATAAACTTTACAAAGTTATGCAAAGCGTGAATACTTAAACTCCATGAAAGGCCTAGAAGTGCTTCTAGTGGCTGTCTGGAATACCGCCACTAGAGGCAGTCTTAACCCTGCAATGTAAATATAGCAGTTTCTCTGAAAGTGCAAAGTTTACATTGTATTGTTAAGGAGACAGGAATACTGCACCAAGACCACTTCAATGAGATGAAATGGTCTGGATGCCTGTATTGTCCCTTTAATATGACGGCTCTTTTGTAACCTCCAATCCCTTCTTAATCTTTCTACTACGCTTGATCCTAAAAGGTCTAAATTTGATATCTATAATTATAACTTCAGTTTGTATCTGTGTACATACTAATTCATTCATGTCATTATTTGTTTTTAATTAATTTCTTGATTGTAGTATTTCATTCATTTTTTACAAGCTGCCCTCACTTACCGACTGGGTTCTGTTCTTAAGACCTGGTTTTAAAATAAAACTTTCCCGAACATAGATTAGCTATCTAGGGCAATGAATCTCTAAAGTGTATGTTTGGGGGAAATTCCCTTAACATAGACCAGCTCTCTACCGTGGGGAATACCTTGAATCAGTACGCTAGATTGCTGGTCTTAAAGGACCACTATAGGCACTATAGGCACCACTTCAGCTTAATGAGGTGGTCTGGGTGCCTGGTCCATCTAGGGTTAACCCTTTTTTCTATAAACATAGCAGTTTCATAGCAGTATCATAGAAACTGCTATGTTTATATTAGGGTTAATCCAGCGTCTAGTGGCTGTCTCATTGACAGCCGCTAGAGGCGCTTCCGCGTTTCTCACTGTGAAAATCACAGTGAGAAGACGCCAGCGCCCATAGGAAAGCATGGACTGGCTGAATGCGCGCGCGGCTCCTGCCGTGCATGCACATTCAGCCGAAGAGGAGGAGAAGAGGGAGGAGAGGAGGAGGAGAGATCCCCGCCCGGTGCTGGAGAAAGAGGTAAGTTTAACCCCTTCCTCTCCATCCAGCCCGGCAGGAGGGGGACCCTGAGGGTGGGGACACCCTCAGGGCACTATAGTGCCAGGAAAACAAGTATGTTTTCCTGGCACTATAGTGGTCCTTTAAGTGCCAGCTATCATAAAACAGCTAGGTATTTAAGTGAGGACTACCTGTATACAGATTGATCAACAAATCAACAAACATTTAGAGAAATAATGATATGTCTAAAATCATGTCTAGTTTGTATTGTACTTTTTATATTGTTTGCTCTAATATTGCAGGTATTGATCAGATTTTGCCATCTACAAATTTTAGATATAGGGGAGTTTATCAATTACAGTATGTCTTATTATTAGTGGCTGTAATAAAATGCGTTTGTTTGTTTTATTCATTCTTCGTCTCTACAACTAAACCTCCAAAACATGGTACATAGTTTCTAATTAGCAAATATTGTCTATCTAGGTGACTCCACTGTCTCACTTTTTGTTTTAAACACAGCACCCATCTCTTGCTTACAGGACTGATCCATTTGTACGAAATATCCTATTTCACCTCACTGGGGCTTTCCTTAGTTTCCAGTCCTTTACAAAAAAATCCCTAAAAGCACATTTCTTTAGAAAAGCATTCAATTCTACTTCCATTTTAATTTTATAAAATGAGCTAGCAACCACTGGCTAGCCGCCTTATAATTAACCCCTGCATTGCTGATGTTATTTCATGTACCCGCTGACTGCTTGCGCTGTCTGAAATAGTTCTGATATTTTTTAAATTGAACTCGGATTTGTAATGTTTCAGATTTCAGTAGTCCAGTGATGGGTGGTAGGGTGGCCTTAGAGAAAGCAGAGCAGCAACTGAGAAATTAAATAAACCTCAATTTTTTCAAGCACTCCGAGGGGGGTGAGGGTTGGGTGAATAACTAAACATCTACTATAGCGTGTGGGATACATGTTTGAATTTCTAACGCTATAGTGCTCCCTTAAAGTGAATTCAAAGTGAATTAAAAATGTAAGGTAAAAATAGCCAAACTAGAAACATTTTCTAAGAAAGTTGAGCTTTTACTTCAGCTATTCTGGCCTTAACTTTGAAATTTACTTTGAATTCAATTTAAACTTCCACTTTAGTAAATAACTCTAATATATCTCCCCAATTATTTAACGAAAAAGGGTACAGAGAGCAAACCATTGGATAGCTATGATGCCCTCATCAAATAACACTGTACTAAATGGATATAGAATGGAACAATGCATCAAGTATTTAATTGTCAGTGTCAAACACATCAACGTGAATTAGGGATATTTATACAGAAGTGAGCTTCCAATCAGCCAACCAAATCATAAAATTGCAATATATTTATATTGCCTTAGACTTTAAATGTTCAACGCGCCGTTTTATAAAACAAGACGCTCGCATCCACTAGCATTGCACAAACTGTAATGTTTTTATTTATTTAAAATGTCAATTATTGCATTTACAGTCACACTCACTTTCAAAATCTATATGATTGTCATATTTAATAAAGCCATAATTCACACAAAACAAATTTTGATAGGAATGAAGACATTGGAAGGAAGGGGTCTTGTCTGATGGGCTTGATGAGTGAGGTGATGAAAGTGACAAAGAGGTTATGGTGTTAGGTATATAATTTTAATTCCTCTAAAATTAATTAAGATGTTTGCCTTTGTCAATCTTTAATTTTCATCCTCTAGATTGGCTCCATCACTGGATTCATTCTCATTATACTTATTGCTGTCATTGGTGGAGTTCTGTATAGAGGTTCCTGGATCATTGCCCCTGAACTATGGATTATAGGAACAATCTTCCCAGCTGTTGGCTACACTTTTGGTTTTGGTTTGGCATACTTATCAAAACAGTCATGGCGCAGGTATGAATTGCACTAATGCTTAAATAGACAGACAGACAGACACAGAGACCGATAGAGAGAGAGAGAGAGAGAGATAGTATTGTGATGACTGCTCATCAACCAACTATCCAAAATAATGCACATTAATAAGGAGTTGGTTGCTCTTTTGCTCCTATAATGGCCTTTACTCACCTGGGCAGAAAATCTGCATGTGAATTTGCTTCCAATCAGCCAATCAGTCATGATAATTAGCCATATGTCATTATTTCTTCTCTAATAAACTTTCCATTTTTTCCTACACAGTCAGATGAGTAGCATTCTACTGTCATGTACTAAACTATGATTTTCTGCAGATAATGTCAGTGTGAGGGTTTTACCTCCCTCGCACTGGCATACATACCCCAGTCGCAGGGGTCGCAGCTGCGACCGGCCCCATTACTCCAGGGGACCCGGCCGCCCTGCGGACCCCTGCGACTGGGTTCCCCACCGCCATGTTTTGCTGCCCCGGCCCACGCTGCACACTGCCGGGGCCACACATGAAGGGGTCCATCGGGTGGCCCATGCTGTTAGGGCCACCCGATGGAGATGGATTTTCAGGGGGCCCAGTCAGCGCTACGGGCCCCCTGTGATGACATCAAACAGAGCTGGGAGGAAGTGACTGCCCCGGTCACTCCTCCCAGCTATCAGAGAGCCATGCGGGAGGAAGGAGGAGGGAGTCAGAGTGGGAACTCTGACTCCCATCAGCCTGAGCCCCCAGTGCACCACAGGGAAAGTCACCCTCCTACAAAAGGTAGGAAACAGGAGGGTGACTTAAACATTTTGTGTATGTGTGTGTCTGTCTGTCTGTGTGTATGTGTGTGTCTGTATGTGTGTCTGTATGTGTGTGTCTCTGTATGTGTGTCTGTATGTATGTGTTTGTGTGTGTGTGTGTGTGTGTGCATATGTATGTGTGTGTCTCTGTATGTATGTGTATGTATGTGTGTGTGTGTCTCTGTATGTATGTGTTTATATCATACAGACACATACATGTAGAGACACACACACATACAGACACATACATACAGAGACGCACACATATACACACATACAGACACATACATACAGACGGTATATATTTGTGTGTGTGTGTGTGTGTGTGTCTGTATGTGTGTGTGTCTGTATGTATGTGTGTGTCTCTGTATGTATGCGTCTGTATGTGTTTGTATGTATGTGTCTGTATGTGTATGTGTGTGTGTGTGTGTCTGTATGTATGTGTCTGTATCATACATACATACAGACACACACACACATATAGACACATACATACACACACACACACAATGTGTCTCTATGTGTGTGTGTCTCTGTATGTATGTCTGTATCATACAGACACATACATACAGAGACACACACACATACAGACAGACACACGTAAGTATGTATGTGTCTGTATGAGTGTGTGTGTCTGTATGTATGTGCTTGTATGTGTGTGTGTCTCTGTATGTATGTGTCTGTATGATACAGACACATACATACAGAGACACACACACATACAAGCACATACATACAGACACACACACTCATACAGACACATACATACTTACGTGTGTCTGTCTGTATGTGTGTGTGTCTCTGTATGTATGTGTCTGTACAGACACACACATACAGACACATACATACAGAGACACACACAAATACAGACACATACATACAGACACACACGCATACAGACACATACAGAGACACACACACATACAGACACACACACACATACAAACACATACATACAGAGATGCACACATACATACAGACTGTATGTATATTTGTGTGTGTGTGTGTGTGTGTGTCTGTATGTGTGTGTGTCTGTATGTATGAGTCAGGCCCTAACAGAAAACCTCATCACCAAAAATGAATTTGAGTTCATGCTGGTCAAGCAGCCAATACTTTCAACCTTTTATAGTCTACCCAAAGTCCATAAATCCCTGGACAACCCATCAGGTAGACCGATTGTATCGGGGTGTGGGAATTTGACTCAGAACCTGAGTATATATCTGGACAAAATCTTGTCCCCTATTGTCTCAAAGTTACCATCGTATATAAGGGACACAAAACAGATGTTAAACTTCCTGAAGGACATCTCAATACCAGAGCAAGCATCATTATGCAGTCTGGATGTAGAGTCCTTATATAGCTCTATACCGCATACACAGGGAATTAATAACATTAAAACCATCCTTGAACAAGAGCTACAATCCCCAGATGCCTATATAGATTTTGTCTCCAATATACTCAGAACGGTTCTCACTAAAAATATCTTCCTTTTTAATGGTACCATTTACCAACAAGTAAGAGGGACAGCGATGGGAACATCCTGTGCTCCCTCCTACACAAATCTTTACTTGGGTACTTGGGAAAACCATATCAAATCGGCCCCACATCTAAGCCACTCTATAGGGATGATATCATGTTGGAAACGGTACATAGACGATGTACTGCTTGTTTGGACAGGATGTAATAAAGACTTTGAGGACTTTGTAAGACTTCTCAACATGAATGACCTTAATCTGAGATTCACTAGTGAGATTGGCGGCAAACAACTCAATTTCCTAGACATAACCATAATAATACAATCTGGATGAAGAGTTTCAACTACCCTCTTTAAGAAACAAACTGCCACCAATAGTCTTTTAAATTGGCATATTTATCATCCCCAGCCTCTTAAGGCGGGCATACCAATAGGCCAATATTTAAGATTAAGGCGTAATTGCTCTTCTACAGAAGATTTTAAAATTAAAGCCTGGGACCTTAGGCGAGCTTTTATGGAGAAGGGCTATCCGAATAGGGTACTACGCAGAGCATATGCCAGAGCCATTGGTAGTGAACGTGATTTACTCCTCACTGATGACAATGCACAAGTACAGGATCAAAAATTGATCCGCTGCATTGCCACATATGATGCAGGTTAGGATTTCATGATGGGCACACTGAGGCGCTATTGGCCGATTTTGACGTCTGATCCACAAATCAAGCAGGTAATCACCACATTTCCCTCTGTGACTGCACAGAGAGGTAAAAACCAATGGGATACTTTGGTACAAAGTCATTTAGCACCTCTTAAAAGAGGGACTAATAATTACTTACCCGGGGGGGCATATAAGTGCGGACATTGCAGCGCATGTGAATTTATTGATAAAAACTCTAAAGAGTTTACAGATAGTAATAACAGAGAAATTTTCTCGGTCTGTTCATTCTTTAATTGCAGAACAGAGGGTGTCATTTATTTACTTACCTGCTCGTGTGGCATTAAGTATGTGGGGAAAACCTTTAGACCCTTTAAAGGTTTTGATTGATTTCATTTAATTACTTTAGCTACTAGGACAGGTAGGGAGAAGGGTTCGGGCAGGCACTAGTGGTTCTCCACAGTGCCGAGGAAAATAGGGACAGCAAACTATCTCCAGTGGTTCCTGTCTGGGTGTAGTTTTGGGTGTTTATTCCCCCCTATAGAGGTATTTCCACCTCTTTCGCCCAGTTTTTCGTTATTTTACCTCCTTCTACCTGTGTGTTCTATCCATGAGGCACAGATCATACGCAGCCTAGACCTGTATCCCAGTTATTGGACCTGTCAGGCAGTTTTTCTCAGCTGGATATTGACTTTAGTTTTTGGATGTGTAACTACACATTCCTCTTTTTTACTTTGTCTTCCCCTAGGATTAGTAAAGGTAGGGATCCCTTCCCCATTCTATTACTCTCCTGCCCATGACTTTTTAGTCCTATTTCTTGCTTTCTATAGTCTGTATGTATGTGTATGTGTGTATCTCTGTATGTATGTCTGTATGTATGTGTCTTTATGTGTGTGTGTCTCTGTCTGTATGTGTCTGTATCATACAGACACACATACAGAGATACACACACACACATACAGACACATGTGTGTGTGTCTCTGTATGTATGTGTCTGTATGTGTCTGTATGTGTGTGTGTGTGTGTGTGTCTGTATGCATGTGTGTCTGTATGTATGTATGTGTCTGTGTGTCTGTCGGGGGTATATGTGTGTGTGTCTGTATGTATCTGTCTGTCTGTATATCTGTGTGTGTGTGTCTGTCTGTGTGTATGTGTCTCTATATGTGTGTATGTGTATGTATGTATGTGTGTGTCTGGGGGGCACAGATTGGGGGGGGGCATGGATCAGTTTCGCACCGGGGCCCCATGGATTGCGTGTACGCCACTGCTCCCTCATGTACCTAACCATAAAGAAGCTACTGTCTAGCTAGGCTGATTTTGTGCTCTTGGCAGCCAATAATGTGGCTGTCAGGAACAAACAGCATAACTTGAAGTTATGTCCACATGTTTTTGTCCAGTTATTGCAGATGGACAATTAATTACGGACGTTGGCCAGCACTGTGTAATGAAAGTGATACTCTTACACTTTTAAAACTGAGACAACTAGGCATTTGTAAGTGGAGAGGTATTTGTCGATGTAGACAGACCTAAATTTGATAAAACTAACTATTTCTGTGGTTTTGATAAAATATACTGTTATAAAATTACAAGTGGGGAATCATACGCTCATGTAAACATGTAATAGAAGAGGGTGTATATATATATATATCGGATATGTATAGGTATACATCATATACACCTTACCTTATTTGTGTTTGCAATGTATTTTCCATCAAATAAGTAAATAATTTTGGATGTTTTCTGTTTGCTTAGATGTCGTACAGTGGCACTGGAAACAGGCACACAGAATACCCAGTTATGTACCACCATAGTTCAACTCTCCTTCACACCTGAACAACTCGGTTTGATGTTTTCCTTCCCGCTTATTTACAGCATTTTTCAGATTGCATTTGCAGTTTTAATACTAGTTGGTAAGTAATGGATGCAACATTACACATTTAGGCCTCAATTTAATGTTGCTGGATAAGCTTTCCAAATGATTTAATATTTTTAGATACACTTTTAAAATAAGGTTGCAAATGATTTAATATTTTTAGATACACTTTTAACCGCTTAAGGATGGTGGACGTGTTATGCCGTCCGTGGGGACCCAGCTCTAAACGCCAGCGGGCGGCGATCGCGATGGGGGGACTTACCTGACATCCCAGGAAGTCCCCCTGCTGCCAATCCTGCCCTCCTGGGCCATGTGATCGCGAGGTCCTTGTTTTGTTTACGTTTTATTTTGATCAAAACATTTGGCTCAGTCCTTAAGGGGTTAAAATATAGATATTTTAATTTAGTAATATTTTGGTATTTCTTCATAAAGTGAGATTTATTTTTATATGTAGTATATTTTCGATATTTTAATATGTTAAAAAAAATGTAAATGCATCCAAAAACATTAAATTATTTGGAAAGCTTATCAAACAATATTAAAGCAAGGGCTTGGAAAGGGTATTATGCAAACATGTCAGGTTTGTACAGAGCTTCATGTAAAGTTTTACCTACAGATGTGATCAATTCTGAAAATCCTAAGTAAGTAAGTACAGATGGGTCTACTAAGTAAAGTCCAAAACCCACATGATATTTTAACCAAAACTTGTTATGTGAAACAAATTTAGCTACTTACAAAACATCAATTCAGTTAATTAAACTGATTTCGCATTAACATTTTTGTTCAGTTAGTTTTTAAAATATCTATATAAGTTTGTGAATAGCTGAATTACAACAAACTACCTTAATTCATTTACTCCTTGATAGGGATAAATGGAACTGGATCCATAAACAAACCAAATAAACTCTTACATTATAATCATCATCTAATCCCAAATCCCACCCCACCAATCTTGCTTTCACCTTAGTGGCAATTTTAGCTCTGTTGATAGTGAATGAAGTTAACTTCTGAGGAATTGTGACAGATACATTTAAGAGAATGGAGTAAAAAAAATGACATATCCCACATAGCAAACTCACTGTTTAGTGTATAGTGTGCACAGATTCAATTCAAACCAGTTCTCGTGATGTTGGGAGATCTGTAAAACCTACTTAAAAGGCACACCATAGGCACCAAAACCACTTAATCTTATTTATTAAGTAGGGGATCAGTGTCCCTGCCTGCTTAACACTGCCATATAAAACACTGCAATGATTACATTGCAGCATTAATTCCACCTCTAGTGGCTGTCGTCCGTAAAGCCACTAGAGGCACTTTCGAGACATTAATTTCACTTTGCATGAGGACTCCTAACACCTTGAATGTTATCCATAGAAAAACATTGATTCAATGCTTTCCTATGACAAAGTAATAATGTGTGAGCGGCGCCGTGATATCGCAAGAGGAGAAGACATAGCCAGCGCTGAGGGAGTCTTGCCAGAAACAAGGTAAGTAAAATTATTTTTGGACCATTTCATACTGGTCAGAGATGGGTGACCTATAATTGTAAGGTCACTATAGTGTCAGGAAAAACACTATATGCCCTTAGTGATGAGTCCTGCAATACCTATATTATTCACAAGTATAATGCTAGAATAAAAAAAACACCCAGGGCTTGAGCCCAAAAATTATTTGGTGAGCACTTCCAAATGACCCACCCCTGGTCCATCCCCAAACATCAGCTATGCACAACTACAGACACAACCGGCACATAGAGCACAGACATGCATAGAGACATACAGACGAGTACAAACAGACATACATATACTTGCAAATATACACACACACAAGTACAGAGAGCCACAGACAGGCACACAAAGACACATCCAGACACACATAGGCATAACAAGGAAACTGGCTGGATGACAAATTCCGTGTAGGCCATCATCATTCAGGATGGAGGGAGGCCAGAGGCAAGTCCAGTATCCGTTTTAGGGCTATCAGCCCTGAAGCTGGCAAGCCTCTTGTAGGGAGAGCTGATAGTGTTTTGTTAGCACTGCTCTTCATTGTCAATATCCCAGGACCCTTCTACCTGGCTGCTGTGCTGCATGTGCACTTTCCATGCCCTCTCCCCTAAGCTGGAACCAGAAGTGACTGATTAAAAGAGATTGATGCACAGCTTCCACTGCCCTGCTGACCTTCATCTAACAACCAGGGACACGGAAAGTAGTGCAGCCTGTGGGGCAAAAAGATCTGGGCTACCGGACACCACATTTGGGCCCAGCTCCCCATTAGCAACGCCCCTGCCAATAAATTATGTACATGGACTAAACCCTTCGGCAATTCGGCACTTCAGTACGGCACTTCCGAAATTCGGCACTTCAGAATTTTGGGACTTAGGGTAAGTGGAGGGTTAGGGGTAGGGTTAGGGGTAGGGTTATGGTTAGGTTTAGGAGTAGGGTTAGGGTAGGGTTAGGTTTAGGAGTAGGGTTAGGGTAGGGGTAGGTTAGGGTTAGAGGTACCCTAACCCTACCCTAACCCTACCCTAACTCTACTCCTAACCCAACCCTAACCTTACCCCTAAACCCTAACTCTACCCTAACCCTACTCCTTACCCAACCATAACCCAAACCCTACCCCTAACCCTACTCCTAACCCTACCCTGACTCTAACCCTACTCTTAGCCCTTAAGCATCCGAATATCTGAATGTCCAAAATTTGTTCGAATTTCCATTCGGACCGAAACGAATTGCACATGTCTAGCACCTGTAACTGCAGAATGTTTAATAGAAAAATCACTGACCACTGCCACAAGGAAAATGAACTCCAGAAGAAATAACCTTTAGTTCAAGTTCCCTTTGAAGTTCATCATAAATTACTCTAACATACCATAATGAATAATCAACTGCACAAATACAATATCAGCTAAAATTGCCATACTGTTTAATGTACAAAACTACTAAATGGCAGTGTGACTAAAACACAGTACTTAGTAAACAGGTTTACCATCTGTATGATATGTAGATGTCGGAATGTACTCTGTTAAAATGTATATATATATATATCGCCCTCTCTCTTCTTATCCAACTCAATGTATTTTACCTCTTAGGTTATCGATTATATTTACGATGCTCAGGGAAAAATAAAGAAGATGACATGCAAGGAGATGAAGAAGTAAATAAAGAAGAGGAAAATAAAATAGATTCTTCATCAAATGGAGAAACAAATTTAGGATTCAAAATGGATGACAAATTTAGTAATGGAAATATTGAAAAAGTTGATGAAACTTAAAAATGGTGATTAAGTTGAATTATTACCATAGCTGATGTACAGTAGTAGGACAGTTAATGCTGATATACTTCGTTTCCTTGATGGAGTAAAGGGAATACCAATGTACAAGTAATAAATATATTGCATTTCTGCTTCATTTTTATGTATATGCTGTTAAAATGTTGTATATGATTTGTGTTATTGAATGTATTTTATTTGTTTCATTTCCACTTTTGGTGATGCTGTGAAATTGTTTGGATTAAATATGAATTGTCGCTGGTATACGACAAGGGAAATATAATAACCTATAATAAAATAGTTTTTACAGAATTGTTTCCATTGATAGAAGTATAATGCTACACATATCATTGATCGGGATTGTGCGTCTAACATCGACCTTGTGTGCAAAATATGACCGTGCCTTTCAAGGTTATTAAAATAGTTTAATGAGGCAAAGTATAAACGCAATGAAGCACGAAGGACTGTAACATAGTGATATAGTTGACATAAGTCTTTAATGCTGAAGGTGTAAAGAAAGCCAGCTTTACCAGTTACAATTGTAGTGGCTAAACAGAAATATATGGGTTCTGGTTACGTATGGTCACCATACTCTCATCAGCAGCAGCCAACAAAAGACAGAGGTTGAAGAAAATAATTTGAATTGGAAGAGAAATGGATTAGAATGAAATTTTGAAAGGTAGAATGGGTTGAGACAACAATATATCTGCAGAGAATAGGGAGACAGATTGCGAGGAAAACGTTCATTCGATTTAAAAAATAAATGCCTTATAACGCACGAACATAAATAGAAACATTTTTTCAGGCAATGTACGGATGTCTGAGCAATGTGACCCAAGAAATGCAGGATATTATTGCTCATCTTTATGCTTTGCCGATTACCCTATCTCTTAGATTCTTTTATTGCCTTCAGGATGTAGTCTTGCTATGGAGAGAATACGTTAGAAACAATATGTAAACAAAGACAAACTGGGAAAATGTCATCCAATCAACTGTACTTAAGGAATTGCCTACAAAGGTGTGTGGATTAAATGGATAAATTGAAAAGTTAGGTGATGTGGAAATCAGTACAAACAGACAGAATCCACCTGACATTCAGTTTAAAGGTGGTTCATATTATTGTATTTACCCATTACTTATAAAGAATGGTTGCTATCTTGACTCAGTCAACAGAAGGTTCTCAAAATGTGTATTTAAAGAGGCACCTGGAATGTTAGGCAGTTTGAGTGTATATGTCTGTCTTATAATCTGAAAAGAAGTACAAAGCATTTATTTTAACTTGTGCTTCTTTTACTGATATACAAGTAATGCTACTAGGCAACCACCGTGTGCAGATACATGCAGTGATAAGACTGTAGCCTTTTATTAGTGGTGGTTAGTGAGGCCCTATCAGAGAGTGTTATTACTGCTCTTTAGGATCTCGTATCAAGAGGAATCTAGAATTCAATGAAGTGTTGAGTGACGTTTGGGCCTGCCCACATGCTACTTACTGAAGTTATAATAAAAGTAACCCAGGCTAGTTTTTTCTGTTGGGATGAAATATGTATAATAAGGCACAAATTAATTTTCTTTTAAAAAGACCAGAATGCACGATGCACGCACATCACAACCTTAGACAACATATGCTTAGAAAAAGTTACACTTTTTATTGTTGCTCTGCATTTAATTGCAATAGCTGTCTCACATATACATGGATAATGTATCTTTACATTAAGCTATACTTTCTAAAGCATACCACTGAATATTGGGAGATATGGACCATTGGCAGGTGGGTGAACCATGAGGGGGGGGCATCAGCAATGACACAATTTGCATCGTAATGGGGGGGACTGCCCTGGAAGTGGATGTGCTCAAGTGGATGTGCCAACCTGCAGTGAAACATGCCAAGCTGACCAACAGGCTCTCGACGGCCCCTAACATACTGTCAGGCCTTCTGCCTGCTTAACCCATAGCTCGGCTCCGAGTGCTACAATCCCCTCCGGCATTACAACGGATGCTGCACGCTTGCATGCAGCATGTTTATATATGAGGCCAAATGAGTCATTCAGCGCATATCAATGATGTCAGAGCTCAGGTTAGGAGGGTGATGTACCCCCACGAAAAGTGATTAATTCCAAACAATATTCATCCATTCACTGTTAACTATAGCCTATATATACTTATCTCTCCCATTACTTGTTGCCATGTTGCGGTTTCTTGGTAGCGCAATAGTGCGTTCTTCTTGTGATTTGTTTGGTACTTTGACTGGCTTTTGTATATCGTTTATACTGTCCCTTGTACTCCTTTGACCTCGGGTTGTTTGTTCGTTATTCCACACCTCTCTAATCCTTTGACCTTGGCTTGATATAATGATTCTGTTAATTCATTTAACCCGGCCATTCTAAGTACCTGTCAGGTTATACCTGCCGTGCTTTTCGCCGAAAGAACCCACTTCCGGGTTCACGGAGCTTCGCCCCGCCCCGCCCCTTTTTTCTGACGCGGTCCTTCCACGCTACATAGGAAGACCGCGCCAGATTCAAAGGGCTGGATTATTGCACAGGTGTCTGTAAAACTTACCAGCTGCTCTATTTTGAACTTACCGTGTACCGAATAACGCTCTGGGACGACTACCCTCCTTCTCCACTCCTTGACCTCGGCTTGCTAAACGGACTTCTATTCCTCTACACAACTATTAGATTTAATTAAGCTCTTCAGTTCCAGAATTGCCTCTTAAGCTAAGTATTAGTTCCTACAATCAAGCTACTCTCTGTTACTAATAAGAGACTGTTTCTAAGGCTTAATTCTACTTCCAACAATCAAATTATTCCTAGTTGCAATTCTGTCTTGCCTCATTGATAATTTTGCTTGCAGTTATTCTATCACAATTAACCTAACCTAACTCTGCATACATTCTCTGCACTATTCTTAAATTGGGACTGTTTGGCTTTGTACAAATCATCAGTGGCTTATTTTTCCTTGCAATTAACATCCTGCTTGAAGGTTTAAAGCTACAGTATCCTCTCCTCCACATCAGTAACAAAAAGAGGTAAAACTAACAGTTACTGGAATTAAAATTTCTGCAGTTGAGTTCCAAATAAAAGTAGTATTACAGAACCAATATTACAAATATTTCTGTTAGTGATTCGGTCTGTGTGTTCAGGTTCCAGACTATCCTAACACATGCAGGACCAGACAGAATTGTTCTCTGCGGAGCAGCCAAGCCGCATGGACGTGAGCTAACTGAGCTCCTTTGCTAGGGAGACAGAATACGCAGCCATCGGGCACTAAAATTTAACATGGGACACCCCAAACGATCTACAAGTGGGAATCAAGCAACAGGAAAAACTCCTGCAGAAAAATCGGGGTCTCTAACTAAATATTTCTGAGATGCAAGCAATCATCAAACAGACCAAGTAGGCCTCACCACGACGCCGGCCTCGCCGCAAACCTGCTCCCCACCATCGAGCCCCACGGGGTCTGAGGACACTGTACAATCCTCAGAGGGAGACATCAAAGCCATACTCAGGAACCTACCCTCAAAAACAGATCTGGCTCATATGCTGCAAAAACTGGAAACATCCTTCCAGGAGAAGCTAGACACCATTGGGGTGGATTTCCAGCACACCAAGCAGAGGGTCACCTCCTTGGAAGATGATAGGGATGTGATGCAGGCGCAACTGAACCTACTCAAGGAATCTGTTGAAGCACACACCGACCACTACTCAGTGATGCAGCGCTCCCTAGATGACCTCGACAACCGGGGAAGGCGCAATAACTTAAGAATAAAGGGTATACCGGAGGAAGACCATGAGAACCTCACTGCCGTCCTACAAGAACTCTTTAACCTGATCCTGAACAGGCCCACAGACACTCCAATAGCCTTTGACAGAGCTCACAGGGCCCTGTGCCCGCGGGGAACACAAACGGACCTCGCACGAGATGTGATTTGCCGACTGCATTATTACGACTGTAATGCCAAAATACTAGACGCCCTGCGACGATCACAACAGCCTCTGCTGTTCCACGAAACAGAGGTGGCTATCTATCCAGACCTCTCCTGGCTTACACTACAGGCACGCAGGTCTCTGAAGCCGGTCACGGACCAGCTCCGCACGAGAAATATCCGATACAGGTGGGGATTCCCCTTTTCCCTCACTGCGACTTTAAGGGGCTCCACCCACACCATCTCCACAATCAAGGATGTCCCGGTGTTCGTACGGGACCTAGAACTTACCAAAGTCCGAATCCAAGATTGGTATGGCCCGATCCAAACCCCTAACATGCCGAGACAACAGCAAAGACCTCACTGGCAACAGTCACCGAAGAGGAGAAGACCAAATCACACGGACTGGCCGCAAGAAGAACACACGCAAAACTCTACAACTAACCGCCATTAGACAACACGACACTCCCTACCTTAGCCCAGGGACATTGTATAGCCTCCGCTGTGCTTCTTCCAGCCTCCACGACGCCCTCAGATTTAGCCCTTTGAAACACCTCCACACCTCACCCCGGTGCTGACAGGGCACTGCCTCAACGACAACCAGACTAATTCACAAACCACGCTGACAACACCGGAAGATACATCTCGACACTAACCGGGAAGACAACCGATACACTAAGCACGCAAGTACTGTATTCCCTGCAACACTCACTATATTCTCCTTCATCTCAGCCCGGCTGGACACCCCTACCCCATCACGATTACTGCAACTCCAACCATTGGACTGACGACACTTACACCCACAACCCTCAGCGATCCCTTACTTCACGAATTCACTGCAACAATACTTCCACCTCAACACATCCCCCACAATAACCCCGCCAACTACGTGGGAAGCACATAAATGCGTTATCAGGGGAGAACTGATAGGACTCGCATCCCGATTTAAGAAATTAAGAGAAGCCAAAATTAAATCCCTCACAAATGACATTAGAATTCTTGAACAACAACATAAACAGGACACTCAACTGAATGTATACACTGCCCTAACAGCTAAAAGGTCAGCCTTATGCGACCTGCTAAACTCTAAGGTCAAACGCACTCTCCTTCTCACCAAACACAACTACTTTGCCCAGGGGGGCAAATGCGGCCGCCTCCTGGCGCACTCCCTACAACAACAGAGACAATCAACATTCATAGCCAAAATCAGGACCTCTAACGGTTCCATGACATATAAACTCCCAGAAATCCTCCAAGCTTTCCACACATTCTATACTGACCTCTACAATCTTAGAACCACACCACCCTCCAACGCGGACATCGAACAATATCTTTCCTCACAAATCCAAAGGACAATCCCGACAATCCCGACACACATACTCCTGTCCCTAGATGCCCCCATCACACACGACGAAGTGCGTGCCGACATACGTCACCGCCCTCTAGGTAAAAGCCCAGGACCGGACGGGTTTACGGCCAAATATTACAAAACATTCGAGGAACACCTGACAGAACCGTTTGTAAAGGCCTTCAACTCCCTTACACAACTCCAGGCTCTCCCAATCACTGGAAGCTCACATAACCCTCATACCAAAACCAGGCAAAGATCCAACCAACTGTGGAAGCTACAGACCGATATCCCTTATAAACCTAGACCTAAAGATCTTCACGAAAATTCTAGCCACCAGACTACGACCCCTACTCCAGTCCCTAATACACGACGATCAGGCGGGTTTCATCCCCAATAGAGAAGCGAAGCACAACACCACAAAAATCTTAAACCTCCTCTACATTGCACAACACCTGCCAACTGACAGCCTCATGTTATCAATAGACGCAGAGAAGGCATTTGACAGGGTGGACTGGACCCTGTTAATAGCCACTCCCTGCAAAATAGGCTTTGGCCCAAACTGGATCAGGTGGATGAAATCCATCTACTCCACCCCCACCGCCAGATTGCGGATAAATGGACAACTCTCAAATCCGGTACAAATCAGAAATGGCACGAGACAGGGGTGCCCCCTTTCTCCCCTCCTGTTCATCCTTATAATGGAACCCTTCCTCAACGGTATTAGGAGTAACTCAGCCATACAAGGAATGCAAGTGAAACAAACAGAGTACAAAATATCGGCCTTTGCTGATGACCTCCTATTCACCTACCAATCCCCAGAAGCTTCACTACCCCCACTACTAGAGGAAATATCCCTCTACCACACGCTATCCAACTTCAAAGTCAACTTTACCAAAAGTGAAATCCTTCCAATCAAAATATCCCCCCAGACCTGTGCGTCCCTCACAACACGATTCCGTTTACGTGGGCGGAATCAGCAATAACTTATCTGGGAGTACCTCTCCCAATAGACCTATTACCTTTGACATAAATTACGAACCACTCTTCCAATCTATCTCAAAAGACCTCCAATCGTGGCATAAACCACAATACTCCTGGCTCTGCAGAATTAACATTCTAAAAATGAATACCCTCCGTAAGATCCTATATCTATTCCAAACCTTACCCATAGCTATACCCAAGATATTCTTCACTAAACTAAGGACACTGTTTACAACTTTCATATGGGCTCATAAACAGCCGAGAATCAAATATGAAATCCTCACCAGACATAAATCCCAAGGCGGACTGAATCTACCACACCTTGAACGTTACTACGAAGCCACAGTCCTGTCGCGGATATATGAATGGTCGATTCACCCCCCAACACGACAGTGGCTAAAGCTAGAAAGCTCCATATTCAATTTTCCCATACACACAATCCCGTGGCAAAAATCAACCCAATCAACACTCCTCCTCAGCCACACTAAATACCCTACGATCCGACCCACGCTCCTGACCTGGTCACGCATTCGCAAGTCAACTAATTTGTCCCTCCACCCATCCCCCTTATACCCCATCACCCACAACCCGCTCTTCACCCCAGGCATGAAAGCCAAGCCATACCTCACCCTCCAAAGAGGAGACATACCTCCAGTTGGGCACCCTCTTGGAGAGTCACCACATTCGCCCCCTCTCCAACCTGACAAGACATTCATACACCAATGCAGACCTTTCTTTATGCCCAGGTAGCCCACTTCATAAGGGACAACCCTACCCTATACGGAGGTGCACGCACGCTCTCAAACTTCGAAATACATTGTAAATCAAACAATATCAAAACCAAACTGCTCTCGACGTTCTATAAACTTCTCGGCTCAGAACACGCTAACACGCTACCACCCTTCACAGACTCATGGGCCAAAGACCTCGACGCCCAAATTACAAACCCCCAGTGGAACACTATTTTCCGTCAAATACATGCCACCTCAATATGTATCACGATCCAGGAGGGTAACTACAAGAGAATTGCTAGATGGCACTGCTCACCAGCCAAAATACATAGCCTCTTCACAAACACACAAGACATATGCTGGAAGTGCTCCCAAGGGGGAGCCTCCCAACTCATACCTGGTGGACATGCCCAATACTCCAGAAGTACTGGAACAATATAGTAAAAATGCTCAAAACAATAACGGGAATTCAAGTGCCAACTATCCCACAAGCATTACTATTCATGATCCTCCCAAGCCCCATGCCCAAACCGCAACATATTCTCCTCACCCACCTTATAACCGCAGCCAATTTACTCATTCCTGTCAAATGGAAAAACTCTAATGCCCCATCAATCAGGGAATGGATTGCCAAAGTAGAGACAATCAGAACCATGGAGGAAATCCATGCCTCCATTGCCCACAAACAATCACTCTTTCAGAACGTCTGGGACCCATGGGTCAGATTTATAAATGACATGTAGATCGGGTATACCCTAATGAAGGAGGAACACATACACCAGCTCCCCAACACCTTAACACACCTCCGGTGCAGACACCGACCCAAGGGACCATACGCCCTCCCTCCACCCAATCCCACCGCCCAAATCCTTTCACCCACACCAACATAACCCACTCTTCTCCCCGCCGAAACCTACACCACCTGACACAGCAACGCGCCCATCAGTCACATAACCATCACTAACACTCTTTCATACAACGCGGGTAAGGTGAATAAAGGAGTGAACAGACCTATTCGGCCACCCGCGACCATCATAGGCTATCGACCTCGCGACTGATGGTTCAGCTCGTTTTTGTTATGATCTACTATAGTTTTATTATGATCTTATCTTAATTGTGAACACAGGACTGATAAGATGATACATTATAAACGTTGCCATCATACCACAGTGAATGTACTGAAATGGGATATCCATGTTTCATGTATCATAATGGCTCCAATGCATCATACCAATGTATTGATATCTGAACCTCGCACCGAGCCTGATGAAGCTGATGTGGCAATGCAGGCACCATTGTATTATTAAACAAACTGCCAATAAAGAAAACTAAAAAAAATAAAATAAAAGAATCGCTCTTTGCATGGTCCTAATATCCACTGCACAGTACGAGCACTTCAAACGATATGTTCATGCTGTGCTGCCCTGGTGTCCCCAGATGTAAGGACTAAATTGGGAAGATGGGACTGGACAAAAAAACAGGGAGTGTCAAGCCAAAAGCAGGACATTTGGGAGCACTGTTAAAGCATAATTTCAGTGTAACAATTCATTGTTTGTCATATATCATTAGCAATGAAACTATTTTCAATGGTAAAGTATATTTTTACTATAACTGAAAAAGGAAGAATGAAAGAAAGTTATTTCTGTAGTTAGATTTATATAAATATAATGTTGTTGCATAAAAACATTAAATCTAATGAAACAAAAACAAAGTTGTTAATTTATTGCTTTGTGCAATAACCTACCTCCAATGGTTCACCAATTACGTGGTCAGGCATTGTCCTCTTATACTGCGATAGTAAAATTCTCTGTTGTTTAAACTATACATTGGGTCCAGTCACTTGATAAATCCTGCCGCTTCTATCTCAAAAACATAGCTTGACTACTGCAATCTGCTTCTCAGTGGTCTTACGCGTTCCCAGCTGGCCTCGGTACAGTCCATAAGGAATGCATTGGTGAGGCTCATCTTGTTCACCCGCACCTCCCATGCCTCTCCCCCCTCATTCACCCTTTACACTGGATTCCCGTAAGTAATAGGACTCAATTTAAAAAAAAAAAAATTCCACTAGAGCAGATCTAACTGTGATCTGTTCTACTATCAGGTGATCATTTCTGACTCTCAGCTAGGATTTCCAGATCCACCATGTTTCCTGAACACATATCACGTATACATATTGATGTGCAATACAGAGAAAAACGTTCCTGTAATATTCACCAGGACCTGTGATCACCATAATTGGTCCAATGTGTTTTATTTCCTCTGCTCTTACAACATACAAGATGAAATATATCAAGAGGAATTTACATTACACATGTAAATCTGAGCGGGGACACACCGAAGGGCAGGCTATTTCAGCTGCTGCCCGTTCTCAGTATACTCTTGCAACCCATTTTTTTGCTCTCCACAAGTTTAAAGGGATAATCCAGACGTGGACTCCTTGCTCACGGTGCCTAGGGAGATATCAGCTATGCCTCACTGATGATGCCTAACAAGGCTGAAACGATCGTCTGGGGTTGCTGTGTCTCTCGTGCAGAGAGAACTTGCTGGCATTTCAGATCTGGACTGCCCGTATGGGTGGGACCAGTCTGATATGTTTCAGAGATGTTCTCTATGTAATGGCACAAGATGAGCAAAAACCAGTTTGAGATCTGAGCGGGGACCCACCGAAGGGCAGGCTATTTCAGCTGCTGCCCGTTCTCAGTATACTCTTGCAACCCATTTTTTTGCTCTCCACAAGTTTAGGTACTTATGAAAGTATTTAGAAAATTGGGTAGACTAGATGGGCCGAATGGTTCTTATCTGCCGTCACATTCTATGTTTCTATGATATATTTTCAAGTTTAGGAGGCAGACTGTTTGTTAAAGGCACGGATACTGCATTTGTTTTCCCTAGGACTGAACCCTTGGCATTGGTCCACCTCTTATAGAGTTCTTGGTGTTTTCTCCAGGCACTATTATACTGAAGGGAAAATAAATCAAAGTCACATTAAAGGCCAGGTTCAGTGTGGAATAATCAAAACAGAGCACAATAATAATTAAGGGTCAATCCAGGATTATATTATTATAACAAATAACCAACACGGACTGTGAAAACAGTAACCAACACTCTCCCAGGACACAGATACTGTATTTCAGTCCTGTAGGAAAAACAAGTTTGTCAAGAGTAATTTTAACAACATGAGATGCTTCACGTGATATAGCTTTAATAGTGAATCTATTTATCAATGTCACAATGACAAAAGTGCACCAAGTAACACAAACATAATAAAGATTAAGAAAGAAAATCAGACATCTGGTTGTTTGGTACAAACTACATTCCCAATTAAATTCCAGGGGAATCATACAGTAATTATTGTAGTGTCATCCTTAGTGTATTTATATATATATACATATATATATATAGAACTACATTTCCTTAATATTACCATAGAGTTTATGAAAATAAATATATATATGCACATATAGAACTATTTTTTTTTTTTAAATGGCCTTTTCAGTCAAATCTAAATGAACATTTGTGCTATATAGTTAAAATATAGATACAGCATAAGAGCACACACTATCATATCCTGATATATAATAAACATTATAATAAAAATACAGAATAAAATATAGATATAGCATAAAAGTGCACAATATCATACCAAGAAATATAATAAACATTCTTATAAAAATACAGAATAAAATGGAGGAGTCAATAAAAGCTTCAGTACTTGAAAAGGTAATATATTCTATGGGAGAAATTGCAAACAGATGACCATTTGTCAAGCCAATGACCTGAGGCACACTGTTGAGTTATATTGTCATGATAATAGTGTAAAAAGCTCATTTTGATAGGGTCTTCTGTGACAAAAATGAAACTGTCATGAATGAAAGGAATAATTTAGACTGACAAACCATCTGTCTTTATAGTACTGTGACTGCTTGTCCTGTCAGGTGTACTAACCAATGATACATGACTGCTGAAATACATAAAATAATAAAAACAATATATAAGGTATTGTAAGGGTAGTGCTGCTGCCATTATTTCAATTCCTATATAAATGACAAAAAATAACTGTATTTGAAATTATACTCTTTAAAATTTCTTTTTTAATGATAATGTAAAAACAAATACCGCATACTGCCATCTAAGGAATAATTCTTTATTTTCATAAACTCTATGGTAATATTAAGGAAATGTAGTACTATATATATTAATACTGTTGACAGCATTGTTTCTATATTTGGCGTAAACAGTCAATTATAATTGTAACAGGGGTCCTCAAACTCCGGCCCTCCAGATGTTGCTGAACTACAACTCCCTTGATCCTCTGGCTATCGATGTAATTCATAGAATCATGGGAGTTGTAGTTCAACAACAGCTGAGGGGCCACAGTTTGAGGACCCCTGGATTATAATGTAACAATTATATTTGATTGTTTATTGTTACATAATGTGCAGTTATGGAACAAAACTCTAAACATTTAGCAATAACCAGGAACTTCCAATTTATATTACTGGATATTGTTTCACCAAAATTGGTCTTTATAGACAAACCCTGATGACTTTAATTATTACTGTAATTACACTGCTTCAACATCACCATTAAATATTTATCTTCCTTGACCATGTCCCTGCTTGGGTTCATTTTTCCTCTTTATTGATATCCTTGGTGACTCAAGATTTATCTTATTTACTCTACTATTGACTTTACTAGTGAATTAACTCTTCTACATATAGCCAGTAATACCCTTTACATTATCTTTTCCGTGGTGTGATTACCCTATCCAAGCCTGGTAAAGCTTCTTCCCAATATCACTTTTAAATAAAGATGCCAATATATTTGCAAAAATGTTTGCTAACCACTTGGGCTTCCCACTCCAAATCATATGTAGCAATCAGGCGGGTTTTGCAAAAGGAAGACAGGGCTCTGACCACACCAGAAAGTTACTGAATCTGCTGTATAATATGCAACAGAGCCACAGAGGAAGACTTCTTTCTCCAGATGCAGAGATGGCTTTTTATTGCCTCATATGGGAATTCCTTGATGCAGTCCTGTGTAAATGTGGATTTCCCACCAGCTTTCACTCAGGGATAAAAGTGCAATATAACAACCCAACAGTCTGAAATCTAACTGCTAGGTTTAGCTCAGATTCGTTTGATATCATGAATGGAACTAGACAGGGATGTCCCCACAACTGAATGCACTGGCACTAAAGCCACTAACAGCTTGCATAGGGGCAGATCCATCGATCCACGAGTTGAGGTAGGTGATAGAGACTATATATTGAACTTATTTGTGGACCCCGGAACAGTGGGATCTCTCATTTAATTGTCATAAAGGACTCACATCATGTGTCCCACACCTAGAATTGCAATGCAAGATATCTTACAGATGGTATTTAGTGCCATCCAGATCATCTAATATTTTTCCAAATTGCTCCAATCCCTGCTGGAGATGTCACACAAGTGTAGGTACAATGTATCATATTTGGTGGTCTTGCATG
This sequence comes from Pelobates cultripes, assembly GCA_933207985.1. Taxonomy (NCBI): domain Eukaryota; kingdom Metazoa; phylum Chordata; class Amphibia; order Anura; family Pelobatidae; genus Pelobates; species Pelobates cultripes. Next base: position 282,761,729 of record OW240912.1, read on the forward strand.
GTCCTTCAATCTTATTGGAATGCGATTGCTTAGATCCTATCCTTACTACCGCAGATTAATTCTCTGCCCCAGCCGGTAATTTACATTTTATTTATGTTGCCACAAGATATGCCTAAATTAGCTCTTAAATAGATGAACCAAGTACTAATAGCTGCTAATAGCCAGACTTCAGATATCTAGTAGAATCCTCACACCACATCCCCACAGGATCTTTTACATCAAGATACCCTAAACTGGACCTATGAAGGCATGACACATACCCACCTATGCTAAAACACATTGACGAGCAAGGCAAAGGGACCTGTGGGACACATTTCTATCTAGGAATCATGTCTTTGTCTAGAGCTTCTTCCTGTATGCTATACATTAATTGTTGTGAAAACTAATAAAAATTGTTAAATCAAAAAAAAATTATTAAAGCAGAAGTCTAGGCACCATAACTACAAGGTGGCAATATAGTGGTTTTATTGCCTGTAGTCAGGGGAGGGGACTCATAGTCCTTGGCCAAACTATTTTCGAGTGGCTGAGCCCCCACTCACCAGAATTTCTAACATGTTAGCTAACCCACACGACCAATGAATGTTATTAATAAATTGATGAAATTGCTAATGTAAGGTTATGATGCTTAATCCTAATTGAAAATAAGGAATCCACTATTTCTCCTGTTTTGAAAAACAATTTGCAATTGCTATGACTGGTTGAGTGAATAAACCCTTCCCCTAGAGTTTTGTTGACTTGCAATTCACTTGAAATTCAGCCACCTGATATTCTGATCTTTAGCCTGTTCAGTCCAGTAGGAATATAGTAGCTGGAATTAGTTACAGTAATTCATGGACAAGTAAAACTTTCCCTTAGACAGACCCATGACTCACAGTCCATGCAAGCCACTGTTTTCTCTGACTTAATGAGTCTATGGCCTAATACCTGCTTCCTTAAAATTTTACATGAGTAGTGAGTGTTAAAATTAAAAGAAGAATGTTATATTCACTGGACTGGATCCCAAAAGGCTCTTGGTTATCACATCACATTCAGCTAGGGCAGATTGGGAGAGAAATTATCTGGGTAACTGGACTAACCACTAAAATGAAAACAGTGTGCACCACAATCATGTCTCTGGGAGCTTGAGGGCTTACTGGAAGCTATCTCATTTGCATTTACATCACTCTTCTAAACCTGTTTTGGGCATTACATATATATATACATGTCAATAGTTTACTAAAACTATAAAAGTCAAATATCTTGACACAAGTATGCAGAAAAGTGTAGATATTGCCAAGAAAAACAGTAAATACAACAACCTGGTTTTGACATTAAAATTCTCTAAGCCTAAACCTCTCAGTAAGAGGTAATAAATAATTAAGCCAAAAGATTGTCTAGTAAAACTTTATGCAAAAAAAACAATGTCAAGGATTTTATCACAGATCTTGTCTCTACTATTCTTCTTTAGCTCTCGGTTGCATGCGAGTCTGGCTACTCTCCTCATAAAATGTATTCCTCGATTTTTATTACATTCTTTAGCAGATATATATATATACAGATGACTTGAAGAGTGAGATTGGTGGTGAATTTAGACTCTAACACTAAATGGAAAGACATCACGACATAACAACTGTATAGATATTTGAATTATCCTAAAAAATTCTGATATGGCCGTGAACGACCACATCTGTCTGGAAAATGTCACCATCTGCAATGGCACATCCTGCTTGTTGCCCCCCGACAATTACAACTACATACTGAACTTGGTACTAAGTACTGTGATTACGATCCTATTGGCATTGGTCATGTTTTCTTTGGGTTGTAGTGTGGAATTTAAAAAGTTTTGGGGTCACATAAGACGTCCATGGGGCATAACAGTGGGTTTCCTTTGCCAGTTTGGAATAATGCCGATTGTAGGATTTATACTGGCACTTATTTTTGATGTATTGCCAATTCAGGCTGTAGTAATCCTTATTATGGGATGCTGTCCAGGAGGAACTGGCTCCAATATCTTGTCATTCTGGGTAGACGGAGACATGGATTTAAGGTAAGAGTTTCTTAATGGCATATTTTAAAAACACATAGTTTCCTTTTGTTTTTGTTTTAAGGTTATGATGTTTTTTTACCAGACAATGTGTAAGTTAGGAATATTTAACAAACAAATATAAAAAACACTGTGAATAAATAAGCACCTGTTACCGTTAGTCCCTCGTAATAAATTCCAGAAATGTAATTTTTCCTTCAAGACGCAAAGCGGTATATTAAGTGTTGAAGGAATATTTATTTTTGGTCTACCCGGTACTGTTTTTCAATATTTTTTTAATTCGACAATATTTTTTTTTTGTTTGGATGTGAATATTATGTAGCACAGAAGAACATTCACATTTATATTCTGTACACTTTGAGGATTTGGCTTAGCTCAATTAATATAAACAATATAAATTATAAGGATTAACTGAAAACCTATTTGTGTAACCATAATAATGAGTAATATACTTTTGATGATGTTTAACATCCATCCTATATATAAAGGAAAGATTTCAAAGAAGTGTTCAACTGTTAAAAGGAATTGAGAATTATTCAAAATGTAAGGATTGGGATGGTGTTAAAGTGATCTCAGTTGTGGAGGGAAATGTTTACAACTATTCCCAGAGTTTGCAAGGATAGAACATTGCATCATATATATTTCATTTATTTATATATTCCAAGAAAGGCGATATCAAAATCTCAAATGCTGTTTTGTTGAAGATGACAGCATTGAAGGGTTCCTCATAATCATTACAGTGTTGTAGTGGTTATGACGTAAAGAGTACCCTGGACCCATTTTCCAGAAATGGGACAAACTGTTTCCTGATGGGTTCCCGGCCTCCTTTGTTGGCAGGTTTAGGACATCCAGCTTCTGCAGAACAGAACTTTAGAAACTCTTCTAATAGTATTGGATACCTCCCAAAATTTCAAATGGACAAAAAGGGAAACTTTCATTTTAAGGGTGTGAGTTGGTGGTGTGGTCTGGGGTAGGGCTGTTTTGACAAATTTCACATGACTTAATAAAAATATTTGTATTTAGATGTAATTTAGAAGAAGAACAATGTATCTTATTTACACAGACATATTTATTGTAGTTTAAAGACACATCACTGTAAGTATTATTGCTGGGGAGCTCTGGTATACACTCCAACAAAATGGAGCAGCTAGAAAAAAGAGGGACATTATGAAAGAAAAGGGGGCAGAGGGATTTGGTCCTACAAAAGGGAATGTCCCTCCTAAACAGGGAACCTTGAAATGTATGGTATTTAATCATTTAGTAAGCTTATTAAAATGGCACTGTCTCCGTCTGGGGACTTTGCATAATCTGACAGTGATATCGCCGCTGAAGGTTTGGTTACTTTCCTGAAACCGTCCCTCATGGTCACTGCCATCTTTTTCGGGTCAGTCCTCTTATGGGGCTTCAGCCAACAGCACTGTTATACTCTTACGCATGCATGATAGTTCAGCATTGAGATCTATGGAGGTCCTGCAAAACTGCAGGATCATCCATAGACACAGCTTATGTCTAGCAGTCATCACTGGTGATGGCTGGGAGATCAACACTTCTAGACAGTGGTAGCTCCGTCCAGTGTCTAGAAGTGTCAGGCATAGGAAATATACTGAGAAAAAGTAGTCCCTATTTTCTAAATAAATAAATAACCTTGTATTTTTTTTTTGAAACTCTGAGTCCGGCTGGTGACATTACCAACAGTGCCAAAGCCTTTAAGCAATCAGAAATTACATCAGAATAATAAATGTGACTATAAACATGACATGATGACAATACAATAAAATGTATGATGTATAATTTATTGATGTAGTGAAATATTGCCCATCCCAAGATGTGTTTACTTACCATACACAACAGTTGCCAAGAGGTAATACTAAAGTTTAATAGGCAAGGAAATATCCTCCTTCTGATTTTATAGAGAGATATGTTTTATTTACTTATCACGTTTACTTTTGTACAGTATAGTGAAATCTATGATAATTGTGGAATGAGAACATTGATGGTAAAAGGTGTTTTTAAAACATAACGGAAAGTTGTTTCCAGAGAACCGTGCAGGAACAAGCAATTATTCTTTGCAATGCAGACTACAAGCGCAAGAATAAAAATATGGCAAAGCAGACATACAGAATATATGACAATGGGTTCATTAACCAGGAAAACTGAATATGAACTATTCTCAAGGAGTGTGAATATTCAGTCCCCCTACATAGAAAAGAATATAGAAGCATTGTATTGACCTTTTGTATGCTGCACTGAAAAAAAATCATTTATCTATGGAAGGAAAACCTTTCAGTACCAAATTCAGCTAAAACCATTCACTTAAATAATTTGAGACAATTCAAAGACTTTACTCTAGAGATCACATTTGATCTTATACAAATAAAACACTAATTAACTAGAAGTTTCAATCAGTACGCCTAAATGATGCACACGCTGGGGCCAAAATAACTCTGGGGGCAAAAAATTATTTATTAGAGTCCCAGAACCCTTTATTCAATCACATCATCTCTTCCACCTCACGTGGGCCATCCATATTTCAGCATCAATTCCATCCAACCTGTATAGTAATGATAGGCTCACTGGCCTAAAAGCATTTTCAAGTGAGATCAAGAGTGGCCACACTTATTGTCAATCTGTTCCCAAACTCTTTAATAAATGCTGGAGGACAGTGGTGCTGATACAGTGTTGGCAACATAAATAATGCATTACATTTTAATGCTTATGTTGCATGGAGTGCCTCTCTAAAACAAAAAAAAAGGCTGAAGTAATTAAAATCATCCTCCCAACTGGAAGGCTATGTGGAAAATGTATTTTCACCTTTAATGCAAGGCATGTACTTTTCCTTAATCACAGCTGAAATGGCAGTGAGAATGGCTAAGGAGTAGGAAACTATTTGGGTCAATTTATTTCAATGTTGGTAGCAGTTACTCCTCACACATACCTTTAGACATAAATTTCCATTATCCTTGGTACCAGATTGTTGATTCTTTTGCGTACATTGGAGGTGGGCTGCTCTACAGCTATACTACTTAGAGGAACTGCACTACACCCAGAGCTGGATTAGCCATTAAGTGTTAGGGGGTCCTCTCCCATCTTGGCCCTGTGCCCCCTCACTTCACTGAGGGAGCGTTGTGGTCTGAGCCAGTATCTGGTACTCACCACTTTAAGAGTGCACTTGAGGTCCCCCCAATTTGAACGCCACACACAACATTCATCCAGTACACACAGAGACACTCCCTCTCACCACAGACAACACTCAGCCTCTGCACTCACATACACAACACACAGGAGGAGCCCCAATCTGGCTCACTGCCAAGGACCCTGGGCAATGTTTGTCCAGCTCCACAGCTCTGTGGTGAGGGATATTGTTACACAACCAGGCTAGTGTTACAGGATAGGTGAAATTCCCATACGGCACAGTTGCAACAAATTTCATCTCAACAGTGGGAAATGAAAGGGAAAAAAGATGTGTACTGAAAAGTAACACATATTTTAAAAAAGAACATTTTGTAAAGAACTTGAATATATAAAAAATAAACATGAACATTTTCAATGCTATTTGTTTTATTTCTATTGCAGCTTAAGCATGACAACCAGTTCCACATTGTTTGCATTGGGTATGATGCCGCTGTGTCTCTTCATTTACACCAAAAAATGGGTAGATTCTAACTCCATAGTAATTCCTTACAACAGCATAGGTAAGTACAATTAACTGTAGATTTTTTTTTAATGGTGCCTCAATCTTTGATGCTGTTTTGTATACATTGAAGTTAACATTTTAAATTAAAGGATCTTATTATTATATTCATTTTAAAGGACCCTTATAGTGTCAGGAAAACAAACTTGTTTTCCTGACACGATATGATCCTTAGGCCCCCCACCCTCAGGTCCCCCTCCTGCTGGGCTGAAGGGGTTAAAACCACAGGAAGACAGCCACAAGAGGCTGGATTAACCCTGCAATGTAAACATAGCAGTTTCTCTGAAACTGCTATGTTTGCCTCTGAAGGGTTAAAACCTGGGGGACCTGGCACCCAGACCACTTCATTGAGCTGAAGTGGTCTGGGTGACTATAGTGGTCCTTTAAATATATGCTATGAAGAAAGGTCAGACCATGACGAGAAGAGAATGTTTTGTTCACAGTTAACTTTATTAGTTTAACTTTATTATTTTACATCACTTCTCAAAGATGGAGCTATATAACGAGGAAGATAGTATAGTGCTCTGCAAGGAAACTTAGGGGCAGGAGGTATTTCCCCTTCCCTCCCCTCCTCCCCCCATGTACCTGTCAATAGGTGGTGCTGAGGAACAGAACTTACTGCACACCCCTCTGTTAAGGGACACTGTAATCTCTAAAACCATTTCATCTTCTTGAATTGGTTATAGTGCCTGGGGTCCACTGGCACTGTCCCTCTTTTCAATGTGAAACTATTTTAGATCACTTTAACACAAAATAATTGTCCCTGGCCCACAACAATTCAGCCCCTTTTGGAGGTGTAACTAAGGCAGAGATCCCTGTTGGGGACCAGACCGTATTGCGGATGGCATGGGCCCTTACAAGTAGTACAAATACCAGCTCTCAATCATCACAACAACAGCTGCACTGGGAGGAAGTGATGTCCATTTACTTGCCAGTGCTCAAAGGAGGCCATGGCACAGCTTGGATTCAGCTCCAGATCCACAGTGTAACTACCCTCCTGGCAAAAAGGAGAATGGCCAAATCATCTTAAAGTTGTGTATTTTTCTGTCTTATATTTGTGTCTGTGTGTCTGACTGTGTGTCTGTGCATGGCTTTAAGCATGTGTGTCTATGTTTGCCAGTGTATGTGTCTATCTGGTAGTGTGTATAGGTATCTGTGTGTGTGTCTGACATTAAATAGCCCTGTGTGTATGTCTGTCTGTCAGTTTGTATCTGGATATGTGTGTTTATCTGTGAGTGTATCTGGAATGTGTATGTGTGTATGGAGAGTGTGTGTGTGTGTGTGTGGTTTCTATGTATCAGTATGCATGTGTGTATGTGTGTATGTGTGTATGTGTAGGTTGGTGGGGCACCACCAGAGCACCTGGATTTGTAAAGAGCCCCAAGTGCTGATGAACATTTCCAGGATAGTCCCAATTTTGAGCTAATGCTGTTTCCTCCTGGGTTTTCTCTATTGTCCTGTTTTGGGAAATCCATGTTACCAATAGGTGTTGCACACAAGAGAATCTTTACACAAGCGAGTCACAGAGTCACTGACTCACCACATCCCTCCCTCCTTTCAAATCTCCCAGTTTCAGGAAGAGTGAACAAAGGTCTTTCAAATCATGAAACATGAAATAGAAACACACAGAAGGTTTTACAGGATAGGATAAAGTATTAAGCGCTGTGAGAATAGTTAAATACACATAAAAGAATATGCTTAATTATATGGGGGAAGAACGCCGAATACAATTTCTGCTCCTTTAAATAATACATGTGATAACACTAAACATTAGCACATCCAATAACCCAGTTAAACCATCAAGAAGCAGGTGCTTTGTAACTTGTTACATATTTACCAGACCTTATTGAGACACTACCTTTTCTTTGCCTCTTTAGAAACTCATTGACTTAAAATAAACTATGTAAAGCTGGGCTCTGTTGAAAATATGCAGTGTAATCACATAGCTCAGTCGTATTATTCAGGTAGTGATTTTTCTGAGGGCATTGTGCAATTGACTTTTTTTAAATGGTCGTAACAAATCAAGTCTTGGTGATAAATAGAATAGATAAAGGCATGTATTATTACAGCTGATTAATGTCATTTGGAGGTTATTGGATGTGGTAAATCAAGTGAAGTAGGAATAAGTAGTTTCCTCAAGCATACTGATTAGTTTGCTTCGAAGAAGCATAAACTATGTGAGTGAAACTTTATGAATACACCATTTTCTCACATTGTAGTTTAACGTAGAAACTGAGGATTATTTTGGGGCAAGAAAGGTGACATATATGAAGTGGTGAATATCTAATTATATATCTATTTCTTGTTTCTTCTGGGCGAATAGCAAATCAATTTATGGAGACCTGAGCAACCAGCTCTCCAGCTAATATAGATTATACAAGTCCCATGATGCTTTGTCACACTACATGTGAGCCGTCAGTCTACAAGAGTTAGGTCCACACCTAACCTAAACTATTACGGGGGTAGGGTATTTTTGTCATCATATTCCCAGTATTATGGTTCATTTATTATACACAAGCTGTATAAAAGCTAAATCAGTAATGATAATAATATTTCATTGTCTGATTAAAATACGCAATACTGAATTTAAAACTAAAATATGGAAAGAGCAGAGGCATTGCTGTGAGGCCAAAGGAGCATTCAGTCAAAGAGAAAATGTTGTGGCTTATTCGACCCTCTTATTCTGTGCTATTCAATACTCTGCTTCTTAAATGTTAAATCATTACATAAAAACATAATTTGTTGTTACATAACTGAGAGGATCAGTAGACGGAGTTACTGTAAAATCTGCATTTGGAGATGTAATTTCTCCCTCTGCTTATAACATTAAGAGCAAAATAGAACTTCCAGTTACAGATGTGCGGAGATATTCCTTGGGCTCCATCTTGGGTCAGCCCCGCCCAGCAACATTCATGGGAATTAGTCACTTTTATGGTATATTGAACACATATAGCTATAGTATGCAAAGTTTCTGCAGCAGCAATAATAAAGGAATTTGTATTATATTTATGTTTAATCACATTCTATATTTACTGTAAAATATATTATTAACTCCTCCATTCCATTTATTTAAGGGATTTCTTTGGCGACACTGGTCGTACCTGTTGGAGTTGGCATGTTCGTTAATTATAAGTGGCCCAGACAGGCAAAGATTATACTTAAGGTATTTCAGCATTCAATATATAATGTCCTCTAACAAAAAATCCAAGGAAATACAAGAAGCAGATGTATGTATTAAAATACTAAAGAGACAGTCCTGTAGAGCAAACAAAAATGTCAAAGTAGTTATATAATTAATAATTTCCATTTGTATTAAAATATTTCATACCTCACACCATTTAAAATAGACAAAGAGGGACACTTTAATTTTAGGAGTTGGAGTGGGGGGTGAAATTTTAGGTGGCTTACTAATAACAATTTATTCACCTAAACTGTAATTTACAACAATGTATTTTATTTATACAGACTGATTTCTAAACACATGTATTGTAGTTTAAAAACCCATTAGTGGGAGTATTATTGCTGTGGAGCACTGTGATACACTCAGATACGCCAACAATGTGGAGCTCATAGAAAATGAGGGACATTAAGATAGAAAAGAGATACAAATCTTTTTGGGCTCAAAGTAGGGATTTTCCTTCTTAAGTAGGGACACTTGGGAGGTATGATATGTATCAATGGCAGCAGGTGAGGTTTCAAGATGGTGGGGCACCAGACTCCACCCCCAGGTTTATACTCATCCTTATACGGTACAGAGGTATAATTCAGAGAGCTGAGCATAATACAGTAATGCTCATATAATAAGACAAGCTGGGCACAACATAAAGATATTCATGAAATACATAGAGCTGAGCACAATACAGTGATAAACATACAACAAACAGAGCTGAGAAAAATACAAATATAACACACAGACCTGGACACAATACACAGAGCTGGGTAGACTACAGAGAAACCCATATAAAATGTAGAGCTGAGTAAAATACAGAGAAATAACACACAGAAATAGGCACAATAAGGAGATATTCCCAAACATCCCTCACAGTCAGGATCACTGTGATGGATTGCAAAGAGATTTTCACACAGTATATGTCTCTATAAAATGGTTTAGTTTTACCTTTCTATTGAATATTGCTGTTGTTATTAAACATGTCAGCTACTCCATTCACCCTGAGCACACAGCGTGGACATTGTTAAAGCATCAAGATACTGATAAACTCTTACCATGTCAGCAAATCCTGACTCACTATTAGCTCTCAGCACACAGTTTACATTGGGGTAAAGCAGCAGAATACTGAGAGATTCCTTAGTACATTGCAGCTGACAATATAATTAATCTGCAGTGGTAATATTGAACCAAGAAGTAGCTGACATGGTTAATAGAATCAACAATCATTACAGATTTATAGATCAAATAGATTGAAATCAGAATCAGATCAATCCTCAGAGTCAGAGCCCAAGTCCTGCAGTTTGAAGCTTCAAACCTTTTCAACTAACCACGGCATTAGTGTCTCAGGTCTCCGCTGAATAGTGACTGAGCACTTTAAAGAAGAAACTCAGTATGTGCAGTAGTAGTTATTAAAACTATTAGTGACAGGCAGCACAATGCACCATGTCAGAACCTTCCCCCTTTGTCACCCTTGGCTTTATATGTTAACGATATATTTGAGTAAATCGCATTGCATAATCAGCCCTCAGGCAGTCACTAGGGCTATTGTGGGAGAGAAAAAGATATTATACATTTACATTTGTCTGTGCTGCTTCCAAGATGACTTCTTGCTTCGCTCTCCTGTAGCCACTGTAACCCTACCTTCTGGTACTATCAGCCAATGATGGTCCCTGAATAGAGAGGCCATAAGCATACCTAACATAATGGGCAGCTGGCTCTGCATGCACAAATGGTAACTCGATAGAAATTCTGGAAATTCCTTCTTAATGGACACTTGGCATGTGCAAAACCTGCTGAAACAGGACAGATTTCAAACCAGCCCCATTTTACATGCCTTGATACAGGTGCCAAAAAGATTGTGGTGAGGTTAAACACAATAAAACTCCCCACAGTGCAGTTGGAAAAAATACCTTGTGCATCACCTAAATATCTCAAGTTGGACAATATAAGGTACAGAAGCTCAAGAAAACATGTTTCAACAACTATCCATGAGTTCCTAGCTTGTAATGCAAATGAGCACAGATAGGCATTGTGTTTTAGACATCACATTGCATTTCTGCAGATACCCTTTGCAATGCCAATATTTAAAACACCTTTTTTTAAAGCATACTATGGGTTGTGGAAACATGTTTTCTCGAGTTTCTGTAAATAAGGAGGACTTTTCAAAGTCCCACTTGAGATACGCAGATGATGCAGAACCGTAATGTTCCTAATGTAGCCCATGGAGCAGCGTAGCTAAGGGGTGGGCCTTGACATTGCCAGGAGACAGGCCATCTAAAGGTCAGTGGTCAGGGATTGGTCATTGGAAATGGTGGGGTGGAGTTTTAAAGGGGAGTATAAGTAGCAGCCATTTTAGAACTAAGGATCACTTTAATCTAAGTTACACTCACCTGTTTGTTGTCCCACCCTCCCTTTGCTTTCAGGTGTTTCCCGTTTGGTCACGGCGGCGGGGGATGGAGAGTAAAGTTGGGGGGAGAAAAGAGTGAGATGGGGAAAAAGTTCAGGGCTAATAGGTGGGCCTTTGGACTGGTTTGGTAGGTTCGAGCTGGGGTGTGTATGGGGTGTCTCGGTATGCCCCTACACTTGTGGTGCCTTTGGTGGCAATGGATGTTGCCCTTCGGTGGCAATGGATGGTGCCCTTTGGTGGCAATGGTCATGTTTCATGTTAAATAAAATGTTCAATGTTTGGGTATTATGTTATGTGGGGGTGGGTCATTGTCAAGGGGTTAATTTGTAAAATGCAGGATGTTAATTGTGCAGGCCAACATTAGCCTGCTGTTGACAATGACCTTTAAATTTATGTTAATTACAAATAAAGCTGTGATATAATTTTGCCAAAACCATGGTGTCAGTGCTTTATTGGGGATTGGGTATTTGGTGGGGGTTGTTAAGCAGAGGCCGACAAGGCGACTGTGCCCATGTCAAGTTTTTTAAAAGGGTGCAATAAAACAACTGTTATATAGCTGTCAGATTAAGGTTCTGTCCAGTGCTATTTTACCTTTAATTTGGGAGACATTCACTTACCAAACAGTATATACTTAAACATTTCCTTATCAACACACAAGAATCAAATAGCACAAATATGATCAGATTATCTTGAAAACTTTATTATGTATTATTATTTATGGATTTTGGGTGTAATTTGTACTATATGTTTGCCTTGTAGATTGGTTCTATTACAGGAGGAATTCTTATAATAGCAGTTGCTGTTATCGGTGGAGTTCTTTACAAAGGATCTTGGGCGATCGAACCAAAGCTGTGGATAGTTGGAACTATATTTCCAATTGTGGGTTTTATAAATGGTTTTTTGTTGGCTTGCTTATCCAATCTATCATGGAGCAGGTAAGTTAATATATTGATGTGATGCAGAGTGCATAAATAGTAGTAGGACACATCTTTTCCCTATGTTTTGATTCCCTGTTGTAATTCACTGTCTATGCCCTTACTCACAAGGTGTATTGAAGTAGGAGTAAGAGAAAAAACAGGAATAGCAAGACATATTACCAATCCTTTATGTGACCAGGCTTAATGGAAGACATTTAAAGAGGTGAAAAAGCAGATTAGCATGGTTACAAAACAAGCCATATTCAGGATACCAGAAAGCTTCAGAATGATGAATGTGTCAGAACAGGGTAATGATAAATTCTATGTCCTAACCAGACAGAAACACACTTAAAGGAAAACTCCAGGCACCAAAACAACTTAATCTAAATGAAGTTGTTTTGGTGCTGGGAGACCCCTGGAGAGTGCCGCCTAAAGAGTCGCTGCTGAATGGTTGAGATTTAGCTTTCTAAAGTTTTATAAGCTCATGATTTAGTTGGGATATAGCTTTTATTCAGCTGTGTCAGAAGGTGGAATGTGCATACAAGGAAGGGATGTGACATAGCTAAACTCAGGCTGGTTTGGCTATAGAGAGAAGTGTGGTAGAAACAACCATTGGAATTATCATTGAAGCCTGCTTTTTGTGGATTGCAAATTCAGTATTCCTGAGCCCTTTTATCAGCTCTGCTTTTCTATGTTTTTTTTTTTTGTTTTTTTTTTTGTCCATCTGTGTGATTTATAAATTGGAAATAATTGTCACACTTAGCTGAAAGCAATGTCCCCACAAACAGCTTGCAATAAAATGCCAGCACGCTTAGGCTGCTAGCCAGGACATATGTGATTTTAGACCGTCTGTGTCTGATTTGTCATTTTTTCACTATATTACTATCTATACCTCACAGCTTAGTAAACACTTTCCTCTCCTAAGAAAAGAAAACACATTAAATATAGCATGATGTGGTTTGTGAGCAGAGAGTAAAACCAAATCTATTATAACATCTGGTTACTTTAACCCCTTAAGGACACATGCTATGTGTGACATGTCATGATTACCTTTTATTCCAGAAGTTTGGTCCTTAAGGGGTTAAATAAGTACAAAATATAGGATCTAGACTCAATGAAAAGCATCCAGTCCTTGTAAAAAAACACTATTGGGAGCTGTACAGTTTGAGAATATTCACCAACAGTTATTTGATCAATAGATAAGTACAGAGAAAAGAAATGTAATGCACTGTACTAAGGTCTAATGAGCATAAAGGTAGTCCAAGCTTAGATCAAGCCTTGTACCATGCCAGCCAGCAGTACCCTTTCAATGCACACAAAAAACATTTTGTAAGCTCTAAAGTCTATGTACACTTGGCAGAATGCCTGTCATTACAATTCAGTGTCGCAACTGACAGTGGCGATGCATATTAAAATTCAACCCTGGAAAAAGCCAACGAGAAAACAAGAAACAAATAGCATAACATTGTTTTAGCACTCCATAAGTCTCTCACATTAGCAAGGAAACCTGGAAATCAGTGGGAGTTCATTCATACAGTCATCTGGGGCACCACCCCTCCAGTTTTTATGTGGGGAAAAAATATTTGCAATAGTTTGGAAATACTAACATTCTTATTCTGGGTGTAGGGGTGGTAATCTAAAAAAAATGGGAAAAAAGGTAGATTAACATACTCCCGCAATTGCCTTCATGTGTTTCAAAATAAAAAAAGAATTGATGGTTGTATAGAAGAGTGAATTTTGGGGGGAAAAAGTGCACATGAAAAAAGCAAATATGAAAATTGCCTACAGAGAAAAGCCCACACAGAATAATAGTAATTTTCAAGTTAAAGGGACACTATAGTCACCCAAACCACTTCAGCTCAATGAAGTGGTCTGGGTGCCAGGTCCCTCAGATTTTAACCCTTCACATGTAAACTAGAGGCTGTCTTAACCCTGCAATGTAAACTGCTATGTTTACATTGCAGGGTTAAGACAGCCTCTAGTGGCTGTCTTCCTGACAGCCGCTAGAGGCACTTCTGAAATGCTGGATGGGAAATTCGCATCCAACGTGGAGAACGTCCATAGGAAAGCATTCCGCTCCACTCGGGAGCTGACGTCGGCGGGGGAGGAGAGGTCACCAGCGCCGAGGGAGCCGTCGCTGGATAAAGGTAACTTGCTGACACTATAGTGATCCTTTAAGGTGCCGATGTATGCAAATTAAAGTATCATACATATATATAATTGTAGATAACCATTTATCTCCCATATATGAACATGAATACTCATTGCCTATATATTATATTGTTATTGATAGCCTATGATTAAAATATTTTATAATCACATGCAACAACTTCCATTGTGATTTTATGGTGTATAATTAAATAATAATTTTGCTATAAGTATTAATTGTGAAACAAAAGTGGCCTGTGTATGAAGAGGGTTTTAATGCTCTTGAGTGTAAATGTTTGTAAGGGAAAATACAGGAAATAAAAGTGAACAGTTGTTTTTTTTTTTAAATCAATAAACATACTTTTAATTCCCATACCATATTCTCCTTCACCCTATTGACTAGTATCTCTGTCTGTCTATTACCCTATTGGTGAATTTCCCTTAGATCACATCTTTCTTTCTGTTGGTCTCTCTCCAATTCATTCTGACCTGTTTTGCCTTGGATTAGCTGACTGCTGTTTATTCCCTCCCCTTTATGGTGCAGAGCATTTACTGTCTCTCCTCCCCAATAAGCTGCTGGCAATTATGTTAACACTTTCATGCCAGATGTATATACATTTGATTTCTAAGTTATGTTATATATTGTTTACTTAAAATGATATTACTGGGGGGCAAAGCCTGACCATCATACAGAGCAGACGCATTAACCCGAGACTTCATGGAAAAATTATTTATGGTGTAATTAAGCTGTATTGCTGTTCAACTAGTGGGCCGACCGGGTCTAATCCTCGCCCTACTCGTAGGTACTCTCGTAGTGGCACAGATGGGGCTCCTTGGTCTCTCTCCCAGCAACAGCAATAACTGGTCCGTCTTGCGGCCTAGGTGGAGGCGTGGGCATGGATGAGGCAGCCAAACACCCAACCCAGGGCTCCCTAGATCCTTGACCTGAAGCTGCAGGGGACCATCTGTGAGCCCTCCTCTCCCCTTACCCCGCGCCGGCATTGGAGTTTGAGAAGTCTACCAAACTTGGGAATTGGCTGACTGTCTAGCCTCAACATGTGATAGCCTGATACCAGTGTGAAGTTTAGGGATTCTTGTGGCCACCACTTTTTTTTGTTTGCCTTTACCCGAGCCATATCATGCCTTGCTGTACCTTACCTCCCTCCTATTAATTACATGTAATAACCTTGTTCTAATATCATCGTGGACTAATTGCATTATTCTGTGTCCTGCTTCAAACCATAACTACTCTACTCTACTCTTGCTTAATCTACTATTCCAAAAATGTGCATGTTTTCTCAATATTCCTATCGTTATGCGTGAAGCTTGACATGAGGACTGCTGTTGGGGCACCTCAAATATGTTTGTGATATCTTTATGCACTGCAAAAATACAAAATTATTCTTTTATTTTTTTTAAATGATATTACTTTATTAATTATGTATTGGGAGAACTGCCTAACAACCGGTAAATTTCCAAAACATCATAAAATCTGTACAAGGGGGTACTATTTAGACACTGCTGAACACAAATATGAGTGTTTAAGAGCAGCAAAACATTTAATGATGATTATATCATAAGTGAAAGTGTAATTTTGCGTGGTTTTTGACTAATTGATTACTAAAAAAACTGAACGTGCCCCATTTTGAATAACCTGGGTTGTCTATTTTTTCAAATGGTTTGCCATAATGGGGATCATTTTCATTCTTGGCCTGCCATTTGGTCTCAAAGGCAATTTTTTATTTCTTTTTAAATATTTGTATTTTTATTAGCATTAATACACATAGCATATAGCTGTTTCATGTAGCTTAATATCACAGAATAGACATAACTCAAAATACTGGGTATGGGTGCAGTTCAACAAGTAACTCACTTAACTTAGAACAGTGTTTGATAGCTCATCAGATGCCTTACATATGGCAACAGGTAACTATAGATGTGGAATGGCTCTTGTGCCGAAGTCCCTTTAAGGCATGGAAGATAGCCTATGGATTATTCCCTCAGACAGTCTTTTGTTAGGTCTTGAGCTGCCCTCTCTGGGGTCAGTGGCCTCGGGTGATGCCTTCCTTTGGACTGTTGTTTCCGCTCCGGTCAGGGTTGGCATGTTTGAAGCCTTGAAGAATGGTACTGTATCTTTGCTGCATGTAAGGGTCTCCTCCCGCAGGAAACTACCAGGTATCCCCCTGCTCCCCAGCGGTATCTAATGGACAGGTCACAGGGCCTCCTAGCGACTGGAGCGAGCTTTCATTTCTCTAGGAGAACTGAGAATGGGAGATATAGTGTTGCACCCCTCGAGGTGCACTGTGCCTATGTCTCTGGAACGGTTTAGAATGGCAGACCTTGCCATAACATCTCTGGCGACTGTAATGATGTCTCTGGCAGCCCCGGCTGGTGCTATAGCCGACTTGCGAATGCAGAATGCTGAGAGGACATGTGTGATCTACCTGTGAGGCTCATTGAAGCAATCAGCCTCTGTACAAATGGGAACAATTCCCTCTCTCCAACCTCTTCGGGTATGCCCCTTATACATATATTCCGGTAGCTGGGCATGCCTCAGGGTCTCCCTCTCCTCCACCGCCTGTACCCTCCACTGTACCTTCCCTATCTCTGCTTGAGCCTGCCGGAGATCTGCCTTCCACTCCTGCCGCAGATCTGTTAGGAGCCTCTTGATGTAGCCTTTGGTGGACGGTGAGGAGTCATCATCTGATTCAGAGGATTGGTAAACTCCGCCTGGGCGAGGTGAGTCAGGGAGCTCCTCATCCTCATTTGAGTCCTCCGGGATGCCCCGAGCCCCGGGCGCCATCTTGGAGAGTGTTGGCTGTGCAGGTCTCTCGAATGAAAGCCTGATATCATGCAGTTTGTGCGTTTCTGGGCGCTGGTGCCACTTATTTTTTTGCCCCATAGCATCGGCTGGTAGAGGGGTGCTAAGTAGTCCTCAAAAAGCTGAGTTGATTCGGGTTTGTGTCTCTTTTTAGCAAGGCTGTATAGGAGCTATAGAGTATTGCGTCCGTGCGGTGTCTCAGCCAGCCACACTCCCCAATCTGGCAAATTTCAACGTGTAAAAAACGGAAATTAGCAAGCTCTTTATTTGATCCTGTAGGTTTCTAAAACACCATGAAACCTGTACATGTGGGGCATTGTTGTATCCTTAAGACTTTACAGCATACAAATATGTGTGTTTTATTTCAGTAAAGGCTAAGAGTACCATAACATTTACACTTAAAATGTCATGTAGACATAGACAAATTTCTTAATTTCTCACATCTTTTTAGGTTTTATGCATATTAAATTATATTTCATATATAAATATAAGATGTGAAATGAAAGCCCTGTTCCTCCTGAATAAAACTATATAATAAGTGTTGGTACACTTAATATGAAAGAGGTACATTATAGTTGAACAGATATATAGCTCAAAGTCTAGGTTTTGTTTTGGTCAGAACTTGTACAGTTGCTTCCACCTTATAGTGTTGTAGCCCTCTTCATACACAGGCCACGTTTGTGTTGCAATGAATAAGTATACTTATAACATAGCAACATTATTATAACTTGATAATATATGTATGGTACATTAACTTGTGCATGCATCCTTTACTTGAAAATGACTATATGTTCATATTATTCACAGTGGGCATTTTGCTTTTTG
Source organism: Pelobates cultripes (assembly GCA_933207985.1). Taxonomy (NCBI): domain Eukaryota; kingdom Metazoa; phylum Chordata; class Amphibia; order Anura; family Pelobatidae; genus Pelobates; species Pelobates cultripes. The sequence goes on from OW240912.1 coordinate 282,779,730, forward strand.
GGCTTTATTTCTGTGTGGGTATTTTCCAGTGTGCAATGTTCAGTTTGAGCAATTTTTAATGTGGAAAATTTTTAGTGTGAGCAATTTTCTATGTGGGCATTTTTCTTGTGCGTATTTATGACAGTGAGGTTATTTCTGTGGGTAAGTTTCATGTGGCCTATTTTCATGAGCGCTTTTCTCTGGTCACCTTTGAGAGTAACTAGTCATGTCACAAAAATAGGACATACCTAAAATCTGTCCCGTTTCAGCAGGTTTTGCACATGCCTAGTGTTCTTTTAAAATAAATTTCAGTCTCCCATGTCACAGTGGCTGCTAGACATTAACTGGCTCTATACTGGAAAACTACCATATGCCCAACATAAATACAGTTGTGAGAGAAACTTGGCCTCAATTATGCATATGAATGACTGTGCTTCAAATGTGACAAATGTCACTACTCAGGCAGTCCTGGTGCCATCTAACCAAGGGATCTGCTCCAGCACCTTCTTAGAACAGATGGAGATTACCATGTTTCAATTGCCTGGGAGGGTGGAAACATCTCACTACCGTGCAAAATAATTACAAATTCCAAAACTCCAAAACCTCCTTTTTTGGAGTTTTGGAATTTGTAATTAATTTGTACTTTGAATTTTATTCTCATTTCCATGAGGGAAGTTATGCTATTGGCCTCTCTATTCTCGATCATTGGCTGATAGCACCAGGGGTGAGGATTCAGTGCCCACAGGAGAGAGAAGCAAGAAGCCATCTTCAAAGCTGCATTGGGAATCCTCTGAATTTGTGTCCAGGTGCACGCACGCACGCACATCTGGTCTGAGGTCTGTGTGGGAGGAGGCAGGTACGCTAAAGTACCTCAAGGGAGCTAACGGATTGATTAATAGCCAGGAGGGTGTCCAATAGTTCTTTTATAAAAGTTCAGATTTCTCACAGAAATCAGCATTTTTTTAACTTGGGTGTTAAACGCGGATACTCCTCATCCTCACCCATTAGGTGGTCCTTTAAATATACCCAAGCTTTAACCATAGCCCTTGTTCTTAACATTAAAAAGAACAATTTTTTTAAATATATTTTAATTTTTATTTCATTTTTCTTTTTTCCCCCAAGTTACAAAGAAATATGCACACAAAAAATAAATAATATACAAAATGTAGAATAGTATATTGCCACATTATACATCATACATCCTACGATCTATTCTGCCTTATCACCTTCAGTAGCAATTTAATGTCCTTTTTATATTTTAAGATCAGCATTAATCCCTTATATTAAATAAACATTTATTTCTTATACATTCTAATACAACTTATACATATCCTGAATCTTATTTAGTTGAATTTTAGTCATTCCTGCCCTATCTATATATTGAACAAACTATTGTTTATTTTGGTTTTAATCAGAATATGTGCAGAGCAAAAAACAGACAGCTTTGATCTAGTGAGTTGATAAATTAATTAACATAACAGAAAAAAAGAGACACAAAAGTTACTGTAGTAATAATTTCTTCTATGTATGTACAGTTCCAATTTAATTTATGGTAGTTCCAACCAAACGTCTATATTAATCATCTTCCACTACTAGGATCTCTATCGATTTGAAAGCTTATATCATTTTGTTTTATACCACCCACTTTAGTTTATATTAGCTATCTATATTTATATATATCTGTCTTATTGATTTCCCATCACTTCCTTCTAAATCCCCCATTTCCACCTTGCCCAGATTTTTTCAAAGATATCTTGTTTGCTTTTTATCCTGTATGCCATCTCCTCGTAAGTTTTAGTGATAGAGATCTTTTCCCTTATGCATATGCCCAACAAGAGCTCTAATTCTAGCAAACCATGCAATATAAAGAAATAAAAACAATAGTTAAGCATTTATCATGATGTTTCAAGAAACCCTGCTAATCGCATTACTTTCCCATAACCCATAGTTCATGGTTCTCCTATATATATATATATACAATAAAATATGTATTTACAGGGAGTGCAGAATTATTAGGCAAATGAATATTTTGACCACATCATCCTCTTTATGCATGTTGTCTTACTCCAAGCTGTATAGGCTCGAAAGCCTACTACCAATTAAGCATATTAGGTGATGTGCATCTCTGTAATGAGAAGGGGTGTGGTCTAATGACATCAACACCCTATATCAGGTGTGCATAATTATTAGGCAACTTCCTTTCCTTTGGCAAAATGGGTCAAAAGAAGGACTTGACAGGCTCAGAAAAGTCAAAAATAGTGAGATATCTTGCAGAGGGATGCAGCACTCTTAAAATTGCAAAGCTTCTGAAGCGTGATCATCGAACAATCAAGCGTTTCATTCAAAATAGTCAACAGGGTCGCAAGAAGCGTGTGGAAAAACCAAGGCGCAAAATAACTGCCCATGAACTGAGAAAAGTCAAGCGTGCAGCTGCCACGATGCCACTTGCCACCAGTTTGGCCATATTTCAGAGCTGCAACATCACTGGAGTGCCCAAAAGCACAAGGTGTGCAATACTCAGAGACATGGCCAAGGTAAGAAAGGCTGAAAGACGACCACCACTGAACAAGACACACAAGCTGAAACGTCAAGACTGGGCCAAGAAATATCTCAAGACTGATTTTTCTAAGGTTTTATGGACTGATGAAATGAGAGTGAGTCTTGATGGGCCAGATGGATGGGCCCATGGCTGGATTGGTAAAGGGCAGAGAGCTCCAGTCCGACTCAGACGCCAGCAAGGTGGAGGTGGAGTACTGGTTTGGGCTGGTATCATCAAAGATGAGCTTGTGGGGCCTTTTCGGGTTGAGGATGGAGTCAAGCTCAACTCCCAGTCCTACTGCCAGTTCCTGGAAGACACCTTCTTCAAGCAGTGGTACAGGAAGAAGTCTGCATCCTTCAAGAAAAACATGATTTTCATGCAGGACAATGCTCCATCACACGCGTCCAAGTACTCCACAACGTGGCTGGCAAGAAAGGGTATAAAAGAAGAAAATCTAATGACATGGCCTCCTTGTTCACCTGATCTGAACCCCATTGAGAACCTGTGGTCCATCATCAAATGTGAGATTTACAAGGAGGGAAAACAGTACACCTCTCTGAACAGTGTCTGGGAGGCTGTGGTTGCTGCTGCACGCAATGTTGATGGTGAACAGATCAAAACACTGACAGAATCCATGGATGGCAGGCTTTTGAGTGTCCTTGCAAAGAAAGGTGGCTATATTGGTCACTGATTTGTTTTTGTTTTGTTTTGGAATGTCAGAAATGTATATTTGTGAATGTTGAGATGTTATATTGGTTTCACTGGTAATAATAAATAATTGAAATGGGTATATATTTGTTTTTGGTTAAGTTGCCTAATAATTATGCACAGTAATAGTCACCTGCACACACAGATATCCCCCTAACATAGCTATAACTAAAAACAAACTAAAAACTACTTCCAAAAATATTCAGCTTTGATATTAATGAGTTTTTTGGGTTCATTGAGAACATGGTTGTTGTTCAATAATAAAATTAATCCTCAAAAATACAACTTGCCTAATAATTCTGCACTCCCTGTAGTTTTTCATTATTTTCTCATTTGCACCAATTTTTTGTTCTTTTTAATTTTGTTCACTTTGTTTTGCACAAACTCACTTTAGAAGTTCATTGCCATATTTATATGGCGTAAAATATAATTAGGAATAAAGAATCATGTTAAAAATTCTACATTTTAGAAATGTCAAGCCATAAATAGAACCAATTTTTCAAAGTCAGTGCATTCCCTTTGACAAGGATAAATTCAAACAACAATAGACCTAAATTCTGCCAAGTTCCAGTTTAGACAAATGTACTAAGTGTTGTAACAATAGTGAACACAGCAGTTGATATTTAGTACATGGTGTAAGAAAAAGCATATAAAGAATATATTTTTTTCATCTTAACAGATGCCGAACAGTGTGCCTGGAAACAGGTATGCAGAATACACAGCTATGTTCAACAATAGTCCAGCTCTCATTTCCACCTGAGCAACTTGCCAAGGTTTTCACTTTCCCGCTGATCTACAGTATTTTCCAGATCCTGTTAGCCATACTGTTTATGGCAGGTGAGTCAATTTGTAAAAGTGATTTTTACATTTAACTATATAAATTTAAAAATGATATGCAAGTGTGGCCACTGACTTGCATACACCCCATAGAGGGACAAAAATTAGGTGCTCACTATATGCTTTAAGGCAGCATTAAATCTTACAAGGATTCCCCAAAACCTTGTAGGAATAAAGACAGAAGACAAGTACAAAAAATAGATAACAGCGCCTTAGAACACATTAATGTACAAAAGTGAAGTCAAATATAAATCATATGTACGTACCTTTGTTAAAAGTCTATGAAGTCTTTGGCTGTTATACAGTGCAAGACATCACAAAGAAAAGGAAAAAGAGATGCAATAATAGTGCAATATGTCTTTAACACGGTGAAGTAGAGAACCTGCATTTTAATAAATAACTGCAGCTCCCATGCACATACCCATAAGCAGAATATTTGCCCATTTACATTTCTACTTCATGCTATATCTACTGTGACTTCTAACAGGAGAAGAACCAGAATCATCCTGAATAGTATTGCAAGAAAGGGGACAGAATACAAGTTGCAATATACTTTTGTATTTTTTTGCCAACAATTAAAGGACCACTATAGGCACCCAGACCACTTCAGCTTAATGAAGTGGTCTGGGTGCCAGGTCCATCTAGGATTAATCCTTTCTGCTGTAAACATAGCAGTTTCTGAGAAACTGCTATGTTTACACTAGGGTTAATCCAGCCTCTAGTGGCTGTGTCATTGACAGCCGCTAGAGGCGCTTCTCACTGTGATTTTCACAGTGAGAAGACGCCAGCGTCCATAGGAAAGCATTAAAAAATGTTTTCCTATGGACTGGCTTAATGCGCGCGCGGCTCTTGCCGCACATGCGCATTCAGCCGATGACATGAGAAGAGGGAGGAGAGTCCCAACACCGAGCCCAGCGCTGAAAAAAAATGTAAGGGATTAACCCCTTCCTCCCCCTTCAGCGCAGCGGGAGTGAGACCCTGAGGGTGGGGGCACCCTCAGGGCACTATAGTGGTCCTTTAAGAATGAACGTTTAAGAAAAATAGTAAAGAAAGATATTGAACTGTGCATATTTTATAATTTAAAGCTTAAAAAATATCTATATCAGAACATTGTTATTCAATAGATTTATACACTGGTTATTCCCAATTATTATCCTAGGTATTAATAAATATGCTTATTTATGTTTTATAACTTTGCTTAAATTCAGGCATCTGTGCCACACCTAATGTAATTTAAGATATTTTGCACAGAGTATTTGTAGAAATGCACGTTACTGGTCTTTTTGTTTACTGTGCAGCCACTAGTCTGTAGTATAAAGGAAATTAAAGGGACACTATAGTCACCAAAACAACTTTAGCTTAGTGAAGCATTTTTGTGTATAGATCATGCCTGGCATTTTACTGCTCAATTTACTGCCATTTCAGAGTTAAATCGTTTTTGTTTCTGTGCAGCCCTAGACACACCTTCTCTGGCTGTGACTGACACAGTCTGCATGAAAACAAAATGTTTTCATTTTAAATCAGATGTAACTTACTTTAAAAGTTTTTATCTCATGCTCTGTAGTTTGACCTTTAATTGCATACAGAAGGCTTCTGTCAGGTCTAGCAAGCTATTAATGGAGCATAAGATAAAAAAAATTCTAAACTAAACAGACTGTACAATAAAGGAAGTGTAAACATTAGATGACTCTTTATAGGAAGTGTTTAGGAAGGCTGTGTAAGTCACATGCAGGGAGGTGTGATTTAACTTCACAAATTGAACAGCGACACTGCAGGGACATGATCTACACACCAAAACTGCTTCATTAAGCTGAAGTTGTTTTGGTGATTATAGTGTCACTTTAACGCAGTAAATCGTTGGGAATATATGCCATAAAATACAGAGCAGTTATTTGCCTACTTGTAAGCAAAACTTTGTTTATTACCAGTTAGATAAATAATCTGTGTGTCATGTATATTTGCTCATTATCTTCAACCTTCATGTAACACTCTACAACAGATTTTTCTGCATTAATTGTTTTGATTCAGAATATCACATAAAGACATATTAGATGTGCAATGTCATAAAATAGAAAAAACCCAGGATTTTGCTTTGAATCTGCACTTTAAACCTTATATATATTACAATATAGAAAATGTATTGTTTGTGAGCATTTGTGAGTCATACAGCATAAACATAGCACAGCTATCCCATTTTGTGTTTTGTATATTATGTCCTCACAGCCAGCAAGCCTGTATATGAATAGGCAAGGTCATAACCGCACTTGATAGGGATTTCTGTACTTAAGTTAAAAGCTTTCTGATTTTACAAATGAATAAGTTGAAAATGGAAATTTACAGCAAATATTTTTCTTACAGGTTACCGAATAGTCAAGTGTTTTTGTTTGAAACAAGAAGAAAAGGACACTGAGTCACCATATGCAATATCAAACGAGGGATTTGAATCCAAAGAGAAAGCCAATGAGCTGTCTTTGACCAATGGAAACCTTAAGGCATAAGTAGTTCTGAAGGCTTCTTAAACTAATATATCATTGTTTAGAAGCGAAGGATAAAATTCTTCATTCTACAACATTTTGTAACTCTGTTTCGGAATCTTGTCAATCAAAGCATTTATAGTGAAAGGTAAATTTAATTTGTATTGAGATGGTGGACAGCAATTAGCTGTAGGTTTATCAACAAAACTAGTACTTTAATCAGAAGCACATTAAACACATGAATGCCTCCAAAGTCATTATCGTCATTGACCTAATTACATAATTTCATGGTTAATATTGATAAGAATGTGTCTGCAAACAACCTATATATTGTATATGTAATGTAGCACTTTAAAGCATAGCATTGATGAATATTTGTTTGACAATATCTGAAAGAGTAAAATGGGTTATTTCGACCTCCAACTTTAAAATTAGCCGAATTATAGTGAAAGGAGACAGAGAAAATACTGTATTGAGTATGGAAGCATACATCAGCTAAGGAATCTGGCTAAGGAAGGAAATGAACAAAAAGATAAGCTTATTTTGCCATACTTTTTTTTCCCCCTTCAGTTTATAGGGCAGTCCTTCTAAAGGTTAAAGTAATTTAAGGATGTCTGCAAAAAAAAAACCACAATCTAGGACACTCCATAATAAGTGTAAGTAATAAGGGACCACATGCATAACCCCTTAAAGAGACACTCCTTTGCCCAGATGCATAAAAATCTCTTTTTAGATACACCCCAAATGAATATAAGCACGCATATAACATTTTTTAAATTGGGTATATATATATAAAATCAGCTGACAAAAGCTGTAGTTCTCGTCTGCTGCCTTTGCAAGCCCTCCTCTTTTAACCCAGCCCAGACTCTCTGTGGCTATCCAATCACAGATGTCCCAATGCATCTCAATTAAAAGTCTTTGCAAGGCAGGTGTTCATAAAAATTGCTGCCTCTGAGTTTGGCTCCACTGAGCTAACCAAACCAGGAAGTAAAAGAGCCTGTTGTTGCTCGCAAGCCTGTGGGGTGTAACAAGGTTTATTTATAAAAGTGTACATTTCTACTGAAATCTTCACTTTTTGTGTAAAAAAAAAAAAAATGGCACACTCTTCAAACAAAGTATTTAAGCAAACCAAAGTGCTTTAGAAGTCTGGAGTGTTCCTTTAAGGATCACCATCAGGGCTCTAAAAATATCTGTCCTAGTATGGAATGTCCTGAATATTTTGTGTTTATGGCTCTACGTGGCCCTGCATTTGTTAAATGAGTGAGATTATATTTTGATGTGGGAATCTTTCAAACCTGGTTTGTTATTACATATTATATCATTGGTCTTCATGGAGTTTTAGAAATTTTGAATTTCTAGCATGTACTAGCAGAGGATATAACATTAGTACATGTTCACATATATGCATTGGCATTTATTGTAGAACAGGTCAGCTTTTTTTTTTTGCCATGATTTACATTCATGCACATATCCAGGAAGAATAGGAAGGCTGGGATATGGAATAAATGGAAATCCACAGTAAATTATATTTTCCCTAATGTATATGGCAGTACAATCATGTGCTTTAGTAATCTACTTTATGTTGGGAGTGATTACATGGTGACTCCGTAATTTAAGTTTAAAATAAGACCCAGTACAAAGGAGTCAGCCCTTCACACATTCCAGTTTCTGCATGTACCTTCAATACGGCAAAATGCTTAAAAAAAGAACATATTGACAAATTGCAGTTTTTATTGTCTATATTAAATCCCATCTGCCATACACCATCCAGAATTATTGTGCATAAAATGTTAGTTTCCTTAAAATAATAAAAACAATAGTCTTGATATTTTAGACTTGAAGTTTTCATGAGTTTATATCTTCTGACCCTATGGATTTATGCACCTATACATTATTTAATTGCATCAGGACTTTGTCTTGTGTCAGCCAATCTTGTTATATTTTATTAAGATTAAATGACAAATCTGCATCAATTCCTCACTGAAATATGAAGATCCAGAAGCAATATTTATGTCTTGCACAAATAATCATATACAGATAAAAGTAACGGCTAACACTGTGCCTCGTACAAATGATGAGTCTTTCTAAAAGAGCTTTCTGCATTCGTTAATTCTGAAGAATAAATCATATGAAAAGTTGTTTAGTCAATCTGGCAATGGCCCCATTCAATTTACAAATGTGATCCAGACTGCTACTTCATCATCCTTTAAATCAGGGGTGGGGAATCTTCGGCCCTTCAGATTTTTGGACTACATCTCCTATAATGCTCGTACAGCCAAAATGCTGGCAAAGCATCAAGGGAGATGTAGTCCACAACATTTGAAGGGCCAAAGGTTCCCCACCCCTGATTTAAATGATAAAAGCCTTTGAATTTTCGGTATACCAATAATTCTTTATAGACTTCTTACTTCTGTCTCATCAATTCCTTAAAAATCTTATATACTTGAAAAGCGTTTAATTTCCTTCCCAAGGATGGCAAATTATACTTGGGATTTCATTTTGTGTCACTTTTCATTACTAGTCTCATTCTCTTTATAAATATGCGCACTTTTCCCCCTAAGAAACACAGCCAAGATAGCCTCTATTTCTATTTCAGTATCTGAATTGTCTGTTCTAACCTCCTACTTTGTACTGACAGTTTTTCTGCACTGAAGACTTTGAAAGGGTTTTCAGAAATAAACTAGTTTGTGCAAAGGTTATCCAATGCAGTCTACGCAGATTTTCTACTTTTAGCATTTTCAGGCATTGGTTGTTAAATAGTATACATAATTGTTTATGCGTTTGTCAGATTAAATGTTTTGATTTGGTGGTTTCCTTTTCTTTTGGTTCGGAAGAGGAAAACAATCAGGTGTTTCTAGCACTTTTTGTATGTAAATATAAGTATGTTGCATTTAAAAAAATATGACAAGAGGTTATATTATAACTGCAGTTTCACCCCCTTTAGTGAAGTCTGGATATTTTGAAACATAGGTGTGAAACAAAAAGCCCATTATTAGTTATAGAACCCCCACTCTCCATTCATATGGATTCTTCAGATTTGAGGGTTGCCATTGGACCACAGCATCAGGTGTACAGTTGTTCCAATTTAAAGTGCTTGTTGTTTCTCAAACATTTTGTATCTATAGATTTATAGTGTTGAACAGGGCATGATGTCTCAATGAGCAGTGCCCCACCATCTTTAAACTTCACCAGCAACCACAGGTTAAGACTATATTAAAAGTGATCTAAGACAATAGTAACAACATTGCTATAGGATCGATAGATTTAAACATGTGGTTTAGTGCAGGGCTCAACAAATCCCAGGCACCAGGATGCCATGGAGACTTGGAATTTTGCCATGGCACCTGGAATTTGCCAGCCCAGGGAGCATGGTGTGGGTCAGGCCGGTCGGTCCAGGCAGAATATGGACACGCACGCAATAATCTGTAGGATTATTGCCATGCTTGTTAAAGTGGAAAAATTAAGTTTCCCAGGTTAAAAAGCATAGCAATAATCTTACAGATACTATATAAAAATATATTTTTTTAAATACATATATAATTTTTTTTTTTTTCCCAATTAGGGACTAACTACCTTTCTAACACCATCTGTTTAAGGATATATCTCATGGGCAGCATCTGGAATGTAGTAATTTACTATCACCAGATGCCTCTGATTTATACTTCCTAATTAGACCTGACGTTGATTGTTAAGAGAAATCCAATGGGATGATGACAAGATGAATTTATTTAAAAACTGCTTGAGAGCTTTCAAATGCTACACAGTATTACTTTCTGGTTACATAGATAAAACTATCTGTCAGACAGCTTGCATTTATGCAGACTTCTTCTAAATTCAGACCAAACTGACATACCGAGAAGCTCAGGGAACCCACTATCCACTTGGCATTTAAAATGACAACAACATCAAGTCAAGACATTCAAGTACATTTTAATATATTTACATGTGGAGTATTTCTTTCAATTTTGTTAATTACATGACCAAACATTGTGACAAGTTGACTCTTAGTGGATAACTTATAGTGGATTTATGAATCTAATTATGAATCTTTTTCTGTGTATAATAAAAATTGAGCCTACAAATGAAAAAAAAAAATACATTAAGTGTAAGTCTCAAAAATAATGACTTTTTTTCTAAAACATGGTAGATTATTACACGGTTTACACAGAGTATTAAATCTGATTGCCATGTTTATTTCCTTCTGCTGACCTAGTTCTTTTTATATTGTCTTGTTCTACCAATATGTCATCAAACCAGAATGATGAAAACGATAAACTTAAACATTAAATACATTTTTATTAAAAAGAAATATATATATGAAAAAATAAAAACTGTATTAGTGCACTGTTTATTTGGGTAGGATCTAACATTTGCATCAATGAATGCATCCACCAACACAAACAAACACTATTCCTCAACTATGATTATAACAAAATAGGCAATATTAAATAAAGACTATACAGGCATGTTTTAGACGTTATCTAGTTATAATTATAAGGTGACTATTGATTAGTAATGGGGAAAAAAGACAAGTACTTTGTGTTTATAAACTTGGTTTGCATTACAATATTTTATTATAAAATTCTTCACTAAATGGGACATTTTATAAACGCATTTGGAAGGATTGTATGCAATTTATGTGCTATAAAAATAAAAATGGAAAACCCAGCTAATGCTACCTCAGGCTAATATATTCTTGTTTAATTATTTGCTAACCTCTTAAACAGTAATATTATTTAGAGTATTTTAACTATGTACATGTGAACATATTGTATGTATCTGCAATAACATTATTTATTGTTGGTTTATTATGTGGTCCTTTTTCTTTGCAAATTGTATACATGAAATAAAGTCAATACATTTTCTCAAAACTCAATTTCCCTTTAAGTCACTAAATATTAAATTTTCTATGCTTACAATACATAGACCATATAAACATAATACCGGCTCTGGTAAACTTCTCTGACAAGCATGATAAAATTGTAATGTAGCCAGTAGGAAAATGTGATATAATTTCTCTGCAAGAGAAAAAACTACCATTGGTGAATGGCACACAACCAGTCTTGCCCTGTGGATATTCTCTCCCCCTCCCTATGCTAGTCCCTTTTATATTTAGTTATATGATTTATAGCATTTTTTTTTTTTGACAATCTTATTTTAATTTTTATCCTTTTGTCACCGAAAGGTTTAAATGCGGTAAAATATCAATTGTAACATCATATTTCTGAATAGCATAACAACATTCTCCAATCAGGCTTCTCCAACAATATTTCAATAGTTTCCATCACATGCATTAGATAGTGTAACTTATGATCAGGTTTCGAGGCTCATAGCTCCTCTTGCCTACATTGCGCAGTTTGCTGCACTTATGGTGTGCACTCTATGTTTAGGGTGTGATCCGGTATCTGCTCGAGTAGCTGTAGGGGATATTTTGACAATCTTTATATTTTTTGTTTTTTTTCCCAACAGATAATGTAACATTAGTCAGTCTGGGCACGAACATTTGGTCTAAAAGAACAATTTTGCGCAGACAAGGTTTTACTCTCGCTACCCGATAGACCCGTCCTTGGGTTTCTGTTGTTATACCCTCGAGCAATCGTGGCTAATGCCTGCAGTTACATTGCGCTTGTGCGTAGCTAGGTCGGAATCCCGGGTCCTTACGGCGATTGCCGCCTCGGGCTCCTACTGAATTAGACTGCGATTCTAGCTGTCTGTGTCTGGTACTCTGTCCCTGGGGTACTTCCCTAGCGTTTATCGTAGCCATCTACGGTTGTCTCTTAGGTGCACTGCGCTACTTGGGGTGCAAAACTAACAATTGGACACGGTTATCTCATACCCGGTTTCCCGGTACGGGCCTGTCGTCATATGGTGTGCCTTCCCCTCTGCGAACTGCGGTGCTAAGTGACTTGCCGGTCATATGGGAGGTTACCTGTGCCTCCCTGATATGTGGGGAGCTTCTGTTCTACTTAGTAGCCATCGGCCATCTGCAGGTGCAGTGTTCGGGGTTATTTGCGTGTGCTTTGGGGTCTTACTGTTTACCGGGAGTCGAGTGATCCCGTGTCGCAAACCTGTCTGTCCATCCGGCTGATTTAAGGTGTCCGTCCAGGATTACTCCAGGTCCCGGTGGTGTGTGTAATTTGTTCAAGCGGGTGTTATGTCTTCCAGTTGTCAGTTTTGGTCGGGGGGGGTGGGAACTGTCAGTCGTCTGTGTGTGGTTAATGGGTAGGGCGTGTCTGTGCCTATGAGGGGTAAGGCAGTTGTCGTGATGTTCTGTGAGTTTCAGCTATATTGGCTCGGGGGTCACAGTTCCATTAGCCACATATGTGGTCCATGGGTACCAGGTCAATGCACACCGCTCCGGTCTCCCGTGGAGGTCGGCCGTCAGGGTCTCCATTGAGTATATGTCCTCTACCGCCGACACCCAATGCCCCAAGGTGGGCGCTCTTGGCTGTTTCCACATCCTCGGGATGAGGGATTTGGCGGCATTGAGTAGCGGCAGCTCCAGGGATTTTTTTGTATGCTGTCAGTGGGCTTCGGGTGTGGTGCAAAAGCATCGTTAAGGGTGCCAGGGGGATATCGGTGCCTGTAATTTTGTTGACCTCTCCCCTAATTTGTTCCCAGAAAGGGGCAATTACTGGGCATGACCACCACATGTGGATATACGTGCCAGGTTGTGTGCCACATCGCCAGCACATGCCTGACGTGGTACCGTGCATGTGGTGCAGTGTGTCGGGCGTTCTATACCAGCGTGTTAGCACTTTATAGTTTAATTCCTGATATTTTGAGCTAATAGAGCATTTGTGCGTGAGGGTGTAAATCTTGTCCCATTCGTGTGCAGTGAGTGTCTCTCCCGCATCCCTCTCCCAGTGGTCCTTGAACCTAAGCTCCACGTCCCCTGTTCGTCCGAGTCGTGAGTAGAGTGTACAGGGTTGAGATTCCCCTGGTGATGTGTGTGCGTTGCACACATAGGGTTGATTTATAGCATTTTAATTATTGTTTCTCGGTTTTAAAATATGACTAACCGCCCCTTCTCTTTCTATAAAATTGAATTAACCACTGGATTACTTATGTCATATTTGTACAAAAAAAATGTTATGTCTTAATGGAGCGCCTCAATTTTATCTGTGCACCTTTTCTGTGAATATATGACCTGTCATAGTTAGATATAGTAAAAATAAAAAAAATAGCACTTACCTGCCTGCTAATATGCACAGTACATAACTAAACATTACAAAAAAATCTTGAAGAAGAAAAAACAAAAAAAAAAGTAAAATGTGCCAGGTGTAGACAGAAAGTCATGATCTTTTTCCCCTTCACAACTTATCAAGCTAACTTGAAATATCAAAAACTGGCCAAAGAGGCCTAAACAGGGGACTGGTCACATTCACATATAATAATAATAAAGTATAGCTATACCTCAGTATGAAGTATCCCGATTAGCACATGTGCTTGTTTGGGAATAATTCCATCATGTATGTTTTATACTAGAATAGGATACTCACATGAAACATGGGGGTCCCCACAGTGAACTATTAGCTCTATTACTATTACGTAATATATCACGTTTGCAAGTGCACACAATTTTTCCCACTTTTGGGAATAACAGGGTTAGTAATATACACCAAAATTGTGTTTACGTGAGTGTATAGCTGTAGCTACACAAAGATGAAGAAAAAGGGGGGGGGAAATGCTTTACCTACACAACACATTGAAAGGTCTTTAGAAACTGTATAGTCGGCACAGGAAAAAAAGAGCAGTGATATCCTGGTGGTCTTGGGTGGTAGCAAATTAATCGGGAGATGACTAGCAACTGCATGTTTGACCCACATAGTTTTAAAAATACAGACCTGAATGAAAAAAATAAATCTTTATATATTAAAAAAAAAAAAAAAATAGCTGGTGAAAATTTTGCGCCTGATATTATAATAGGGTTTCAGGACATTTTTTGTAATGCATTTGTCATACACTTGGTGATATAGATCACGTCATACCTGGCCATGTGATCACTGATGTCTGTTAGTCACGTGCAATATAATAAGATAAAGGGAACGAGAGAAATAAAGCTACCCGCTCAGCTGTTCGTTTTAAAAGAGAGTTAAACTTAGTTAGAAGAATCTAAAATATTGTGTTTTCTTACTGCTGCATTTCTAAAGGACTGTACTACAAAAAAACCTTGACTGTTGGCTTAATAGGTTTATTGCCAGTAAATCTTGTTTCTTCTTTGCCATAAAAACAGGTTGTTCTCTCAGTGCTGTTCTACATAGACCATTCTACATAATTGAAATCCATAACAAGAAGTTCTTAACCTTTCTTTAATGCATGTGAATATACTTATTGGGGGGAAAAAATAAAATAAAAAAATACCCTGTTCTCTTATAATACATCCAAGGGGTACCTGTGCAAGATAATTTCCTTTTCTAAATAACCATTTTATTTATTGACCCACTAGATGTAAAGGAGTACTGCATACCCAATATTCCCCAACTTTAAAAACAAAAAGTTTAAAAATGTTGCTCTATGGCAATGGTGTATGTTTCCATATGTGTGGATCTACAGCAGGACACGACAAATCCCAGACAGAAGGTCGTCATTGCAACTAGGAACTTTGTCCTGACACCTGGTTGTCTGTCAGCCCAGGTCATCTTTGGGGTCCCCTGAGACGAGTGGCTGTGAGCAATGGAGGAGGGTCAATTTCCTGCTCCACTGCATGCCCTGCTGTGATGCAGAGAGCTGGAATAGGACGTCAGTCTGGCCCTGGCATCACTAAACAGTGAGCAAAGGAGCAGAGGACGAAAAAGCAGATAGATGACAGCAGCCACAGTGAACCCAAGCTCTCCCAAATGAAGGGAGACTGGACGTAAATTGAATACAAAACTATTTGTGAGTGTGTGAGAAAATGTGTGTGTGTTTAGGTGACTAGCTGTCTTCCGATCACATGGTAAAGGTTTTTACTCCCCCACCTCCATGGCCAAGGTAATTATCAATTTCCCCATAGTAAACATTGGGAGTCATTATTAGATTATACTGCCACTTTACAAAGCAAACCCACTCGCCACTTTAATTGTACCTTTACTTGTTTGTTAATTGACTCTGGCAGCAAACATATAGTAATGTTGTTCCTTTTCCAGTATATTACTACATATATTGACCAATTAAAAAAAAATTAAAAAAAATAGCATTCAACAAGAAAGAGATAGCAAGTCTAAAATAGAGTAAACTACCACTTTCTATATAAAAGCAAAGTGCAAGATGGTCAATAAGCTTACAATCTTACAAAGATAATGAAGACTGAAGCAAAAATGTATCAACATTATAAGTTCAAGATGATAAGGGAATGAGATAGCCACATCCTGCAGGTAACCCTCATGGTGGATTTCTGCAGTAATGTAAGCTAGTGGCATATGAGAAATAAAACACTAGCATAACTACCAGACCCAAAAAAAAAGGGTTGCGTGACGACCTTGAACAAAGCAGTCTATAAAACCTGAGAACACAATTTGTTATATAACAGCTAACAAAACAGCATTCCTCATCGTAATGTCTTACTCATAGTTATAAGCTACTTCCCAAGCCAATGAGCCAAATAAAGAAACCACATTTTCCATATGCACTACAAACACCCTATTGCTAGAGCATTTTCAATCAACTGCATGCACTGCATTTTTTTACCCATATCTTGGTGTTAATCCAAAGTTGTCGTACACAATGCCACCCACACTTTGGGTCGCTTTACAGACACTCAGTATCCACAATAATGAACAGTTGGATAAAACCATGCCTCTATGTGCTCGTCACACTGACGACCACTAGAAAGGTTCTCTCATTAAAGATCATCAATAAATCTGCATACAAAGAAAACACCAAAAGTACACTGGTTTGGTGAATAGCAAACAGGAACAAACAAAAAAACAATATTAATGTGATATTTATTCACATCACTGTAGTAAAATCCAACAGAAAATTTGGAAAGAATGAATATACTTTCTAAATACCAATTGATGAAAATATATCGTCAATGTCATCTGTATTAGTGGTAACGTAATCGTCTGAATTGTCCTTTCTACATTTAGTTTCCAAAGCACCAGCTAGAGAAGTAGTTTCAGTAATAGTAGATGACACCCCTTGTTTATGAAGAACTAAATCTAAACACAACCCAGACCTTTCTGAGCCTTTCCTTTCAGATGCTGGTTGAGAATATGTATTATAAAACTGTCCATAGTTTGGTGGTTTAGTCCTTCCTGAATGTGTGACCTTGTATTTCCATGTTCTTTGAAAGCAATGTGATTCCAACCGACGGCATGTTTGGTTTGATTTAAGAATTCCTTTATGCAAGCTGTGACAGATTGACTTTTTCAAATGCTTTAGTTTATTCTTCAGGCTACATGGAAAGAAAAAAAAATTAATTACATTTCTGCAACATAATAAAGTAATGTGGATATAATTTTTTTTTTAATAATAAGTATGCAACAGCAAAAATACAAACAGCTAAGAACTCTGCTAAAAACCAAATCAAACCAATAGAGATGCACTCAAAATGAATAAAATAATATTTATCAAGTTGTGATGTTCTTCCATACATTGCATTGTGTTGCCAATTAAACAAGAAATATATAAATAGTGTATATCAAATAAACAATGCTAGAGAAAAAGAAAAAAAGAGCAGAAGTTCTTATAAATTAATATAATGAAGTATAACTCTAGTCTATAGATAAGATGGGTTATATAGTGTTAGCCACTTACAGGACATAGAGCCCAGAGTTGGCTATATATACAGCACGTTTAATTAAATGTAAACATTGGGAAACAATTTTTTTTTTTTGTAGTACGTAGGATTGATACAAACATGCTCGTTGAGCCACAACAGCTGGAACAAGCACACGGAAACATGTCAGGTTAGGCATACTTATAACATTTGAAGGTTCTGCACAATTTTTGTATGATGGTTATATACAGGTAGAATATGTCAGTAGGAGAGTAATGGTTTAACACCATGTGTGTGCAGGCTGCGTGAGCCGACATGTTAGGTATTTGAGGTGTCATGGTAACACACTTAAAACAAATAGAGGAAACAAATATCAGCATGAAAAAAAAACAAAAAACTAGGAAACCATTTACAAAAAAACTTCAATGTGTGTTGGCACTCTGCTACTAAATGGTGCTGGTATTGGAGGTGTTTCCCAGAACAACCTCAAAAAATGCACAAATTATATCCATAAATACAATACCGCACTCAAAAAAGATAAGAATCAATTAATATATATATGCCAAGAAAATTTATTGTACAAAAACTATTTATAAATTCATGAGTGAGTAATGAGAAGTGATTTCCTTATAAATTCATCAATTTAAACAATTTCATCGTATATACATCCCAAAATATATACAATTATTTACAATCTGTGTACATATGAAAAATGGAGTTCAAGTTCATGGGTGGCTTCCCTGGGTTCCAATGGGGACCAGCCTGACCCAGTACAGGTCAGAGACAGGAGCTGCAATGGCAGCTGCAGGCTGCTCTACTACAGTGTGGATTCCCATTCACAAGTGCTGTGAGGAAGTGATTTGAGATCACTTCCTCTACGTGCTGCAATGCATACATTGAGGATTGTCCTTCACCACCTTTTCGTATTAGCAGATATCTTAAGTTTCACTGGGATTTCTGATAGGCCAGAGCCTGTTTGGCTCTAGCAGCCTTGAGTGCTATGCAAAGACACCTTTGAGTGCCGTACATGGCACACGTGTCATATGTTGCCTACCCCTGCTCTAGACCATTGATGCCCAAAAGGTAGATCCCAAATGTTTTAAAACTACAACTTCCTTGTTGCTTTGCCATACAAACCATTAAGGGAGTTGTAGTTCTATAACATCTGGGGATTGATCTTTTGGGCATCCTTGCTCTAGGCTCCTTGTGACCAATTTTCAACTCCCCTCCTAATGCTGCTATCAGTAATTACGTGTTTAACTTGTAGTACTTCCACAGAGAAAAGGCAGTGTTCACATTACAGCCTAAGGATACCTTTATTGGGTGCTCCACAGATAGCCACTGGAAGGGCTTCCTGCGGCAGTGCTGCACACTGTGCCATATAGCGTCTCCACCCTCTGCATGGAGACGCTGAACTTTCCCCATAGAGATGCATTGATTGAATGCATCTCTGTGAGGAGGTGCTGATTGGCCAGTGCGACATATGGTTCTGCCGCCCCCCCCAACCTACCTACTTGGCTGAGGTCATCAGAATTATTGGAAAGCATTGTGATTGGCAGAGATCATCACTTCTGATAATGTAGCCAAGGAGACGGATCGTGGCGGAGCCAGTGCCAGCAGACCGCAATAAATGTAAGATTTTACTATATTTAGGGAGGGCAAGGGGATGGCCAGGGGGGCTAGATAATGTTTTTAACACTAGGGTCAGGAATACATTTGTGTACCTGACCCTATAATGTTCCTTTAAAACGCCATGTCAGCCATACCACTTCCTCTTTGGTACTTATATAGACTACTGTCCACGGTGAATCTTAACTCCCAAATTTATATATACCTACAAGTAAGCAATTTATGCTTTTTTTTTTTTTTATTAAAAGGTTTTTTGTTTTTTTTCTCATTTGTCTCTCTCTTCTTCACCTCATCTGTACACAAGAGTTATATTTCATCACATTTACTTGAATGTCTGTTTATTATTTTCCCAGCATTGTTGTTCAATTGATCTGCACTTTTACTTGTTTTTTGTTTTATTTGCCAATTGGCTACACAATGTAATGTTAGGAAGAACACCAAAGCTTTTGATAGGTTTACTTTTGATCATTTGAGCACACCTCTCTTGGTCTGGTTTATTTTCATATATTTATACAGAACTAGATTTTAAGGTAATAACATAAATACCTTTATGACAAATACAACTTATTTCTAATAAATATAGAAACAATGTTCATCTATACCTCGTGCTAGCAAATTTCCAGATTTCTCAGAGGTCAAAACCAACCCTTTTCCCTAATGTCAGTCAATTTAGTCATGTCAGATAAAAAAAAAAAAAAACTGTGCTTTGCATGTTTTATCAGGGAAAATGCTCTTCTGCATGCCTTCAGCCTAAGTGAAAGCAATGCCTGCAAGTGGAAAAGGGGGCAGGGTTTATGTGAGAGCAGCAATAGCAGTGCGGAGAGAAAGACAAAATGATTGATTGTAGCGGTTTTGGACAGGGTGAGTCTGTGCTTTGTAAACAGGAGTATGCAGCAAATGTAATACCCAATGAAAACAAGTATGATGTTCTTAGCAGGAGACAGAGCCAACAGAAAACTAAAAATATGAACATTATATTAATATATTATTGGACATGAACTCAGTGGTCTGTCCCTAGAATAGGTATAAGATCTGTGACCTCCAACCTAGTAGTGCCAGCAGAATTTGGCCATATTCACGAACATCCCTAGGTTGTTAGAACAGACGTAATTATTCACAGGATATAAGCAATTAGACCAGAGCGCCAGCTAAAAAAGTTAGGAGCCAGTAAGTATACTTTCTTCCTTTATTTTCTTTAGGAGCCATAGCTTTATATCCAACAACAAAAATAAAATTCTTAAAGGGACACGATGGTCACCAAGACCACAACAGCTTAATAGAGTGGTTCTGGTGCCTATATCCTGTCCCTGCAGGCTTTTCGATGTAAACACTGACTTTTCAGAGAAAAGGCAATGTTTACATTACTTCCTAGTGACCGTCACTCAGATGTTCACTAGAGGTGTTTCCTGTGTCAGTGCTGCACAGTGTGTAGCACCTACATTCAGCGTCTCCATGCTCTACATGGAGGCGCTGAATGTTCCCCATAGAGATGCATTGATTCAATGCATTTCTATGAGGAGAGGCTGATTGGTGCAGTGTTTTGCAGCCAATTCTATAGGAAAACATTGGATTGACTGAGGTCATCAAGCTTGATTATCTCAACCATAGAGGCAAGGCCAGTCGGCGTTAAAAAAAAAAAAAAAAAAGTAAATAAAAACACCATTCCTTTGTGAACGAAAGTAGTCGGGTAACTTAAACAAACACACACACACCATGACAGACAAATACGATGACAGACACACACGCATGTAACATGACAGACAGATCCATACACACACACCATGACAGACAGACCCATACACACACAATGATAGATAGATACACTCGCATACCATGAGAGAGACACACACACACACTCCATGACAGACAACAGACAGACAGAAACAGTATAACAGAGACCCATATACTCACACTATGACAGACAAACAATGTGGGGTCCAGTAGGCGGCTGGGTGGTCAGGCAGGCGGGCGGCATGCTGGGTGCTCGTGAAGGCGAGCAGCTGGCTGTGTGTATTGTTGCCGACTGCGACGGAGCAGTAATGTCTCTTCTTTGCTCCCCCGCGCGCCGCTCAGTAAGATGGGGGCTGTAATAAGACGCCATATTTCAGCACCGGTCTTACTAAGCGGCGCACATGGGAGCAGAGACATCACGCCTCCCTCGCCGGCGCCTATTTGCGGCAGCCAGCTGCCCACCTCCACGAACACCCAACTTGCCGTCCGGCTCCATAATTCCTCAGCCGGCCTTCCGCCACCAGGCTCACATATCCCAGATGCCTAGGCCAAATTCCTAGGCGCTATGGCGACCTGGGATTTGTCGAGCCCTGAACTAGACATTACATCAATGGGGTCACAGTCACAACTGCGACTCTTGTAAATTCTACATGTATGCTAACAATTCACAGCTGCTTTCTATTTAAAAAAAATTATTAAAAATCTATAGTTATCCAAAGTTATCTACTTGCTAACAATTTAAAATTGAAGTAATAATAAATAAAATAAAAAAATAAGTACAAATTTCAATTTGCCAATGGAATCAAGATCATAGTGGGAAGCTTTGCTCATACCAGTATCCTTGTACTTCAGTGTGCATCCATCTGTTACTTCTCAGATATTTATTTCTGAAGAACATGAACTCTGCTGCCAGTCGCTTTTGTTTGCACCATGCTACAGCATGCTGGAGCTGCTCACACAGGTCTCGGAAACAATCTGCTTTTTTAATTTTCGGTACAATATGTCTAACACATTTTGCTTTGATTCTATCCGCAGATGAAGAAGCCCATGTTTTCCTAGATGCCCTGGGGCTTTGATTGGAAATGTCCTTCTGTGTAAGGAAAGCAATGTTAATAAAAAGGCAGGGTTTCGTTTTAATAAGATTAGTCTAAATAGGTTTTTCAAGCAGGAGGTCCCCCCTCTCCATTTCAAACACAGTTATAAACACAGTATAAAGGGACGATTTACCATTTTTGTGAACATATATGGATGAAAAAAGTAAAAAATATAAGAATTCTTCTCTAGCCATATCTAAAGATGGATACAAATATAAAAGGCAAGAAAATTATTCTGAGTCATCGATAATATTGTATATTTTGTGATATAAACATGCTTAGAATATCTCAGAACATCTCTCATGCTTGTTTTCACTTGTTTTAAATGTTTGTCTAATTTTTTACTTTCCTAAAATGATGATGCTTATGTTTATAACATTTTGTCTCTAAAAATCTAATGGATTATGCAAAATAGCACTGAGGCAAGCTAAAATTTGCAGGTAAAAATCCACAGTACTGTATTTCACCGAATAATAGTCGTAGATTTTATGCCAAACACCTTTCCTTACAAATGGGGGTGCGATCACTAGGCGGTGTGCGACCATTATGTGAAGCTTTATTTTTGCGATATTATATCTGCAAAGCTTTTTTTTTAAACAGTTGCTGATAACATATATAACACACAAACAACTTTCTATGGATGCGGCTATTTAGCTTGCAGAGAAACTTGTCAGAAAAAAAAAAAGACATATCTTTTAATTACCAAAATGATAAAGTATTTTATATTAAAGATCAACTGACCTGCTTTTCAAAAATTTTTATTTATATTTTAAAATGCCCTTGCAACCTTATTTATGTAGGAAGAACCACTAGATGCTTGAACATTAGAATATCGGAACATGTAAAGAACATTAAAAAAAGGCATAGAAACACATAGTGTCTCTGACCATTTTAAAACATACCATAATAGTAATCCAAAAATACTTTCTTTGCTGCTATTAAATTGATACAGAAAGATTGGAGGGGAGGAGATTTTAATAGAAAAATAGGAGAAGAAGAAATGAAATGTATTTATAATTTTAAGACACTTGCCCCTTACGGTCTGAATCAAGATTTTGAGCTTTGCCATTTTTTAATATAAAAGATTCTTAATTAAATACAATTTTAATTATTTATAAATTCTTTACTCTTTGGGTTTTTTAATTAACAATACAGTCATCACATTTGAGAAATATGTATTTTACCAATGAAAATCCACCACTCACCTCCCTCACTTTGTTTTTTTTTTTTTTAAATAGTGATGTCTTGTGGTGACATTCTGTCTCTTTAAGAAATTTATATATGAAGTTTAAAATATTTCTGTCTCTATACCATTTTCTATATAGAGTAAAAGGTTTTTTGAAATGATTACACTTTTTTTTTTTTTAAAACATATATAAGAACCATAATATCTCTTTTAGATATTTAATCTCTCTTTCTAGATGTTTTGAAATGCAATATGTAATTTTTTTTAAGCCGATCTCAAAAATCATGTGATCGGACTAAATACACGTGACCGGACAATTATACAGAGAACCAGGAAGTAGAGAGTGAGACTCAGGATGCGTTTCACCACAAAATATTAAGCACACATGACCGGACACGATACAGGGAACCAGGAAGTCGCAGATGGAACGCAGGATGCAGGATGCGTTCCACCACAAAAGACTGAAAATAATGCAGGTATTTAAGGTACTAAAAGACGGAACAGCATTATCTACGCCAACTGAGGAAGCCACATTTTGGCAAAACGCGTTTTGGCACAGAATTGGACAATAGTAGACTTTAAACTTCTATTTTATGAAGTGTTTTATCCAGTGTATTTATAAATAAAAAATTTTGGCAAGCATCCTTATCTTAGCTGCTTATCTTTGGGAAGGAATATTTCCACTTTTCCAGAGTATCAACAAAGAGGGTTTGGATCACCCTAAAGAGATCCTAAGGAAATTCACACCAGAGCCAGGTTCAGTATATGGCTCTATGTTTGTGAGTGTGTTTAAGTTATACTTATTTTCCATATTATGTATTAAGGTATCTGCACTATTATGTACCTCTCTATCTTTACAGTGACAAAGTAAGAAGAGAGAGAAGTATATTTTTATTTGCCATACTTGCTCCACCTATTGTTTGTGTGTTATATATGATTTAAAGGTGTAGGGGATACCTCACAGGTGTTAGAGCTTGTATCACTTAGTAGACCTACCGCTTTGTGTTTTGCTGATAACATTATAGTTGCTTATAACAGCATATTTTTTAATGCATCACATACACTCTGATCCTGATCCCTGTCCTCCTGTCATTTCTTAATGCATTACATTATTATTTTATTATTTATAGAGCGCCAGCAAATTTCGTAGCGCTGTACAATAGGGTAGATGAAATAAAGAGTGTGGTCATCAGTACAGTCTGGATATCCACGGTTCCGAATAGTGGTAAGGAAACAACAATAGTGCTCTCAATATGATAAAAATGATAAGCCGTTGGTGGAATGATCCCCACCTAGGATTTTTGAGTTCAGGAACAGATAAAATTGCCAGGACGGATAAAAATAGATAAAATAAAAAAATGCATTTAAACTCAAATAAATCCTAGGTGGGGATCATTCCACCAACGCCTTATCAATAGAGCAGTATTGTCTGCTCTATATTTGGGAGTATAATTTTAATTATTTCTATCTCATTTTTATCATATTGAGAGCACTATTGTTTTCTTACCACTATTCGGAGCCGTGAGAACACAGACTGTACTGACGACCACACCCTTCCTGTATATCCTTTAAGTGGCGATCATACCACTGTACGCCCTCCACTCCAGAGCTGGTTATAGCTCTATTAAATTTGAGTGTATTACCTGCTTTTGCTACAATACCTATTCCTGGATTTTGGCATATCGCACTATTGGTTGTTTTTTATCTCTCCACATATACAGATATTTTAACCATCCGGACGGATCAACTCCTGAGGATCACACTCCATTTTATCCTGTTTTATATTGAGACTTATTTTATTTTCTGACTACAAACTCCTGAGGATTGCACCCTGTTTTATCCTGTTACATTAGAGAGACTTTACCTTATTGGCGCAGCCTTTTCTGCCTTTGTACTACTCCCTGTCTTTTTGAAGGGTTAGAGGGATTCCCTTCTTTAAGGTTGCTGTCCACTGACAGTGTTTATAAATTAGCGCTTACCTTCTGTTTTTTTTATACAAAAACCACTTTTAAAAAAATAGAAAATCTTACTTGTAGAGTTTTGGATTTGAGAGACTTGCATAATGTCTTGACATCAAAGGTTCCCAACGTGCCTGTTTACAAAAGCAACAATAAGGACACCAATTATAATAAAAATAAAGTATACATTTTTTAAAGGGCACTCTGCACAAAAGTTTTTAATAGTACTCTTTTCTGTTTAAAATAAGCACATTTCAAAATAACAAAAATGCCTCCCCGACGGTCTTCCACTTTCATTAGTACCACAGAGCCAACGGAAATGGCAGGCATACTCTGCTAGAGCGCACCTGGCTTTTCCTCCCAGATGCAATGTCCCCGTGTATAACCGATCTGCAGCTTCTAATTGAGCTGAACTATAGTTCAATGAAAAGTCTATGAATGAGAAGACTGAAGAGTGGGAAGACTGGGCAGCACATGTGCATTTACAAAAAAAAAAAAATGTAAATAAAAAAAATAAAAAAAATTATATTTTACTTTAGAGCTGCAATCTTCTCTAATTAGACATCACGGTTAGAAGGAACAACCCAGGGAAATTTTTGCCATAGTTTTATTTTTTATTTCTAAAATGTATTACAGGTGCTTGGAAGTGTCCACGGCTGCTTTGCATGTCCTTAATCTGAAGATCTTTGCAAAGTTCATGGTAAGCCAAGCCAACAACATCTCCATTGTACATAGGATGCTTAACATGAGCATTGGACAACTGTTTACATTTTCACTAAGTAAATGATTGAAAATACAGTTGTGTAAGACCTTGGGATATTGTCTCAAAATATTAATCCTATACACATCCTGAGATCATGCCGCAGACCGGACAGGCCAAGTTGTTAGATTGAATTGTCCATTTCACTTCTCCATCTAACTCTTGAAAAACACAGATATGACACTAAATTATGTTTTAAGATTTTCTGAAAGTTAATCAATGTAAAGAATGAATGAAACATACTTTTCAGCAAGTGTAACTGACATTTGACTAGAACAGTATATGTTTTACACTAGTCAGTCTAACGGGCTTCCATCCTAAAAGATTGACCAAGAACTTTATTGGCTTAATTGTCCAGAATAGCTTCTACAGAGAAAGCACTGGGAGCAAAACTGGACTGCAGAAAGGTGAGAGGGGACAGAAATATGCTTTACTCCTCATTTAACTATTTCCAAAGTGAGGCTTCAGAGATTCATGGCATCTAATTGGAGGAATCAGATAAATAAAAAAAAAAAAACATGGATAAAATGCAGCACAAAAAAAACACAACAAAAAAAACAGTGTGCATTGAAAAAAACTTTTATGATAAAAAAATATCGTATCTGTTTACCTCTGTTAGAAGAACGAGCGTCCATGGGTCTCCCCAAATCAATAACTTCTATCCTAGCTTCAGGCATATCTAATGGTTTCTTCAGCGCTCCCACTTTAGAATTCGACTCACGGGATAAAAACATTTTATTTAGCAATTTTGGCAGTTCTTTCTTAGACGTTATTTTAGGCAGCTTTCTCCCAGCTAGATCAGTGAACACAGGTCCAAGATAATCTTCCATTTTGGCAGGAAAAGTGAAGTTTATATAAGGCATATTCTGGAAACTGGATATCTCTTGTTGCAATGAAAATTGTGAATCATATAATGATACTAGCTTTTTTAAGATACCTCTGTACAAAACCCTACGAAAGAAAAATTAAAATAGATGAAAACATAATTTAAAGTTGGATTTAAAAAGCATAATGATATAGGTCAACTTAAAAATGGCTTATCTCAAAACAAGATTATCTAAACTTAATCTAGATTTTATTTTTGATCCCAGTTCAGCAGCTTTAAGCACATTTTAAATAACCCAATTGTCCTTGATTGTACAAGTCCTTTCTAGTGCACAGAACATACATATATATATATATATATATATATATGTGCATCATGGAAAGTACAAATTACACATATTTACGAGAACACTATAGTTAATTGTAATGTTTATGAGTCTTTGGGTACCATCTCCTGGTTTCTACTAAATCATTTTTTGACACAAAAAGGCCTTATCCAGCACCCTGAGACCTGCCCCTTGTGTAGCCTCCGATGATTTTTGAAGATAAACTTCTGCATTGTCTGTCAAAAACTATTCAACAATTGTTTGTTCCGAGAGTCTGAGGTAGCTTAAAAGACTAATTGGAACAAACAATTACAATGAGTTGTAGTGGCTGAATTGGCTTTTTAGGAGTATGAAATTTATTTCTGACAATGATCAGATATGAACTATTTCATTTTCAAAATGATAAGGGACAAAAAATACAAAAGATACAAGCTCCAACGAAATAAGCCCCTTAGGTACACTGACCTGTCAAAACATTAAAACCACTGATAGGTGAAGTGAATAACATTGATTATATCGTTACTGGGTC
Source organism: Pelobates cultripes (assembly GCA_933207985.1). Taxonomy (NCBI): domain Eukaryota; kingdom Metazoa; phylum Chordata; class Amphibia; order Anura; family Pelobatidae; genus Pelobates; species Pelobates cultripes. Next base: position 282,807,007 of record OW240912.1, read on the forward strand.
AGAGCATCTCCAAAATGTTAAGTCTTGTGGGATGTTCCTGGTATGCAGTTTCGTACCTATTAAAAGTGGTGCAAGGAAGGACAATCTTTGTCAGGGTCATAGGTGCTCAAGGATCATTAAGGCTAGCCCATCTGGTCCGATCACACAGAAGAGCAACTGTAGCTCAAATTGCTGAAAAACTTAAAGGGACACTCCAAGCACCCAGAACACTTCTGCCCATTGGAGTGGTCTGGGTGCTAACTCCCACTACCCTTAACCCTGCAAGTGTAACAATTGCAGTTTTGATAAACTGCAATATTTACCTTGCAGGGTTAAGTCCTCCTCTAGTGGCGGTCTACTAGAAAGCCACTAGGGGACACTTCTGTGTTTATATAACACACTTTTCGTGTTCTAACAACACTGGACGTCCTCACGCTATGTGAGGACCTCCAGCGTCGCCGAAATCTCCATAGGAAAGCATTGAAAGCATTATTAAATGCTTTCCTATGGGGAGGTCTAATGCGCGTGCGCGGCATTGTCGCGCATGCACATTATGTCTCCCCCGCCCGCACATGCGCAATAGGAGCGTGGGCGGACCTTGACTCAGTGCCGAAGGGACATCAGCGCTGGATACAGGCAAGTCATTGAAGGAGTTATAACCCCTTCAGCAACTTGGGATGGGGAATGGGAGGGGGGACCTGCAGTGCCAGGAAAACTGTTTGTTTTCCTGGCACTGGAGAGTCCCTTTACTGCTAGCCATGATAGAAAGGTGTCAGAACACAAGTGCATCACAGTTTTCTGCTTATGGGGTTGCATAGCCACAGACCAGTCAGAGTGCCCACGATGATCCATGTATACCACTGAAAGTGCCTTCAGTGGGGACAGAAGCGTCAGAACTGGAGAAGCAATGGAAGAAGTTTGCCTAGTCTGATCAGGTGGATGGCTGGGGGCATGTGCGTTGTTTACTTGGGGAAGAGATGGAAGCAGGATGCACTATGGGAAGTTGGCCGGCCCATGGAGGCAGTTTAATGCTCTGAGTAATGTTCTGCTGGGAAACAGTAATGTAATTCATGTGGATGTTACTTTGACACATACCACCTGCCTAAAGATAGTTGCAGACCATGGACACCTCTTCATGGTAATGGTGTTCCATGATGGCAGTGGCCTCTTTCAGCAGGATAATGCACCCTGCCACACTGCAAACATTGTTCAAGATAGGTTTGAGGAATATCACAAAAAGAGTTCAAGGTATTGCCTTTCAATCCAATTAAGCATCTGTGGGATGTGCTGGAACCACCTCCACCTCACAACTTACTGGACACAAATGATCAGCTGCTAATGTTTTTGTGCCAGATACCACAGGGCACATTCAGAGTCTTATGGAGTCCATGCTCAAATGCATCAAGCTGTTTTGGCTGCTCAACAGGGAGCTGGTTTTAATATTGTGACTAATTATTCTATGTCATGGGACACGCAAAGCACTGACTTTGCACAAGTTACAGTGTACAAAGGTCCCAAGTCCATGCTTCCTAGAACAGTTACCTATAACTGCAGCAATTCAAATGCAAGTTTTCTAAATATATATTTCACTGTAATAGTTTTGTTCTGTGAGTCAAGATTTCTTATGAGTGGTGTGTGCAAAGTGGCAATTATGAAAATTAGCCAACATTTCATTTCCTGCATTACTCCTCCCACTTTGACATACACTTAATCAAATGTTCTTATTTGACAGCTCTGGCTTTTCCTTTCTTGAATTCTTCATGATTTCTCACGTAAAGCACTGACTGACTTTGCACAAGGTACAGTGTAAAGGTCCCAAGTCCATGCTTCCTAGAACAGTTACCTAAAACTGCAGCCATTTGCAGCCCACCCCTTCGTAATAATACTTAACTGCTTCTACATTTATATCACATATCCAAACTTCTTCAAACATGAACTTTCAGATATCTACAAAAGGAGCATATTTCTCAACTGCATCTCTAACTTAATATGTTCAAAAATATGAGTGGTGCTTTCAATAAGAAGATACAAAGTGAATATCTGGCTTCTATCAGGTTGTGCAGCACTCCCAATTTTGTCTTCATGAAGGGAACTCTTGCCAGCATTAAACTACATATTCCAGTTTTGATGAAAGCTTTTTTAAAAAAATAAATAAATAAATAATTATATTTTGGTATGTGTGGGTGAATTCAGTGCAGGAGCTGAAAATACTGGACATGTGTATAAGCTTATAAGATTCAAATGCAAGTTTTCTAAATATATATTTCACAGTTTTAATTTTGTTCTGTGAATCAAGATTTATTATGAGTGGTGTGTGCAAAGTGGCAATTACGAAAATTAGCCAACATTTCATTCCCTGCATTACTCCTCCCACTTTGACATACACTTAATCAAAATGTTCTTATTTGACAGCTCTGGATTTTTCTTTCTTAAATTCTTTATGATTTTTCACAGCATCAGACATCAACATCATCCCACTGTTAAGTCACTTTCTACATTTTATCATACTGGAAGTCTAGGGCAGCAATGGAGTCTCTTAAATACAATTAAACTTATTATAAAATATACAAACCAAAAACGGCTAAGAAGTCCCAGAAGTACCACATTTAGAACAATAAATTCCTCATGGTACAGATGCTGTATACATAAACTGAAGACTGAATTAAGGTAAACAGATTAGCAACACTTAAATGTAGTTTAAACACAATTTTTTTTTCTACATAGCAAAATATTAACGATAGAAGAAGTCAAACTGGCATGTCAGAAAACACTAAACAAATATGTATGTATGTGTATAATACACATACATATATACACATACACACACTTTAAATATTTTTTAAGGTTTGGTTCATAGGAGTGGACCACAATAAACTTAAACACATTTCGACAAATGCATGAAACTTCTGCACACTCTCCCATGCTCCAGGTACCTATTTTTTCTGGTTTTTCTAAGAACTTTTAATGATTCTAAAACCTGTGATATAAGCACTCTAATTAAAGCATGTATGTTCTAGTTCAATTAAAGGGACTCTCCAGTGCAAGGAAAACAATTCCATTTGAAATAATTACACTTGCAGGTTTAAAGGTGACGGAAGTTGGCACCCAGACCACTCCAATGGGCAGATGTAGTCTGGGTGCTTGGAGGGTCCATTTAAAGGCTGACATTTTAAACACAATCTAAAGAAAACAGTGGCCTATTCATATGTTTTCCAGAAAACCTTTAGATTTTTATCAGAAATGGTTTTACGGGGGCGGGGCCGGACCGCCATGCTAACCGGTCGCATGCAGGAGAGGCTCCGGAGCGATCGGGCCTCTTAAGCTACAAATGGCAGATTATTATGATAACCGACAAGCCTACAAAATACACACGGCTGTGGGAGAGGTAGCGGACCCTGAGATCGGGAGCTTTGGACCCCATAGTGGAAGACCGAAGCTTCGAGGGCTGCGGCCTACTCGGGAGGGGAGCGAGGTGGACGGCCGCTGCCAGGCCTCCCTTTCCAGCTGCCACACGCTGATTGCCAGAGCAGCTTGCCGGTCCCGTTTCCCCCCCCTTTGGGCCGGGGGGGTCATCCCGGTCCCCACTGAGAAGAGAGGTGGTGAGGCTGGGGCACAAGAAACATCCGAGGCTAACCTTGCAAGATGGCGGCAGCTTCTGACTCTCCACCATCTACCCCTACAACACGGAGTCTCTCTAAGCTGCGACCAAGCCAACCACTCCGGCGGAGGTCCCCAAAGCCAGATACTCGAGGGATACAGCGCTGGGAGAGAGGGAGACCGTGCAAGTAACTGGATCCGCCGCCAGCAACAGACCCTCTCTGGGGGGGGGCCGGACACACGTGGCGAGCAACGGAGCCATGTTCGCAGCGTGTATCTACCAACTGGAGCTAAGCAGTCGGAACAGGACGTACCTCAATTCTCTCGTTATGTGCCGAGCAGCTGGGGTACCAGACCGGGGTCTAGGAAGACTGATCCTGGCATGCAAGCACAGAGACACCCGCAGCCCCAAAACATGTGGACTTTGTTAGAAACAGCAGCTACACGTAACCCACTGGCAGCTTCAGACCTAAGATGCACAGCGGTACACCGCTGCCACTTTGCCCTTTTTGGCCTCTTCTCCCCACCAGACCCCACCCAGAGCTTTGTAGCTGCGCGGGGTCCTGCTCGACTCCAGTGGTCACTTGCCTACTGGCTCACACGACCATTTAAGTTAATACCCCTCATGTCAGTGGTCTATTGCTTATAAATTTTCTACTTGGTCTTACATGCAGACATATATGATTCACAACGTTAAAAATCCATTGCTAAGAAGAATGTACATCCAATGCTTTCCCTTTTTGTCTCTTCTCTGACTACTACTATCTGACTTTAAGCTCCTGTCACTATGGCATAAATATTTACCCTTCTCAGAAAAGCAATGCCATAAGCCTTACCATAATCTAACTATTGTTGATACTTGCATAACATATACCACTAGATTGCCTTACTACGTTTAAAAAATGTTTTAAAAATGTGCTTTCACTTCTATGCCACATATGTGTACATCTATGTTATTGATGTGATTATGTTTGCTGTTGTGGCAACGTATATCCTACTGTCAAACCATGCACAACAAAAATAAAGAATTCAAAAAAAAAAAAAAAGAAATGGTTTTACATCCCCTTAACAGCTTTGTCCAAAAGAGCTATGCTATTTGGGATGCTATTTTCCACAACGAACCAAATATAAATTAAATAAGTTAAACCTTATTCCTATCATATTATGATTTAATGGCGGTCTCGTCAAATTAAAAGGATACTGGAAAGTTTTACAGCAGCAGTCCAAAAGACGCAGTAGTAACTTGCAGGCACCAACAATTTTCACAGAAGCAAGCTCAATAATAGGCTGACTGGGTACAGAATAATACTGTGTTGTTTCAGATTCATTCTTCCTATACAAAAACAGGGAAAATGACAGTAGCATAAGAAAACAACATTTCATAAAAATATAACAGTCAAAGATGACATTGCCCTCATGAATGACCATTTACTGTACAATAGTATTTTAAAGAATACTCAAACTACATAATAAGCATACAATACATTTGTGATTAAGCATTATAGTGATTAAAGGGACACAGCAGTTTTCTTGTATAGCTCCTGCAGTCCAACTGCACAATTCAATGTCATTTAGGAGTTATTAAATCACTGTTTTATAAAGCCGTAGTCACAACTCCTTGACTTGCAGTGTTACTAAACACTTTCTGTAATGAGAGATCTCAAAATGTCATTTACTGCTCATTCTGTTTAATTTAGAATTTCTTATCTCCTGCTATTTTAATTGCCTCTAAGACCCTGCATGAGCCTCCTTTGTGATTAAATGTATTGTATTTCTAAAAAGGTACTTAAAGAAACGCACCAGACACAAAAACAACTTCATCCAAATGAAGTTGTTATAGTGCCAGAATACCCCGGAGGCACTCTTGCCTCAAGAGGTTAACCATTCTCGATTGCTTTAACCCCAAAGTTGCCTCCAGTGACAATAACCACTCCCCACAGGCGGCATCTGGCTCTTAATTTTAGATATTGTGTCTGCTCATAACCATAAAAATAAATAAATCTCACCTTTAACCACGGCTGCGCAGGTTTCATCATCGCTGCTACAATTCCCCTGGCCGATAATACTTTTGATATCAGCCAATCCAATGCATCCCAATAGAGAATTATTGGGGCCTTATGGCACATGTGCAGCAATCGTCACATCAATTAAAATCTCCTCATAAAGAAGCATTATCCCAATATCTATGGTGAGTGTTTGGGGGGGGGGAACGCAGTTAGCAGTCCTCATGTCACAGGGACATCGCTGCATCTGGGGATAGGCTTTCTGAGCCCCTTTGACGCAGATTGTCCAAATCGAGATCTGCACTGTTGGTAGAAGACCGCTCTCCCGGTTCTTTGGCTGGCCGTGTGATCCCCATCTCTAGCTGTCCCCCCACCCCCCTGGACCGGCAGGAGTTATTCCGGTGCCCACTAGCCTCCTGTCCTGCCTAGCACACCTGCAAGCAGCCATCACAGCCCTGATCCCAAACGCTGTAAAGGCATCCAAGATGGCGGATTAACGCTCACCACACAAGCTTGGGATCACACACAATGTACAGCCTCAACAGAGCGCAATTGACCCAGTGATACGGCGCATCAACGAGACATTTGACCAATTCTGGGCGAAGCTAGAGGCCCAATTGATTGCAGCACCGGCTGGGAGCGAGATGGTGGCGGACGGGGAAACAAGGAGAACTTGGACTAAGTCACAAGTTACCGAGGCCGTGGTACAAGGATGCAGGCCTGCATCAAGGAATGGGGCTGAAGGGAAGCCTTATTCCACTCCTGGCATACACCTTAGCAGCCTTTGTTGGATCCCGGGCACCGGTGTCAGCTGATGTTGGACTCATATTCCAAGGCCTATAACGAAGGTCGCTTTGGAGTCTTCTTGCTGGCCGCTGACGCCATCCAAGACGCCTCTGAGCCTACAATTCTCACCATAAATCGTTCTTATAATTTTAATTTGGGATAGTTAAATGAATAACTGTGTTATGTTTCTGCTGACATGTTTATATTTATGATCGGTACTGGGCCGATATCTTCAGCATCTAAGAATGGCTTATCTTAAACAGGGCAGAGGCTGGCAGACGTAGGGGGTACCAGAGGCTCACACATCGTGTTCATTTAGCCTGAATGTTACGTTTCACTTATGCATAGCGAATCTGTAGTATTTTACTTCTGTAAGTTTTGTAAAGCATATCAGCATTTCGCAACTACAATGTCTAGTAGCTCTTATTACTGCAAGCATTTGTTCAATTTTCATAGCTAGACATATGTGCCAGGCTTGTGATTAACTCATACTTAAGTAACTATTCTTCTGACTCTTATCAACCTGTCCAGTTAGTCAACACTTCTGACCAGATTAGAACGTGTCTCATGTCTAGACTGGTTAGTTTAGTTTCACTTAACCATAGCATAAAAAAAAATGTGCAATTGTTCACCATCACCATGCCTTACAACTGTATTTTCTTGAACAATGTTAATACTGTAGATGCTTTTGGAGCAATGCAAGACTGTATATGCCTCTCTTTTGTGCACAGAAAAATAAAGAATATAAAAAAAAAAAAAAAAGAATTGCAAAAAATGTAAGGTAAAATAGCTGCAACAGGATTTTTTTGTTTCAAAATTGCACGTATTTGCATATGTTTTGCAAATCAGATTTATTCCCTAGACAGGAAATTGTAGTAAATTGAAAACAAGTAAGAGCTGGGATAGTTAAATGAATGAAAATATGGGCCTGCAATGACCTTAAATGGAAAAACACAGCTACATTCACAAACTCACTGGCTCTACCAACAGAATTAATTACTAAACTTACATTTTTTTTTTTTACAAATTAAAGCTGAATGGAAAACCGAGCCAAAATTAGCGGTTTCAACAACTTAGCTATTTTGCATCAGGTTTGCTATTCATATTTTAAATTCACTGCAATTCGGAGTTTATTGACTAACCCTGCAAGGGAGGTTATTCATGCGTTTAAAATTTACTGGCTTCCACACATTGTTATAGAGCAGTCACTTCTCTGGAGATTACACAATCGAGAAAACACTGAAAATCAACTGTAACTTGTGTTGCAGCCCGCTGTAATGATTATGGTGCCTGGAAGGCCATGGTAAGATGTCAAACCGTTTTAACAAGTTCGACAACTTACCTGGGGTCCCACCAGACAACTGTGGTTGCATTAGGCAAGAAATGCTGCTTTTATTAAGACACGGAGGCTCCTATTATGCTGCACTCTTTCTTTATTTCCCTCAGCAGCAAAGAAAAAAACTTTATAAACATAACCAATAATAACATTAACAGTCTCAGGTGTAATCTTCCTAGTAACAGGAACAGCCAATCAGGATCCACTTCTCCAGCATAATAGGCTCTGTCAACCAATCCTGTTCCTCTTTCTTTGCTGCTCCCTCAGTTAAGTATATCTGATCCCTCAGGCTCCTTAACTGTGGGATTAGTTTTATATTGAATTACTTTTATATTGTATTAATATTATATTGTATTATTTTCCTAGCATTAATTTCCTAGTATTAATTTTATAGTATTAATTTTATATATATTACTTTATTACTTGATTACTTGGTATTATTGTGTGCTACTGTGGAATACATTTCTAGGGACATCCTTCATAGATGCCCCTTTATTATTTTATCTGCTGAATTTTCTGACCCCCTTTAAGTTTTCCCCCGCTCCAGCCGATCGCCCCTCAGATCCTAATTTTGCAGGGGCTCGGGGACGTCGGCTGGAGCCGCACCCGGCGCTTCGCGCCCTCCTCCTCCCCCTGCCGTGCCCGACCGCCGACTAAAGAGCTCACTGAGCTCAGCTATCAGCTCCCTGCTCGCGGCGTGCTTGTGCGCGCTGAGCGCTACACATTTCGCCGCGAGCAGGGCTTACCGGACTCTCTGTCCCTCTGCACCGCTCCGGCGGCCATTTTCTGTTTTTTCCCGCGCGCGGCACGTAGCTCCACCCCCAACTCCCGGTCCTCGGAGTTGGGTTGCAGCTACAGTGGCGGTCGGACGGCTCCTTGCCCCCCTCCTCACCTGTCATTTAATTGTGCTTCTTGTTTTGTGAGTACTCGTTTTTCTCTTAAAGGTATATTTCCCCTTTCTCTCTTTGGGTTACTCAACCCATCTAGGTCAGCTCAGTTCATTTATTTAAAGGGCCAGTGGTATACATAATATGCCTGGGGACAAAGATGTACCCTCTGGGTCTCTTATCAATAATTTGGGGTCTGTTAAAACACCCCCAGGGGTACCTGAAATTGGGGCAACTATCCCCGCTGATTTTGACTCTACTGCTGATATGCAGCTTATGTTTGACAACACCATGTCCCATGTGGTGACTAAGGCCCTCACATCAGCAATGGGACTGATGTCTGAATCTCTATCACAGACTATTACTCACGCTATACTTGGGGCACAAAAGTCGACCCAACCGGTCGCTACCCATGCTTTGCCTGCAGTAACCCCTTCCCAACCTCACATTGGCCGCAAGGCCACTGCAAAAACTAAACACTCTTCAATCTCACAGATGGACAGCTACACACCTGTCACAGATGGCGCGCCTAATATACCACCGCGCAAAAGAGCCACTAGCCGGGCAAAATCGGCTAGGTTATGGAAGCGGGCAAAAGCCCAACTAGAATCTGAGTCTGATCTCAGCGAGATTGAAGAGGTCACTGATATGGATTCGGAGGATCCATCAGATCCCCAATCAGAGGGTATGGTCGACGACCATGACCCGAGTGCACAGATTGCACCTCCATCTGAGTCGTATGACATGGAGCTTAAAGTACCAGACGATGCCACCAGATTAGTTGACCCCTACGGGGAACCTCTGTTCGACCCCGATGACCTACGTCATCCAAGGTCAGCGGACTGGTCACCTTCGGCCCATGTGGCCAAATACGTGGCATCGCGGACTCGCAAACCTTTAAATAAGGTGACACGAAGCAAACTGCGGGCAGAATGCCCACGCCCCACTGTCCCTGACGAGGCCTGCAGAACACCTGCAGTTGACCCGAAAATCATTCAATTCTTGGGCAAGACTGGCTGGAAGCCTAATAAGGGCCTTGATTTCTCCCTGCGCAACTACCAGGACAAGATATTAGACATATTGGGCCCGGCAACAAAAATTTTTGATATGGTCGAAAGTGACCAAGAATTAGATCGTTCCGCCATAAGTGGTTGGATACAAAGAGTGATTTGCCTGATCGGCAATGCCAACTGTGCGGTGGCCACAGAGCGTCGCAAAGCGATCTTATTAAAGATAGAACCAAAACTGGTGAACATGGCTATAACCGAACCGGGCGCCCAGGCCCGTGGCCTCCTGTTCGGAGACAACTTTGTCAAGGAGCTTGGCTCCTTTGTTCATACTTTCACTGCCCTAGACAAAGCGCAGTCAAACATGCGCAAGATTTTCCAACCTAAGGTTTTTGGTGGGCCGGAAGAGCCAGGAGCCGTCTGTCCGGCCGTGTCAATAGGGGCTCGTTCCGACAGAGCCGTGGCTCCTACACTGGACATGCCTCCTTCACGGAGCACCGCAACACCCCGGTTTTCTTCCCACAACGTGGGCGACCATGGGTGGCTCGTGGACCACGTGGCTCCCGCCCAGGCAGACGACCTTATGGTAAGTGCTCTCCTATTTCCTTCTTCCCTATGGGCAGTGGGGGGCAGACTCCGACATTTTTCCCATGTATGGTCACACATCTCGTCAGATGCTTGGGTACTGAACACGGTCAGAGGGTACACCTTAGAGTTCATATCCCTCCCGATACAACTCTCCCCGCCACGGGGAATGCTGTTTTCTCACCAAGACGCCTCCCTTGTAACCAAGGAGGTTTCAGAATTGGCACACAAACAGGCCATCTTAGAGATCCCTATGGCTACCCCAGGGTACGTAAGCAACCTATTCTTAGTTGCCAAAAAAGGCGGCGGCGTCCGCCCAGTTATCAACTTGAAACAGCTCAACACTTTCGTGGCCTACAACCACTTCAAAATGGAGGGCATACACTGCCTCCGAGATCTCCTCCAACCGTTGGACTGGATGGTCAAGTTAGACCTACAGGACGCCTATCTTACGATACCAATCGCACGTCAGCACCAGGACTTCCTCCAATTCATATGGCAAGGAAGGAAATGGAGATTCACCTGTCTCCCTTTCGGTCTGTCCTCAGCCCCATGGTGTTTCACCAAACTTATGAAGCCCGTGGTGGCTCTGCTTCGAAGTCGAGGGGTTCGTCTCATAATCTACTTGGACGACATCCTTATCATGGGTCGTTCCAACCACATTCTCGACACCCATCTGTCATGGACTCAGACTCTTTTGCAAAATTTGGGTTTCCTTATCAATTGGAAAAAATCCATCCTAACCCCTACACGACACATAGAGTTTTTGGGTCTCATCGTGGACTCCACTCTACAGACCCTACAACTGCCGGCAGCGAAACTGACCACCATGAAGAAGGAAATCAGGCGTACTCTGACGACCCCCCTGATCTCCCTAAAACAATTGGCAAGAGTGGTCGGCCTCTTGGCGGCTTCCATACAGGCCATTTTCCCGGGCCCTTTACACTATCGAGCGCTACAGCGCCTACAAGCCTCCCATTTGAGAGACGGGACCGCATACACGGACATGATCGCTCTGGATACAGAAGCAAAGACAGAACTCAGATGGTGGCTATCCCATATGGACGCCTGGAATGGCCGAGCCATTTTCGGTACCCAACCGGATATGATCATAGAATCCGATGCGAGCTTGCACGGCTGGGGCGCACGCTGTGGCACTGTTTCTACCGGTGGCAGGTGGTCCGAAGTGGAGTCGATGCTTCACATCAATTGCCTAGAACTCCTGGCCGGTTCTTTTGCAATCCGCAGTTTTTCTCCAACTCAAGCCCGATGTGCCATCCTTTTAAGGATGGACAATGTATCGGCAGTCCGTTATATAAATCACTTGGGCGGCACGAAATCGAAGGTCCTGGCGAATTTGGCACGAGACTTTTGGCAGTTTTGCCTGGCACACGGCATTTCGGTCACAGCAGAGTACATTCCGGGCCTCAACAATACCACGGCGGATTGGTACTCAAGGCACCTCAGGGATTCCAGCGACTGGCACCTGGAACCCAGGGTCTTCCAAGACATCCAGTCCCTATGGGGTCCTCTGGACAAGGACTTGTTCGCTTCCCGTTTGAACACCCAACTCCCCAGATTTTTCAGCTGGAGACCGGACCCGGCAGCGCTGGCAACAGATGCCTTTACTCAGGACTGGTCCTCCAAAAGGAACTACGCGTTTCCTCCCTTTGCGTTGATTCCCCGCTGCCTGCTACAACTACGGCGACAGACGGGAACGGCAGTGCTCGTGGCGCCATTATGGCCGTCTCAACCATGGTTTCCTTCCCTGTTGGAGATGGCGATAGACGTACCCCGTACTCTCCCACACTTCGACTACCTACTTCGAGACCCGGACGGGTGCCCCCACCCCCTGATTCAGCAAGACTTATTACACCTCACGGTGTGGCTGATTTCCGGGAACCTTACTCAATCGAAGGAATTTCGGAATCGACTCTCCAACATCTCGAGAGCGCATGGGCACCCGGCACGAGACAAGCTTATAAATCTGCTTGGCGCAAATGGCACGATTGGTGCATGGAACGGAATTTGGATCCCATATCAGCTCCTCTGACTTCGATCCTGCAATTCTTAACCTCCTTATTTGAAAGCGGCAAAGCATATCGCACGGTGAACCTCTACAGATCGGCCATTTCAAACTCACACCAAGGCATCGAGGGCGCACCGATAGGACGCCATCCACTGATATGCCGACTCTTGCGCGGCATCAGAGTCACAAGACCTCCGCTACCACGCTATTCCGTACTGTGGGACGTCTCCATCATCCTCAACTTCCTCGAATCTTGGCCAGATAACGCAACACTATCTCTGAAACACCTGTCGGCGAAACTGGTTATGCTCCTATGTCTCATATCCTGCAAACGGGTCTCAGATGTTAGAGCCTTAGACGTCACCGCACGGTCCTACACTCCAGAAGGGGTCACTTTCGATATATCTCGGAGAACAAAAACCTCTACGAAGAAGGTGACATATCCAGCCTTTCCTGACAAACCTCTTTTGTGTCCGGTTCAATGTCTGCGAACCTATGAACTTCGCACCAAGGCGTTGCGGGACCCATCTAGGCATGAACTCTTCATCTCCTTCCAGAGACCACACCTACCTGTGTCTACCACGACCCTGGCTCGCTGGGTCAAATGGATCGTGGCTACGGCAGGCATAGACACTTCCATATTTTCGCCACATTCCATACGAGGAGCAATGGCTTCCAAAGCCTCTTCGATGGGTTGCCGCCTGGAAGACATTCTGAAAGCAGCCGACTGGTCTTCAGAATCTACCTTCCGTGACTTTTACTTCAAACCAATACACCACTTTGCAGGAACGGTGGTTTCTCAGCTTTCAACCAGCATAATAGGAGCCTCCGTGTCTTAATAAAATTCACAGATTTTACTATTACCATGACGTAAAGTCATGATTTTATTAATGACACGGAGGCGAGTATTATCCCTCCCACCCGGCGACGGGGGAAGGATAGACGGAAGTTGGGTAAGTTGACCTACGGTAAGTCATTTTACCATGTCTAGTTGTTACAGTTGTAATCGCCAGATGGTTACAGTCTAGTTATACTTCGATCAAGGTAAGTTTAGTTACGATCACTGCTTACCTAGCTGGTCACCCACATTTATAGGTTACACAACAATACTCTCTTGGACACAACACTGACCAAACACTATCTTGAACACCTATAACTATGCATACACTAAGTTTTATGCTAAGATATCACCATATTTTTCCTCTTTTACAGCATAATCTGCCCATCTATTCCAGGAATACCATGTTCTATGCAGTTCAACGTTTTATTGGATAATTATACTTCTTCGGGATTGCAAACAAAGAGGAACAGGATTGGTTGACAGAGCCTATTATGCTGGAGAAGTGGATCCTGATTGGCTGTTCCTGTTACTAGGAAGATTACACCTGAGACTGTTAATGTTATTATTGGTTATGTTTATAAAGTTTTTTTCTTTGCTGCTGAGGGAAATAAAGAAAGAGTGCAGCATAATACTCGCCTCCGTGTCATTAATAAAATCATGACTTTACGTCATGGTAATAGTAAAATCTGTGAATTGTCCTGTAGAAAAAAAAAGAAAAAAATAGCCACTGCAAAACAATGCTCATTGGCTGAGAGCACACATTCTCTCAGGCAATGAGCGCAGCCCTGCTTTGCTGTATAGAGCCATTCTCTATGGTTCATTGGAGGTCTCCTTTACCCAATTTATTCACCTCAAATATGATCAGTTTAACTTTTGTATTAAACATTTAACAAATTACATCACTAGCCAATTCGTCCAGGCAGAGAGAGAGCATTTATTGCAAAAAAGGAGAAACAGAGAAAACATTTATTAAACAGGAGAATTTAAATATTTTATGCTGACTACCAAGTGCCCAGTTACAGGACAGAGACATATAGTTTATACATCTAATTTTTAAGGCCATCACAAATAAGTATTTTTGAATAGAAGGCATAAGTAATTAGATGCTAGGTGAAGGCTTGGATTTAAGAATTGTAAGCCAAGCATAGAAAAGCATCAAATACATATAACATGGCATTATTATACAAGTGTAGAACATTTTATATAGAGCAAGGGTTAAGGGAAGGGCTATGCCAAACAAGTATTTCTCTAAACAGTTAAGTTATGCTGATTTGCAAAGTAAGTGATATGGTTTTAGAAGTTCAATATTGGCCAAATAACCTGTTGACTCACTAAGTGAAACTTATACACTTGAAACTTAAATGGATGACAAACCAAATGCAGCAAAATATCTGCTGCTGCAAACGATATTATTAGGAATATCCAAAGGTACATTGAGAATAAAAGACTGACGAATGGTCACACATTACACCAACTAGTAAATGAGAGGATAACTGAAAATTATTTGCAGGTTTGTCAAATCATATGATCACACAAGTTCTAAACAATCTTCCCAAACAACTAATAATGTAGCTTTGTCACATGGAACACTGTTATAAAGTGTAGCACAAGTGCATGTTTAACTTAATTTCTGTAGTTTATGGGTAGCCTTGACCTCATGCAAACCAATTTGAAAAACTACTAACAGACACCTCATTAGTTAATGCTATTTGCATCATGGATTTGCCCACCAACTGCACTCAGTCCTTCACAAACTTGGTGGGCCTGAATTTGGACTATTAGAAAAAAAAAAAAAAAAATTATAGTCAAAATCTACACAATCCTTACCCAATATAATAGGGACACAATTCTAGTATCTCTTGGATAGATCCATCCAATCCCATAGATTCAATACGTTTTATGCACTGGTCTACCTGATTAAAAACAGAAAACAAATATAGATAAAATAACAGAGTTAGCATTTTAAAATAGCACGAGCCATAAATCATTGCTCTTAGGTGACTTTTTTTTTTTTAAAGAGGGAAAAAAATAAAAAAAATAAAAAACAAACAAACCAAAATTTTAATCAAAGTCATTACAATCATTGTACCTGTTTTAAAGCCAAATATGGTTTATGCAAACTCAGGCGGTGGTGAAATACATAAAGCAGAGAATGCAGGGCAGCAATCTCTGTCTTTAGGATGTGGCTCCTCAAGGATGACTGTACAGCGAGACTTCTTTCAATAACATGCTTTATGTGCTTTTCTAATGAAAGGGAGAAAAAATAAATATGAATCTTTATTCACAACTAAAATAATGTAGATTGTGTTGTTAAAGGGACGCTATAGGCACCCAGACCACTTCATCTCATTGAAATGGTCTGGGTGCAATGTCCCTGTCTCCTTAACCCTGCAATGTTAATTATTGCAGTTCCTGGTATAGGTAAAGGAGATCAGAATTGGATAACTGGACTATGTCATTTGGACCCTCCTCTAGGGTCACATGTAGTTTAAAAAAAAAAAAAAAACTGAACATTCATGGGATCAGATCACAGCTGAAACACCTTTTGGTTACATTCAACACTTTCTTTTATAAGTGTATATTCTATTTGTCTATTTAAATTGTATGTGTTTTAAAAGTTTCTTGCACAATAAATTTATTAGCACTTTAAAAAAGTCCTCTGAAGCCTCAAGAATCTTAATTCGGGTGGTACCATCCCCTTTACATTGGCCCAAAACTTGTTACCCTCAGAGCCAGGATTCTAAGGCTCTGAAAAAGGTGTGCTTAATACCCATATTATACTTTTTTGGTATTTTATTAATTGAACCACACATTGGATGTCTCTCCCTTTTATCTTGCCAGAGTTAATATCAGCATAGAAGAGTGGTGGGATGCTGCCCTTAGAGCGTACTAGCTGTATTTACAGAGCCAATTTTATAGGCCCTTTTAAATGTGAGTAACCCATTGTTCTCATAACTAGAATGGTCATAATTATCATCTACACTAATATATATATATATATATATATATATATACACACACACACACACACACACACACACACTTGTCATGCACATTCCTATCAAGACCTAGAGGGGTAAGCCACTTTTTTTTTTTTTTTTTAAATATCTTGGGATGTGGTGATCTGGGTAAATACAGTGTATTTTTTTTAATATAGGTAATTACCGGTAAGTACATACTGCTCCAAAACAGTACGACATGAACTCAAGTAACTACTGATGTGCATAAAAAAGACTTTTGAGGAAACAGATTTCAAGTGAAATGGGTCATCTCTTTGATTATACTGGATATATCCTCAATATATCTTTAGAAGAGCTTGCAGTGTCCATAATATGAAAATGGCATTAAACCTTATTAAATATACTGAACAGGACCATGAGTTTCTATGACCTGAGCAGATGAGATGGTTGTTTTAGCATTAAATGTAAGGGCTTCAATTATGTTCTTTTAATAAATTACATACTCTGCTGCAGGATTCCTAGTTAAAACCTGGAGCTGTGCTGGATCCTTTCAAGTGAGAGTAGCACCTGCATTACACTCTAAATGTGAGCATTTCTTTTTGCTTAAAAGTTGGTGTTGTACATACATATTGCGCAATGACTGTGTTAAGTATTTTAAATTTTTTTTTCTCTTCATAATTTGAAAGTGGAGATCAGATAAACAGGTTTTTTTTGTGTGTTTGTTTTTTTTATTCTTAATGATGGTTGACACATGCACCAAATTATATTATTGATCGCTTACGTGCAAGGGGACACCTGTTCCCATCACAACCCACAGGTGATGGGACAATGGCAACAAAAATGTTGCCTTTTGCCAAAGATTGACAATTACATACATTGTCTCTTGTGTACGTGTTGAAAATAGTTTTTCCATAGAGATTTTAACTTTATGAAAAGCTCCAAAAGTGAGGTGGCTTGATGCACAGTGCTGTCAGAGGGTTACTTACAGAGTTTCTAGAGTGTCATTGTTTACAGTTAGAATGTACAGTGTTCTGCCACAGCCCGTGCACCATCCAGTAATGACCATGATATCACGGTACTTCACCTGTATCTGTTCCCAGTGGTAACTGTATGGAGGACTGAATGGCGGGACGAGGCACATGTAGCCGGTTCCATGGCTCTGACGTCATGCTGTGCCTGTACGGAGACAGAGTTCTGGATTGGTAATTAGGATTCGCTGTGATGCATTACCCTGCCCGGCTCACACTTGCACGTGTGTTTACCGCTCCACGTGCACAAACCCGGAACTTGCCTCCCAGCAGCAAACTACGTGACCTCCGACCCGATCACGATATCCAATCAAAAGCTAGAAACTGGTGGACCAATCAGGCGGGAGGACACCGGGAGATCGCAAGCCAATAAACTAGGAGCGTCCTTCTATTTCCGTTTGATTTTCAATACAGAAGCTTTATTTATAAAGATATACACGCACAGAGTGTCCTTGTTGATAAGATTCAGGAAGCAGCAATGCACATTTAGTATAAGCAGGGCAGCCTGCCATCTCTTATTACACCATGCTTCTAGTGCTGTGTTCTCTTAGTAAATGGAAAAACATAAAATTGTTCAACCCATCCCTGCTCTATTTGGTTCTCATCTATAGAAAAAATATTTTTGTCATCAGTCTCTAGAATACATAAAAAAAGTATTCTAGGGCATTGGGATGGCACAATATAGAGGTTGTTCTAAAGATTTACCAATGTCTGTGTCTTGCCCATACCGCCAACTGTGTGGAAACCCCATTTATGGCTCCTGATTTCTGCTGCCTGCACTCCCACACTCAGATTATAATTTTTTTATTTTAATTTAAATCCACCCAGACTCCCTACCTTTGGGAGAGCTGGGTGGATTTTTTTACCTGGTGTTCAGTGGGGCTGCTGGCCGGGCTGTTTAGGCAGGTGTGCAGTCGGCGGCCAGTTGAAGTCCATGTGGGTGGCGAGGGAGCGCTGATTTGGGTGCGCTGCAGAGTGATGCCGGGAGCCGGAAAATAACAGAGAGGGAGCTGAGTAGGGAGAGTTCACAAATCAGTGCTCCCTCACTGCCTGCCTGGAGTTCAGATAGCTGCCAGCCCAGAGGCTTACAAGGCATTTGGGGGCAACGTTTTTTGCCGCCCATGGCAAATGCTTTATTTTCCTCATGGCAAATACACCGCTAATAATGGGCGTCCTTCTTTGCCCATTATACCACAAATTAACAGTAGAACAGTAAAGATTCATCAGATTCATTCCCACTATGCTCCTTAAAATGGTCCAAATGGGCGCATTAGAATCCTCCTCATAGTTGCCGAGTTCAGACAGACGCATTAATATGAGCTTTCACCCTTTTCCACTGTCTAGCTGATTTTGCTAGTGGCTCTTTTACGCGTTTGTGAATGCGAAAATCAGTGACAGGTGTGAAATTGTCCATCAATTATTTTTGGAGAAGTGTTTGGTTTTTGCCAGAGCCTAGCTGCTCTGTTTTGGTGCCATGCAGGGGTTTAGTCGCCTGAGAGGCCATAGGGACTGACCACTGAGTTCGTAAAAAGGTTTGTGTGATGATAGATAGAAAGGGAGTTAGACATCACTCCCATAGCCAAAACTAGGTCCTTAGTCATTGTCCTTGATATGGAGGAGTCCAACATTGTTTGGAACTCATCAGAGGCCAGGAACCAGGCTTTGTCCCCAGAGACTGAAGATGAAGTCCTCAATAGACTACCTGAAGCAATAGTTTGTGTGATATTTTCATACTAACAGTCAGAAGGAAGAGCCATTTCATCAGACTGCATTACTGAAGGCTAGTCAAATGAAGATACATGTAGTAGAAAGAGGGGGTAGTACCTTAGACCTTAGTATATTCTCAGAGGTTGTGTTCTTTGTGGTAGTGTGGTGGAATCTCGGTAAAAATAAATTTAGTAGGCCGAGATTACCACGTGGCATGTGTACGTGCATATGCTGACGTATCGATCAGTTGGTTGCACGAGGCAAGATACGATCAGTAGTGTACGGAGCATGTGCAAGAATACAGGATGTAGTATTCCCCTCCTCCATTGTGCTGGACAAGCCATGCGGTCAAGCAGGAAGTTAATTCTTATTTGTAATGATTGGTCAAGAGAATGTGCGGGTGGAGCTTAATATGGGAGGAGTTATGTGCCTATATAGGGAGCCTGCACTATTGTTCAGGGCTCAGAACTTGCTGTATTTTTGGTGACATTAGTCCCTCTGAGTCCCGATCGGTGATCCAATAAAGAATCTCTTCCTTCCTGAAGAAACCTGTGTCCATCCCTCTGTGCTTTGCTTCCGTCAGTTTCTCCGGTATCATTTGGTGCATTGGCCGGGAAGCTCATCGTTCAACGGTAGCTGAGAGGCAGAGGCGTGAGACGGTCTATCTTTGCCCACGTTCTCTACGGCTGCACCCCTGAACTTCTGCGTGGACCTCCCTTCGTCTCGGCGCCACTGGTCTGTTGTCCAGGAGATCATCGGCCTCTACGTAAGAAGTGCTGGGGTGTCCCCGTCGATGAGTGTGAACTCAGGTTCAGGAACGAGGAGGTAAGACAACTGCTGTTTTAGACGGCAGACCCACTAGGGGTATACCGATTGTGCGGTAGGCCCAAAAGGGGTTTAAATCTGTGTATGGAATCTGCCCCCTCTGTCGGAGGGAAGGAGCGAAGGCGCACCGCTCGATCGAACGCTCTTTAGTAAGACCGTTTGATCTGGTTAGTCAGGCGGGGTCCTGTGTAAATAGCCCTAGCCGGACACCGGTGTCTTGTCTAGACTAGCGTTCTAGGGTGTATATTACGTTCGCTAGGTCGGAGGGACCGGGAGACTAAGCGGCGCCTGTGTAAATTCGGTTCGCTAGCTCTCAACCTATCTTGGCTAAGTGGGAAGGCGTGTAAATTTGGAACCCACTAGACTTTTGATAGAGTAAATAGACTAGAAGGGCAATTTTGTAAATTTCGCCCTCTAGTTCGCTATATGTGGTGTTTGGGCAGTGTGGCTAACCAAAACGGGTGTATATAGTTTTAGGTAGTCCATTCAAGGTACTGGCCAATAGTTTAGTTGGGATTGTAAATGTGTTAAAGATTGTTAGTAAAGTGTATATCTTGTTAGATAGCGCGAGCTCAGCCGTCTAGCGAGAGTGTTAATAGTGTGTTGCTGTATCATAGTGCACGGTACCATAACCCTGTATATTTACTGACACTGTATATAAGTACTAATCATTGTCGTCTATTGCATGTTTAACACCGTAACCACTAATAATTGTATTGTGACCTTAAATTGTGCTTTGACCTATGCTAACCGTACTGTAACCGATACTAGTAAAAGACGATGTTACTGGGGTGTGTTATAGACGGGTAATTCATATATAGAGAATTATAGCGTGGGTGACTGTATAGTTTCGCCAAAGGGCATAATATTGATTATTTAGTGACTGGTGTAACAGCTGTGTGTGTACGGGAATTCCCTGAGTGATTATTGTGTTATTGTGTACGTTTCACTCGGTAACTGTACCACGTGGTGCTGTTGCCAGAGGAAACGGGTGTGACTGTTGAATAAGAACGCGTGCATAGTATTCGTTGTCAACGACGTTCCATTGATAAGTATGGGCGCGTCAGAGTCAACGATTTCGGATCCCTTAGGTTGTATGGTAAAGAATTTTAAAAAGGGATTCAAAACATGTGATTTTGGGGTTAAAATGTCTCCTGTACGTTTGGTCACTTTGTGCACTAGGGAGTGGCCTATTTTGGTTGCGGCATGGCCGCCGCGTGGCAGTTTGGATCCAACCCTGGTACAGCGTGTACACGTGGCTGTGTCAGGTAGGCCTGAACTTTACGGACAGTTTCCATACATTGATTGTTGGGGGCAGGCCGTAAACGACTCGCCAAAATGGATCCGGATATGCCACGAGGAGCAATGTCGCCTCATGGTGGCCAGGACTTGTTTGTCCACTAGGACTGGTGTTAGGCCCATTTTGGACACGCCCCCTGAGTCCGAGATCCCTTTGCCGCCTCCTTACTTTCCTTTAAGAGGAAGTGACGCGAATGCAGGAAGCTCTGCACCCCTTCCCCTATTGCCCCCATCCACTTCCGCTTCCTCCTCCAGTACAGAATCCACCCCCCCTCGTATTAAAACTCCCCTTCCGGAACCAGGACCAACCCCCATTAGATCTGAATATCCTGATTTGGCGCCACTTCAAACTTCCGGTCAAGCTTCTTCTAGCTCGGCTCGGAGTATACTATTCACTAACTTTTCCCAAAATCAAGTTCCCACATCCTCATGCCCTATTACCTCTCGACCGGAACCTTTAACTGACGCCCCTCCACGTAGCCCCATACTAACCCGACAACTGACCGGTACCCAACAATTAAAACATTATCAGATGCCTCTTCGTCTGAATCCTGGGTCAGCCTATATCGATGCCGCAGGTCAAATGGCACATGCTGACCCAGTCTTCGTATATGTCCCGTTCACGACTACCGATCTCTTGAATTGGAAGACCCACAATTCCTCGTACACTGAGAAACCACAAGCTATGACCGATCTGTTCACCTCGATAGTTCAGACACATAACCCGACATGGGCTGATTGCCAGCAGTTATTAATGACATTGTTCAATAATGAGGAAAGGACAAGGATTAACCAAGCGGCCATTAAGGCGCTAGAGGAGAGAGCCCGTGCTTTAAATCAAGCCAATCCGGCAGCATGGGCCGCAACACATTACCCTAACACCGATCCTGACTGGAATGTAAATGGCGCAGATATGGCTCAACTTAAAGCCTATAGAGATGCTATAATTGCTGGCATGAAAGCCGGAGGGAAGAAAGCTATTAACATGTCGAAGACAGTTGAGGTGATTCAGAAAAGTGATGAAGCGCCCAGTGTCTTTTATGACCGATTATTGGAGGCATACCGCTTGTATACCCCCTTTAATCCGGAAGACGCTGATAATTCCCGAATGGTAAACTCCGCCTTTGTCAGCCAAGCTTACGGAGATATTAAGCGCAAGCTACAGAAATTAGAAGGGTTTGCAGGTATGTCTATCACCCAACTAATGGAGGTAGCGAACAAAGTATATATGAATAGGGAAACAGAAAGTAAGAAAGAGGAAGAGCGCAAGATGCGTAGAAAGGCAGATATGCTAGCGGTAGCGATCGCAGGCGTAGATAGACGGGGCCCAGATAGAGGCGATGGTAGATGGAATAGGGAGCCTTTGAGTAGGAATCAGTGCGCGTACTGTAAGGAAGAAGGGCATTGGAGGAACGAGTGTCCGCAAAGAGAGCAGTATGAGAGAGACTTACCCAGGGCAGGTTACGGAAACTTTAGAGGCAGAGCGAGAGGTAGAGGAGGCCCCGGAGGGAGTAATGGTAATAGAGGGAGTAATGGTAATAGAGGGAGTAATGGGAACAGAGGAAGTGTAAGGGAAGATAGGTACTATCCAGCAGCGCAAAGGTCCCGCGATAGAGAAGGTAGGGACTTTGTGGGATTGGCTGACACGGTCATGGAGGACTATTGATACCGACCGGGCTCCATCCCCCTTGGTCGAGCGGAGCCTATGGTCGATGTATCAATAGGGGGAAAAAGGAGTGCGTTTATGATCGACACTGGTGCTGAACATTCGGTGGTGACTAATCAAGTTGCTCCTCCATCTGGAAGAACTATTACTGTAATAGGAGCAACTGGAAGAAGTGCTGAAAAACCGGTTCTTAAAAGTCGACTCTGTACATTGGGAGGCCACGTAGTAAAACATCAATTCCTTTATATGCCTGAGTGTCCAGTCCAATTGCTGGGACGTGATATGCTATCCAAATTACAAGCGCAGATTACGTTCCTACCAAATGGAACAACATCCTTAAAGTTTAATGGACCCTCAGGTATTATGACATTGTCCGTACCAAAGGAAGAAGAGTGGCGACTTTATACAGTGTTGACTAGCCAAAACCCGAGGAGTGATGAATCCTTATTTAACATACCAGGAGTTTGGGCAGAGAACAACCCACCAGGACTGGCCCGCAAAAATTCTGTACTTCCCCCTGGAACACCCCATTGCTGCCTGTTCAAAAGCCCGGTACAGATGAGTATCGACCTGTGCAGGACTTGAGAGCAGTCAATGATGCGGTTGTTAGTATACATCCAGTCGTGCCCAATCCATATAACCTGCTTGCTTTAATTCCGGGCGGGGCTACTTACTTTACAGTCTTAGATCTCAAAGATGCCTTCTTTTGCCTCCGAATTGCCGCAGAAAGCCAATGTATCTTCGCTTTCCAATGGGAAAATGCTGTAACGGGCTCGAAACGCCAAATGACCTGGACAAGATTGCCCCAGGGGTTTAAAAATTCACCTACCCTATTTGGTTCAGCTCTAAGTCAAGATCTACTAGATTTCGAGTCTATCCCAGGAGAGTGTGTATTATTACAATATGTAGATGACTTGTTGATAGCAGCAGTTACAAAGGAAGTATGTCAGCAAGCAACGCACGATCTACTACACATTCTCTGGAAGGCAGGATACAAGGTGTCAAGAAGGAAGGCTCAGTTGTGTTTGCCAACTGTCAAATATCTGGGATTCCATATCTCTGAAGGTCAAAGAATTATGGGGCCAGAGAGAAAAGAAGCTGTGTGCCAAATACCGATACCCAGGAATAGAAGACAAGTGCGAGAATTCTTGGGGGCAGCAGGCTTCTGTAGGATATGGATTCCCAGCTACGCGATACTGGCAAAACCTCTGTATGCAGCTATCAAAGGTACAGAGCACGACCCCTTCTTATGGACTCAAGAACAGCAAACGGCATTCGAAGATGTGAAGAGGGCTTTGATGAGTGCCCCAGCATTAGGTCTACCTGACCACACACGGCCATTCTACCTGTATGTACATGAGCAAAGAAGAATGGCTGTGGGAGTATTGACACAGTACTTGGGATCATGGCAAAGACCTGTTGCCTACATGTCTAAGCAACTGGATGCAGTGGCCAGCGGACTTCCACCTTGTCTAAGAGCTGTAGCTGCAGCCGCCCTGCTAGTAGCTGAAGCCGATAAACTCACTCTGGGTCAAGAACTTTATGTACGAGTTCCACATGCAGTACAGACGTTGTTGGATTACAAAGGAAATCATTGGTTTAGTAACAGCCGTATGACCAAGTATCAAGCAATGTTGTGTGAAAACCCAAGAGTGCATTTAGAGACTGTAAATACCTTAAATCCAGCTACCCTTTTGCCACAACCTACTGAAAGTCAACATGATTGTTTGGAAGTAATGGATGAAGTATTTTCAAGTAGACCAGATCTTCGTGATTTTCCCATCCAGAACCCTGATGTTCAATATTACACCGACGGCAGTAGTTATGTAAAAGAAGGGATCCGCTATGCAGGATATGCAGTAACAACGATAGACAAGGTGATAGAAGCTCGGCCACTGGCAAAAGGAACATCAGCACAAAAGGCAGAATTGATAGCACTGACACGAGCGTTACAATTGGCTGAAGGTTTAAGAGTGAACATCTACACGGACTCCAAGTATGCGTTTTTAACCACTCATGCCCACGGAGCTTTGTATAAAGAAAGAGGACTATTGAATTCAGAAGGCAAAGAAATCAAATACGCAGCTGAGATCCTACAACTATTGGAAGCAGTGTGGGAGCCGAAAGAAGTCGGTATTATACATTGTCGGGCGCATCTGAGAGGAGATGGTGATGTAACCAAAGGGAATCGGATGGCAGATAGTGCAGCTAAGCGTGCTGCTGAATCAGGAAGACAGGAATATGTGGGGCATATAGCTGCTCTTATACCAACTCCACTGTCTCAATGGACTCCAATTTATACAGCTCAAGAAGAGGAGTGGTTAAGGACTGAACCTGGAAAGTATTTGGAGAACAAATGGTATCAGTTAGAAGATGGAAGAATAGTTATTCCAGCATCACTAGCGGTAGAAATTGTCCAAAACTATCATAACGGGACACATTCTGGGAGAGACAGTACAGAAGAATCTCTCAGAAAACATTTCTACATACCAAGATTGTCCAACTTGACTCAGGCCATTGTACGTAGATGTGTAACGTGTGCTAAAAATAATGCAAGACAAGGACCAGTAAAGCCACCAGGAGTCCAGTTTATGGGGGGACTTCCCATGTCCGATTTACAAATTGACTATACAGTGATGCCTAAATCGGGTGGACATCGCTACCTGCTGGTAGTGGTGTGCACCTATTCAGGCTGGGTAGAAGCATGTCCTACTCGTACAGAGAAAGCAGGAGAAGTCGTGAGATTCCTGCTACGAGAAATAATACCCCGATATGGACTACCCTGCTCTATAGGATCGGACAATGGTCCAGCTTTTGTTCATCAGTGCCTACAACAATTGACTCATATGCTTGGTATAAAGTGGAGGCTTCATACGGCATATAGACCCCAGAGTTCTGGTAAGGTAGAGAGAATGAATAGAACTATTAAGAATCAGTTGGCTAAAATGTGTCAGGAAACCCAACTTAAGTGGAACGTTCTCTTGCCCATAGCTCTATTGCGAATCCGTAGTACACCTACCAGAAGGATGGGCCTCTCTCCTTTTGAAATCATGTACGGGCGACCACCTCCCGTGCTTGGTAACTTAAGGGGGGATTTGAGTCAGTTGGGAGAAGGAATTACCCGGCAGCAGGTTGTAGAGTTGGGTAAGACTATGGAGGAGGTACAGAAATGGGTACAAGATAGATTACCTGTGAATATTTATCCCCCAATTCATAGTTACCACCCAGGCGACCAAGTGTGGATTAAAGAGTGGAATAATGTGCCGTTAGGGCCCAAGTGGAGAGGTCCTTATGTTGTTCTTCTGTCTACCCCTACAGCGATAAAAGTAGCCGAAGTGGCTCCGTGGATACATCACTCCAGGGTTAAACCAGCAGCAGCCGATTCCTGGCAAGTTACAGCAAATCCAGAGAATCCCTGCAAGATCCGGTTAAAACGCACGACTCAGTCGGAGTGACGAGGAACCTTGTAGATTACAAATTTTATTGTTTCAGAGACTTGGTAAGTGAGTGAGAAGGCCATAATAAAGCCTGTCCACTCACCAACGAGTGTATAAGTCAGGGAAAGTCTTGAGGGGACCCCTGTGAAGACGAGCAGAACTCCATTCCCTGCAGTCCTTACATCCTGGAAGCTGAGGTGCCTTCACACGGACGAAGACTGAGGATGACGACGAAAGATGTATTTTTAATAATGTTTATTTATGTGTATTTTTATATTCAGGAAGGTAGAGGTACCAACACTCCTAGCTGTGAGGTATGCATTAAGACTACAAGAACAGGTAACCATATATCCCAGACCCTAATTTGGCATTCACAATATGAGTGTAAAGCAGATGTATCAAGATGTAGATACTTAAATATAGAATATAGTGTGTGTCATTTAGGAGTAGGAGAACCTAAGTGCTTCAGTCCTGAGTATCAACCCCGTACAATTTGGTTGACTCTCAGAAATGGAGATTCTCAGGGGACCCTAATTAATAAGACGGTATTAAAATCCGTATATTCTTCAGGTGCTCTGCTATTTGATGCGTGTAAAGCAATATCAAGTGGTAGAAAGCCGTGGAATGTATGTGGGGATCTTAGATGGGAGAGGACGTATGGGTCTAACGATAAATATATTTGTCCCAGTAGTAAAAATAAATATGTAAGTCCAAGATGCCCAAATAGAGATTATAACTTCTGCCCATATTGGTCTTGTGTGGGGTGGGCGACTTGGGGACAGACAGCAGACAAGGACATGATTGTGACTAAGTTGCCTACTAATCCATATTGTAAGTCTATGGAATGCAATCCAATCCATATACTTATAAATAACCCTGACAAGTTCTTAGATAAATATGGTAATTTATTTGGGTTTCAAATATATGGGACGGGTTTAGACCCTGGGACAATATTGTTTATAGGGATAGAGACTGATACGGTAACCTCCCAAACTCATCAAGTATACCATTCCTTTTATGAAGAGATGAGCATAGATAATAAGATCCCCCATAATGCTAAAAACTTGTTCATTGATTTAGCCGAGAGTATTGCCGGTAGTCTTAATGTTACCAACTGCTATGTGTGTGGAGGTACTAACATGGGAGACCAATGGCCTTGGGAAGCAAAGGAGGTAATGTCCGGTTCTGAGACAGTTGACCAATTAATATCTACACAACCCGACTATCATATGAGTGTTAGAGGTAAATCTGAGTGGAGATTGAAGACCTCCATCATAGGTTATGTTTGCATAGCGAGGAAAGGAATGATGTATAATACTTCTGTAGGAGAATTAACTTGTCTAGGGCAAAAAGCTTATGATGATGATACAAAGAATACAACTTGGTGGTCGGCTTCAAATGTCTCAGAACCATCTAACCCGTTTGCAAGATATGCCAATTTAAAGGACGTATGGTTTGATCTATCCATCACATCTAACTGGAGAGCCCCAGCGAATTTGTACTGGATCTGTGGTAAGAAGGCCTATTCGGAGTTACCACAGGACTGGGAAGGGGCATGTGTGTTGGGTATGTTAAAACCATCCTTCTTCTTGTTGCCTATTGAAACAGGTGAGACTTTAGGTGTTAAAGTGTATGATGTGAATCATAGGAAGAAAAGGGGACCCATAGAGATAGGTACCTGGGAAGATAATGAATGGCCTCCCCAGCGTATTATAGATTATTATGGGCCAGCCACGTGGGCAGAGGATGGTACCTTTGGTTATAGAACCCCTATTTATATGCTCAACCGCATTATAAGGTTACAGGCGGTGGTTGAGATCATTACTAACGAGACATCACAAGCGCTCAATCTTCTAGCGAAGCATAATACCAGGATGAGGACAGCAGTTTACCAAAATAGATTAGCCTTGGATTATCTTTTGGCAGTAGAGGGAGGTGTATGTGGGAAGTTTAACCTGAGCAATTGCTGTCTTCAAATAGATGACGAAGGGCAAGCAATAGCTGAGCTTACTAGCCATATGGTTAAACTAGCGCATGTGCCTACTCAGGTATGGAAAGGGTACAATCCAAGTAGTTGGTTTGGTAGCTGGTATGAGTGGTTTGGAGGGCTTAAGGCAGTGGTAGGTGGAGTCCTACTGATTTTAATGTTGTGTCTACTCCTGCCGTGTCTTATACCCTTAGTAGTTAGGTCTGTGCAAAGCCTGATAGAAAATATAGCAGAGAGGAAGGCTGCTGCACAGATAATGGCAATTTATAAATATAAGGCTCTAGATCAGGGAGAACCAATGCAGGAAGACGAGTGTTGAAGATTCACATCATAGGATAAGTCTGGTCTGGTTCAAAGGTAACTTGTGGTGTATGCAAACCAAGGTTAAGTGATGCCTCAAGTAATTGTAAAATATCAAGAGGCATCAAAGGGGGGAATGTGGTGGAATCTCGGTAAAAATAAATTTAGTAGGCCGAGATTACCACGTGGCATGTGTACGTGCATATGCTGACGTATCGATCAGTTGGTTGCACGAGGCAAGATACGATCAGTAGTGTACGGAGCATGTGCAAGAATACAGGATGTAGTATTCCCCTCCTCCATTGTGCTGGACAAGCCATGCGGTCAAGCAGGAAGTTAATTCTTATTTGTAATGATTGGTCAAGAGAATGTGCGGGTGGAGCTTAATATGGGAGGAGTTATGTGCCTATATAGGGAGCCTGCACTATTGTTCAGGGCTCAGAACTTGCTGTATTTTTGGTGACATTAGTCCCTCTGAGTCCCGATCGGTGATCCAATAAAGAATCTCTTCCTTCCTGAAGAAACCTGTGTCCATCCCTCTGTGCTTTGCTTCCGTCAGTTTCTCCGGTATCAGTAGTTGAATATGTAAAAGAGAAGAATACAGCAAAATATAGTGTAGTATATTCTGTACAGATAAATATATAAATGAACTTACAGAGTGTAGAGCTTGAGTAGCTTTACTTTGATGCACCTGGGCGGTATAATCCCTGCCCAAGTATAACTGGTTTCTTCTTTTTATAAAGTGCTCAATGAATGAGACCTTCAGGCAGAAAGGGTGGCTCATGATAGTATGTGCCCCACCCAAGGACCTTGTAGACAATATTGTCGTGTTTTATGCAGATAGAAATAAAAATATAGTGCTTACTGCTAACAACATACAATCATTAAAACAAAATGAAGAGGTACTAACTAGTGAGGTGCAAAATTAAGTTTTGCTCAGTCCACAGCGCTCAGGTGGTATGTTCCCTACCAAAGGAATGTGTGTCCACGCTCCAACTGAAAAGATCATGGTACGTCCAGGGATATATTTTAAATGAACTATTTTATTTAACAAGTTAATAGAGAAGAATAAATAAAATAGTAAAAGCAATACAAATAAGAAAAAAAAAATTAAAATGTTTCACCTTTACAGAGGCTTTTTCAAAAGTGTTACATGGACTTACATAGCATATATAGGGAGCACATTTAAATGTAACTGTCACATGACGTCATAGTCATGTGATCAATAAATCAAATAAAATACACCTTAAAATAACATTACTTAATTAGTAAACAATATATATATAAGATTTGTATTGATTTTACTATTTTATTCACTCTTATATAGCAATCTAAGAACAGAGCAGAAAGACTAGTTAAAGTACACTGGTGTCAGATGTGGAAACAAATTATACATCTTATATTACAAACACACAAAAAACTACAGTTTAAAGACATTTTAGACAAAAAGGAGGAGATATAAGAATGGGAGGCAAGGGAAATCACAATTACAAAGTGGAAAAGGATCAAAAAGGAGTACGTATACCAGAAACAAAAACCTTTACAACAAGGACAGAAGACAAAGTTGTTAATTTGACTTTCACGTCCACTATGTTCTTAGATGGAATGGAGGCAGGTATGCTGGCAACAATATCATTAATACTTGTATCCCCAGTTAAATCATTGCTAGGAAATAAAACACTGTGACTTGATTTTAAAATCTTTTTTTTTTTTTGCTTAATCATTTAACTTCTTTTTCATAGAATTAGCATGTCATTTTCTTTGTTGCACATAAACTACATCATTTTTATAATAATTATGATTGCGTAAAAGTTTATTCCTTATTCTTTCTGACAGTTCTTCCAACTTGTAACATTTACTTTGATAGAGATGTTCTACAAGGTCTACATAAAGAACCAAACCTTCATATAATTTAATAGATTCTTGAATTGAACATATCTGAACAGATTAGACATCTAATTGCTGTTGGTTGAGTGTCATCAAGACCTATTAAAGATCAAAGAACATGCAGTCCGGTGGGCATTCCAACTATTTATTAAAGTCTTTTCGTGTCCTTGAATAGTACAGGGCTTGACAAATTTGCTTTGAATCTATGAGCCAGCATTTAACTTATACAGATAATGAATGTATTCTAATGTGACACCATAGATAGTTTATGCAATTTGTCAGTTTTTTTTACTAAGCTTTTTGTGGCCATGAACATGCCTTATATTCCTAGAATGAAAGTACCAATGGTTGTCAGCCTTTGAAGGATCAAACGTCTTCACTGATGGATTCATGTTGGTCATTAACAAATCACTTTTACTTTCTTGCTGCATTGATGATCTGAACGTGTACACTCTAACTATCCCTCCTGGGGACAGTTATCAAGCACCTGGCCAAAAGTTAGGACAGTTTAACTATATTGTGTAACATGTTAGAGAGTGAAGTTTGTTTATCACGGTCCAGAAAATCTTGTTTATATTTAAACACTGGATGTGTTAGAAAGCATATACAGCAGTATACTGATTATACGTTTTGAATAAAGAATTTTAAATGATCAAAATTCAAATGATCTATGGACAATACAGGATGTTTGATGTGTGCAAATATGTATGCATCACTTTATTCAAAAGTAACAATCAGTATATTTTTGCACATGTATTATACTTACAGAAATAGAATATAAAGTAAAGTGGATTTTCTGTACCCTTCTAGCTGCTCTATGGGCAATTTAATGTGCTTAAGTCTGTCTAACAAGGTACAGAAAATAAACAGTACTTTATATCATACTCCTGCATTTTGGGAGTTTGTAATTAAAGTGATCGTTTTGTATACTATGGATGCATCATTTATGTCAAGCTAACAACAACACAAATGAAATAAGTAAAAACCGCAGACACAAATAAATCAAAATTATTGTTATTTTTTTTACTTTTAGATTTTAAAATAGCTAATTACCCTACAGTGTGGGCTCAGATGGCTTAACTCTTGTCTTTCACTCAAACAAGATCTCTTTCTCTCAAAGACGAGATCGTTCATGCGCAACGTTTCATCACATAACGTTTATTATTATTATTATTGCCATTTATATAGCACCAACAGATTCCATAGTGCTTTACAAGTCTTAAAGTCCTGACAGCTTGGCGGAGATCATCGGCAGGCATTCGTGTTAAATGGGCTGACAAACAATCAGGCGCCAGGACAAATTTCCTAGTCATCATGGTGACTTGGGATTTTTGTCAAACCCTGGACTAGTTGGTGTTATATAAATCCATATACTTCGTGTAATATAGCTGGTTTGAATATACTTCTGCAGGAAAAAAAATCCTTTCACCATGTTTTTACTTTCTTAAAGGAGCTCTATAGTTTCAGGAATGAAACATGTATTCTTGACACTACAGTGCCTGTGTGGCAATTTAGATCCTCGGTGCCCCTGTCAGAGCAATGTAAAGGTGTTTTTACTCATCTTTTTTTCCACACCATAAAACTTCAATTTTGATGATCTCAGCCAATCCAACACTTTCCGATTGGGAGGCTATTGTGCATGCACAGCAAAACACCACACTGCACCAATCAGAATTAATGCATCTCTATGGGAATCATTCAGTGTCTCCATGTCGAGCGTAGCACAGGAAGCACCTGTAGTGGCCGTGTGAGTGACTGCCACTAGCAGTGCTCTAGGTACCAATGTAAGCACTGCCTTATCTCTGAAAAGGCAGCTTTTACATTGCAAAGCCTGCAGAGACTGACTGTAGACACCAGAACCACTACATTAAGCTGTCGTTGTTCTGGTGGCTATAGTTTCCCTTTAATAGTTAATTTACTCAACTGTTTGACATTTTAAGAATTTTTTTTGTCATCAGCTGTTTGATTGCTTGAAGACACAATTTAAAAAATCCCCGCTTATGGGATTTGTAGTGGGTACCTCTCCGTCACTGGTGTCCAATTCTGAAACACACAGACACACGCAGGGAGATCCTGTCGGAAACATCAAGCTAAGAAATGATGGAAACCAAGAAAATGTCCCCCTCCTCAACACCGCATCTATGATGTTTCAGAATTGGACACCAGTGATGGAGAGGTACCCACTACAAATCCCATAAGCAGGGATTATACCGCTGAACACGCTTTACCCCAGAGCTGGATATAAGCTCCTATAAATGTGAGTTCTCTACCATTATTTTCTATTACGCTCATATTTGAGCTATACATTTTGCACTATTGGTTGTCCCTCTCTTTTATCTTCTATATAAGTGGAACCACTCCAATATCCGAAGACCTTATCTTTGCATTCATCTCCTTAAAGACCAATCGTAAGAACACATAAGTTGGACTTAGCTTTAAAATTTGTCTCTTTTATTGGAATTGGACTTTGCTTATCTCCTATTATTTAATGTGGTGCAGCCTTTTTTATTGTTGTTTTTAGAAATCAATGTAATGCCTGATATTATTGCAATATTGTGAACTTATAGCACCACCCTGTCACATACTGTTAGAATGTTGATCATCCCATGGGCCTTTAAAAAATACATAATTACATATTAATTGTATGTTTCATTACTTTTTTGTTTTAAAGACCTTATGGCCCTATGGTGACTATATAATCCTTCTCTTACAATATTCATCACATATAAAATAAGTTCAAAATCTGAAATGGCCAGTCTATGAACAATACAAGTGGGAAACTATGACATACTTTATTGACTTACATAAAACAAAATTATCTTACTTGCGTTATGACAACTATTAGTTTATGCTAAACACAATATAATGAACAAAACAACTTTTAGATATAGTAAACAAATAACCTTTGAAATGTAAGAGGAAACTTACAACGTTTGAAATTTTCCAGACAACATTTTCAAACCACATTTAAAATGTTCAACAGTTTTTTTGAATCCATGACAATACTGTCTCATTTATTTCAGATGTGACATCCTCCATAGTTTTGCCCTTGACTGCCATTCCATGATTTGCATTTTCAACCAGATGGATTTGTACAGGAGCTTTCATTTTGGTTATTAAATCTGCCATAAGTCTCTAATTAAAAAAAATATACATATATATAAATAAATAATAAACAGTACCTTTCACCATGCGGAAAATAAAGACCTGTCTTTCAGGTTTCTTGATTTATCAATAGCTTGCTTTTGAGATAGCCTATAAGGAGCACAGCACTAAAGTGAACACTCTCCTGTCAATGTTTTTGAGTAGACAAACTGTAGGGTTGTGGACTAAAGTTAAAAGTAGAGTGCCAAACTGAGGAAAAAAATAAAGTTTTGGTTATGGCTGAGTAGGAATTTTTTTTAGATCAGTTCTTCC
This sequence comes from Pelobates cultripes, assembly GCA_933207985.1. Taxonomy (NCBI): domain Eukaryota; kingdom Metazoa; phylum Chordata; class Amphibia; order Anura; family Pelobatidae; genus Pelobates; species Pelobates cultripes. Next base: position 282,840,570 of record OW240912.1, read on the forward strand.
TGCCTCAGTTTTTCTATTCATATTTAATCCTTGAAAATGTTCTAGATTTTCTATAGCTCACCTCCCTCATAATGATTCTTAAAGTAGACATTAACCCCTTAAGGACACATGACATGTTTGACATGTCATGATTCCCTTTTATTCCAGAAGTTTGGTCCTTAAGGGGTTAAACAACTAGAAGGATTTTCCTACATGACTAACCTGTACTCAAGTACAACTGTAAATAAAGTATTGTGAAAAGAAATCAATTTTGAAAATTAAGATCTATAAAATAAAAATGAATCAAAAAGTTTTAGAAAAACAGGACTCGCTTAAAGGTAACCTTAAGAGGCCAACTAGAGCCCAGGCGTTAGAGAGAAGTCCTGAAACCATGAATTAGCTTGGCCTTATTTTCCATCCTTATGCGGAGAACAAAGAGGATGCCCTAACTGGCAACTTGTCCACAGCCCTGTGGGATCTTAGTCCTTCTCTGAGCTTTGGGGCTATGTAAAATGTCTCCATGATGAGTTTTTAATAACACCAGCAAACCAGAAAACAACACTTTTCAATATTTATAGTTAGAGACATGAAAGATTTGTAATCAGCTTGAAGCAAAGATTTTTGAACATTGCTATCAGGGGAGACTCACAGGGCCACTGTGCAAATAAGAGATCATGGGTCCCCAAACCAGTGCAAGTATTTTGGGATAAACAAGTGATAATGCATTTTGCCTCCCTCCACACTCTTCTCCCCCTTCATTGTGCGGTTCTCACACAGATAATATGAGTGTGCAGCGTAGCCACACATTCATGACTCCTACGAACACAGGGCCATCAAACGGGTCCAGATTTACTTTTAAGAGGTTACTCCAGTCAAAACCAATGTTTTAATAAAACACTATGTTTGGATGGATTAATCTTTGCTGTAATGTTAAGCACTTTATAGTCATAGTCCAGGTCCTGATACTCATAGATTACTTTAACTGGCAGTTTAATATTATTTTAAATAATAATTACCATAAGCAAATGCCTCACCTTATCACACATGTCATCTAAAGATCCTGAAACAAACAGCACTGGGTTTATGATCAGCAAGAGATCTTCATCCCTTAGCTTGTTCTTGGTGTTGGGCGGGTGCAATGGATATGAAAGACAGATCAGCCCACGCACAAATTCATCATCATCTTCAGAAGCCCTCCTCATCACAGCAGCAGCAGCTCGAGATCCCATTGATCGACCTTTGCAAGAAAATAAATCAAATTCTTTTCCTACTAATATTGAAGTATCAGGCACATGTGCATTGCTACAAAATGTTCATGTTTTGCTGTTTTAATATGTGTGATGTCAGCACAATACATTAATAGTAAAACCATGTATTACCTGATATAATTTAATGAAATAAAATGTTACCTAAAGTTGAAGTACAGTCATTGTTTTATCCTATCTTAAAATGTTGTTGGTTAAATTGCATATAATTCATTTAATATCTGCACTCCACTAAATCTGTGGTTTCTAACATAGTCTCAAAGCACACGAACAATCCAGAATTTAGGCGTATGTTAAGTATGTTCCAATGAGGATTTTACAACATCCTAGAGGATTGGTGCGCCTTGAGGATTGCGTGGAGAGCAGGCCTAGAATAAATTATGAATCTCCCCCAATTAAAAAAAAAAGTGGATTTTGTATTAAAATCTCCATGGTGTAACTAACTAAAATATGACAAATAGAATATGCAATAATGATATTTGGTAAATTGAACAACTAACCTGCAAGAAACACACCAGCTATTTTACGCTCCTTGCAAGACTTCAGGTATTCCTAAAAATGTACAAAGTCAGGAAAAACATTTTCCAAAACTTAAAAATAAAAGAAATTTAATTTTAAGGTTAAAAAAAAAAAACAGCAGTTTGAACAGACTTTTCTAATGTAAGTAAATATTTTGCATTATTTACAAACAGAATTCCTACATGGAAAAACAGATTAACACCAGGTATGAATTTTGGATTAGTTCGTGCCTAAAGGGAATGAGTTAGTCATTATAATAAGATTACTGTTATTATAGATTAGAGTTAGAATTAGTCATTTACTGCAATACATTATAAATAAAAGTACGTAATAAGATTAACCACGTTACATACCAGTACAGCAGTGTAAACTTTTGTTCGGTGAGCAAAATTGAGGCCTTTACATGTAAATCTAAGACACAGGACTCTGTGTGTGGCCAGATACTTTGCTAAAGACACCAACGGAGGATAGTTCATGTCTCCACCGGCGCCATGTGTTAAAATGACTGCATACATTAATCGACTGCAAGTGCTGGGGACAGTAAATACAGCATCAACATCCTTTTTGCCAAAGGGTATTTTTATACTCTCCTATAAATATAGAAACAACAAATAAAAAATATATACTCATATTTGCTATAAATCTGCAGGTTTTGCAGCTTCATCAGTGAATTTTGCATACACTTTGCATAGACCAGGAAATGACTCTGCCTATTATGTTGCTCTATTAGAATGGCATTCTAAGAACCACAACGAGTAGAGTGTGGTACAGTGATTATAGTGCCATAAGTACTCTAGCTCCATCCCATGATATGTAATCAAATGATTTTTGCATGTTTTGTAACTTACTTGTAGAGCTAAACGCAAAACATTGTTCCAGCCCACACGCCAAGGGATCCAAGTAGAGTCAGATGAATCATTTGGATCCCTTGGAATGCAGTCTGGAAAATTGTATTGTGTTTAGCTCTTCAGGTTATGTTAACTAACTTTAGCCAGAAAGAAGGAAATCTGAATGTTTTGAACCGTGAGAAATATTATATATTCCAATTATTTGCAGGCGTAGCGGAATTTGCCATATGTTAACTTCATTGAATGTGACTTGACAATTACTTTACCACTGCAGCCGATGAATGATGCCCTACGTGGAGAACACTTCAGCGATATCATGACAATCAGAAGGAAAGTGTCACACCATTATTAAAATGGTTTGATTCCTCACCCTGGCATAGTGCTAAGGAACTCCAGCCACCATAAACACTACAGCATGTTAAGCCCATTCAAAGCATACTTATCACTTTTTGGAGTCTTTGCATATTTTGCAAAGACCCCAGCAGGTGACATATCTGCTCAGACTCCAGTGGCTGCAGTGGAAGGTCGTCATCTTCTTCCTGATAACAGCTTCATCTGCACACCATGGGAGCCTCCATAGATCATGTCACCCAATGATGGAGAAGATACCTGAATCCCACACCTAAGACTTGTGACAACTGCGAGGATTGGAAAGAATTGGAAAGCTATGTCTTACTGTATCCTTAGACTGCATTGGAATTTCAATGAAGTTCCAACACAGTTACCATGAGTGTTTCATAGAGATCATAGTGTAGATTGGATTAGCAGTATTTTGGCATAAAGATTATATAAAGAGCTTCTTCAACTTTCAATACGGAGGCAGGCAACCTTCAGAACTGCACAAGTGGTGGACTACATCTCCCCTGACGCTTTTCTAGCAGTTTTATGGCTGAAAGAGCATTATCAGAGATTTAGTCCACAACATCTGCAGTGGCAATGCTTGCCTACCACTTTTTAATGAAATTGTGGAGCTTATCCCATGAATTACTCTACATCAATGCACTCTGCGCACAGCAGAGGTTTTGCATAGCAGTTGAAATACAGTTTTCGGCTGTCTACTCTAGAAAGCTAACAGCTGAACTGCAACACACAGAAACCGTGGCAGTGTAGTCCCTAATGGTAGTCCCACTCTCTGAAGCATAGCAGGATACACTGCAGTAGTGAGGGAGCACAGGTGCTTTATTTAAATTTTTCTACAAAAGTAACGAAGATTAAAGGGACACTCCAAATAACATCTGGACTACCAAAACTGTTGTTTCTATATATAAATTTCCTGAGCCAAGTTGTCCTTAAGCCTCTCCAGGTCTAGGATATACAGTTTGTAAATAATTACTTATTTTTAAAATCTTGACTTGGAAATATTGTGCCATTATAGTGATACTACTTTAGTATGACTGAAGCTTTATTAAACAGGCACAAAAAAAGTCACCATGATTGTTGAAAAGGACGTATGGGGACCTACACACTGTAGATTTATGGGGGGCTTAGTATTACTCCAGTATTCACCGTTCAGATTGCTCTGATACCACTAGTTCATGGAATGAAGGAGCCTTCGGTTAAATACTGCAGTGCTACAGACACCATGAAGCCACAGCCATGGTACAGACACTTGTCTGATAAGATTTGTTGTCACAGAAATGGGAGGAGCCAGGTAAAGCAGTATAGTGCCAGAAACATAAGTTCTGGGTCTGCGTAAATAGTAATTTCAGGTCAAAGTTATAAATCTGCAGAAACATTTAATTGGTTTCCATGGAGAATGCGTCACATTTAGACCTTTGCCTAGATTTACTCCTTAATTATATCTCTTATAGTATCCTCACAATCTTGTAAAACCATGGAAACAATATGCTTGCAACTACATTGAAAACTAAATATAAAATGCTTGACTTTACCTTTAAAACGAAATATAAAATGCTTGACTATATCTTTAAAACGAAATAGCAGCTAATAACAACGCTGCCTTTTTTTATAAACTGGAAAAATTACTACCATGATGTGTGTTATATATAATGTAAACAATGTGAACATTGAATTTGTATCCATTTTGTACTCCCTAAACTGTGCAAGAAAAAAACATGCTAAGGTTAATGCACTGTTGGTATTGTATGAATTAAAACACTGCAGGAGTTAATTGCAGCAATCATGCTGAAACACAGTTATCTAAAGATCAACAGCACGTGTCCCCCAGTGGAAATGAGGCTGGCAGGGAACTCATGAAACAGGCGAACTGTACCTCCATATAGTCACACATGTTTCACCAGGCTCAAGGCAGCTCGGGCGTGTCCTAAATCTTCTTTAGAGAACAGGAAACGGGGAGGAGTTAGGAATTCTAGTTACTGCACATCATACATTTATATACCTAGATATATAAGTATTTTAAAATAAATGTATATCATTCAATATATAGATTATAGCAAAACAGAACATTTAAAATTTGTAATCTATAGATGAACAGGAACAACCTCTACTTCTTGGGATTTATCTACTAAACAAACATTAAATAGTAGCAAATTGAAAACCAGCAGTAGTCACAGCCTGGGTATTTTAACCTCAAGTTTACAATCCAGTTTCAAAAGAACACACCAATGTTTATATTAACAATTTAGTAGATATACCCCCAATGAAAACATGCATGCATTTATTGCTGCATTTGCTCACTCTCAGCTTTCAGTCCAAGTTCTCCAGACTGAAAGCCAGTAAACACACAGACAGGGCTAAAGTGGGCTCTGTGGGCTGGGCACGCACCTAGAAGCAACCCTGTGTACTCTAGCAAAGCAAATCTGCCACTTCAGTTAAATATGTGATTGACAACTCTGATAGCCAGCCACAGAGGTGTTTCTGACACTAGTTATAGAAGTGCCTATTTTTTATTTTTTTTTAAATTCTTTATTTTTTTATTTTCATTGTGCAGGTGGGTACATGTCAGTTTCCAACGCCACAACAGCGTATTTACATATGGCTATACATGCTTAACAGTGGCAAGAGTACGTGCACATTTTTGAAATACAAAGGCAAGAACAATATAACAGGCTGAACCATAGTGGAATGCTACTGCAGTGTAGATTCTGGTGTGTGTGAGATAAGTTACATAGCGGTATACTACTGCAATGTTGGGAGTGCTGGAACAAGCTAGTCTGCTTGAGAGTCTAGGCAAGTGCTTAAAACATGAGGAACCGCTGATCTAGGGGGTTGTGGTGAAGTATGTTGAGTAAATGAGCGGGTGGGTAGGTTACTCTGGATGGTTAAGTCAGTTAGCCCTTTTGTTCATAACTATGTTGGGCATGTCGACACAGGACTCCTAGTTTCAGCATCCTTAGAGTCATTGTGGAAGTCAATTGTGGAAGTCAAAGGGGGAGGGTTAGAAAATAATTACAGCGCAAGAAGAATCAATGAGCTCTCTGAGAGCTCTGTCTAAACGTGTGTAGGTGTCAGGGCAGTGGCGACCTGATCAGAGACCGGTTTAATATCAGTCACTACGTGACCTGTCTGTATGGCATTATGTCGTCTAACTGTGAGTGGGTGTTGCGTGCCGAGTGGCCAGGCTAGATATCATGCGCTGCCTCTCTATACATGCGACATGCAAAGAACAATTCTGAACAAACTAACCAAAACTAAAAAGTAAACACGTTTGTAACATGGGCCATAGGGTTTCTGGAATTGTAGTTATAGATACGTCCATACATGTTAGTCTAGCGACACACTGCGGTATGTAAATCTACATTTATCATGGCAACAGACGCGATATACATGGCAGAGTGTTATTGGTAAGTGATCGCTATCTAGTCCAGACAGGCAAAAAAAAACGAATGCTCCGCTGCGTTATCGTGGGAGATACAAAAGGGCAAACAATAATAAAAAAAAATAAAAAAAAGGAAAAGGCAAAGGAAAAGTCTCTGTTAACAGAAGCTTGTGGACTTCGGCTGGTCCCCCCTTCCCCTCCTTGCGGTCATCCAACCTTTATCTCGGCTGGGCTATAGGCCTGCATGTACAGATATTTCGTGCCGTGCAGCCAGAGTTCTGTCGGGTGTCAGGTGCAACGTAGACCGGCACAGTCCCCAAGTTTGCCAGGGATGTCCAAGCCGTGAGTGCAAGTTTGCCCACGTGTGTTGGATTTGGCCGATCAATGATATCGTTCGTCTGAAGACCTCTGACTAGCCCGCCAGTGTGTGTCTGCGGGTGTCAGTCATGTTAGTGAGGGTAGGTGCTATCCAGACTGGCTGTGGTGATGAGCGTGAGTCGCTGCAATCCGGGGCTGCGAATAACATGTGGTATAAGTGTCTCAGAAGTGTCTGCTGTGGTGACCTACATTCAGCGTTCAGAGATTGTATATTCCCAGGGGTGCCGTGTTTAGGTAGTGATCGCGGCGTAGGATTCAGGGGTTGAACCTCTCGGGATAAACAAGTTGATTTTTGCCAGGTCCCAGGTCTGCGCTGGGGAGGTCGGGTGAAGAAGCCTTTCCTGAGTGAGCGAGGTCTGTGGGATACCCAGAGTCCGCAGGAGGTCAGGGGCTTTCTCAATGTTGTGAACCAGCTGAGAGGCCGTTCCTTGCTGTACACTGAGGGATCTGGGGTTCCACCAGCGGTAGTTGATGCCGTGCCGTTGGAGCAGAGAGGTAAGTGGTTGGAGCGATCTGCGCCAGGCCAGGGTGCTACCGGACAGGTCAGCAAAAAAGGTCAGTCCCTTGTTTTCAAACTGCATAGGGGTTTTACCTCGGAGGGCCGAGAGAATCATCACTTTTTCCTTCCCATTTTGGAAAGTAATTATAGTGTCTCTTGTCGCTGAGGGTGGTGCTCTGGGGGGTTTAGGGATTCGAAATTGGTCCACAGGGGTAATGGCTGTGGCCTGTCCGCTTGGCAATATGGGTGCTATCATACGCTGTACAACTTGCGGCAGGCCGGCCTCAGGAATCTCATCAGGGAGCCCTCTGACCTTTAGATTTTGTCTTCTTCTACTGTCTTCTTGAGCTGCATAGCGGCGTTCATGTAACTGGTTCTGCTTTTGCAGGTCCAGTACCGCCTGTTGCAGGGACGATAGGTCCTGCTGGTGTCCTTGAGACGTTGTCTCTAGCGTGCTGATGCGGCCTGTCAGGCACTGCAGTTCGCCCCTGAGGGCAGTTACATCCGCCAATATATTCTTTTGGAGATCCGCCAGTAGTGCCTTCATAACCCCTGTGGTTACCAACTCACCGTCGGTTCCCGTTGGCTTGGCCTTCCGCGTTATGGCCGGGGCTGTCATGTAGTCGTCCTCAGCGTCTCCAGAGAGATCGTCCGAGAAATCGGAACAGCCGCCATGTAGGGCCGCCATGTTAGGCTCCATCGTGCCTCGTGCTTGCCTCCACATTTCTCCGATCGTCCGTTCAGATGTATGTCTGTCTGGTCCCGGTTTTTTATTTTTCTTCCCCATTGTGCTTTGCTTTGGGGGGGTCTCCGCCGACGTTTGGGGGTCTGTGGGTAGTATTTGGTTCGATTTTCGACGTTTGGTGCGCGGAGCTCCAGATTCCTGCGACTGCTGTCCTTCCTAGCCACCGGAAGTCTCAGAAGTGCCAATTTTAAATAAAAATCAGCACTTATATCGTGCAAAGAAGTGAATTTTCATGAATCTCCCTGTAAGTTCACTATAAATAAGTATTTAGTAAATAAACCACAACTGGTAGACACATGCAGACATATTTGCAGGATTATTTACTAAAGTAAGAATTGCCAGGAATTTAAAGTGAAATTCAATTTTTAAAGCAAAATATTTGACCTGGAAGCATAGTTGACTTGGATAATGTTTCCAATTCAGCTACTTTGGCTTTAGATTTAAAATTCACTTTGAATTCCTGCCAATTCTCACTCTAGTTGTTTGTGTTGCTGCTGGAATATTAGCCAGCCCGAACGAGAGTTATATGGCATTAGGCAAATCTGTGCATAAACAAAATATTTCATTAGTATTTAATGCATGCTGGAAAGGAGTGTCCAATTGGTCCTGCCTCTGTGCCCCTAACCCTGTCACTGTGACATTTTTAGTTGGTTACAGCGGTCAGCTGACTGCTTTAGCCAATCAGCAGTGCCCCTGCCCAGATGCATTCCTGATGCCACTTGGGGACCTAGGGATCTGGCGCTGGTGGCAGCCTTTGAGGTGACACCGTTTGAGAGGTATGAAAGCACCCAGGGTCCTCCAGGCACAATAACAGCTTCATTTAGATGAAGTTGTTATGGTGACCATAGTGCTCCTTCAAATTAAAATTATTAAACTGAAACTGTTATGAGAAAACCAACTTACCTTAAATAGCTCACATGGTATATAGCTCCCATACACATTGAATACACCATGTATAATAAAGATACATGGTGTATTCAGTGTAAAATATAAAGACTTACTCACTTGTCCTCAGTTACAGGCTACAGCTCAGGTTCATGGGTGTAACTTTTCGGCTAACACCCACCTCCAGACAAACACCTCCTGCTGGAGGTATTCCCAAGCAGGGCAAACTTTGTCAGTAATGTCAGCACGCTGGCTTTGTATCTATAAGCACTGTGGTTGCTATGATTGAGAGTAGAGGGACCTCCTGTAGAAGGCCTTTTCTGCTCTCCCTTGTCAGTTAATGACGAGGGATTGACTGACAGCTGGGGGAAAATACTATTTCTAAATAGGTTTTTCTCCTAATCTATACATCTAGACAGCCACTGGAGGTAGACTTAGAGCTGCTATGTAAACATTGCAGCACTAAGTGTAAAAGGGACAGTGCACCCAGACCACTTTAATTAGCTGAAGTGGTCTGGTTGCCTATAGTGCTCCTTTTATAATTTATTAATAACCCTACTTTTGTTGTGATTGCTTTATCTTGGCTACCACAAGTCCTTTTCATTGGACTGTAGAGACTCTGTATGGCTGCAGCTATGCTAGTAGAAATGTTTAACCATTATCAAAAATAGTTCAGAGGCGCCACCTATAAGCTCTCTATGACAGGAGGTAAAAATTTAACAAAGGGAAACTCATGCAGGGTGATTGGATAGAATCTGAAATTGGCTAGAAAAGGTGATATGAAAAAGCATACAACTATCCCATTCTTTATCATCTTTTCCTATTTCTCAACAGCTTCCTTTTACTTTTCTTTGCCATTGATTCTAGCATTGCAGGGCCACGTACGTTGATGTTTAAGGTCAATGTCTACTCCATTGCATATGAATTGGTTGTCACTTGACTATATTTTTATGTTGATTGCTATTCCAACGTATCATCCAAAGAATGTTAGCTTACAGTACCACATAATGATGGCAGCACATATCATGAATGAGGAACAGTATTAGCACTGTAAACCATTGAATAAGCTTTGGCCAACACTAAATTTTTGTGTTGCCTCTATGCCTGAAGTCTAGCATTCATCTGATCCTCCTGTTCCTGCAATCACTCCTGTTCAAGCTTCTGCACCTTTTTTGGCAACCTTGGAGCTTTCCTCCACTCCTCTGTTCACATCCTACTCATTGACTTCATGTATTTTACTATTCCTCGAATGTTTTCCTTGTGAAACACTTCTGTTCATGCCAGATTAAAATAACTTCTTGCAACTAGTTTCTTGCAACCACCCTTTCATTATAAATTAACCATTGTCTCCAATTCAACCCATCATCCTGGATAACCCATATTATAGTTATATGCAGTCTGTGAAAGTTGCTATTAATGATGATCAATCTAATATTGAGTGCTATCCCATTCCACGTGTTAATGTGTTCTCAGCTTGACTCACACAACAAATGATCATTGCTGTTAGTTTGCTACTGAGTGAGCAATGATGTGGACCACATCATATTTATTGGGGCTTGACATTGGCCTCTCCTGCTACCAGACGACTTACTGGATTACTATCTGTACAGAAAATACTGACTCATTATTTAATGCTTTGCTGAAAGCTAATATTTATTTTGCTTATGTGTACCTTGCTAACTAATATTTCTGTCATGCTAGAAGACTGTACTACAAGGCTGGAATCCATGAAACACATCACAAAAAAATAGCACTATAATTGGAGGGAAAAATGTGTATGTTTAAGGAGATTTATTATTGTAATAAAGATTTATAATCTTGTCATAATGTTCAATGTCTATGTATGTATGTTTTATCTGTTTGTAATCTATGTTTATTATATGTTTTACTTGCAGATCTCTATGGTAATGTTAGTCCTTTGATAAACAGTGAGCAGTTTTAGAGGATGTTTCATTTAAAGGCAGCACCCACACCCAAGGGCTGAGCTCAATAAATGCAACATCAACAGAAAAATGCTAAACAAGATACAAATGGTGGACATGTACAGTCAGGGCTGGATTAACATAGGGGCTGATGGAGCTGCAGCTCTAGGCCCATTTAAAAAAAAAAAATAGGTTTGCCAACTGACTGGTATTTTACTGGCACAGTCGATATTTGAGGCAGCCTGGCTGTGCAGGTATTGCAGTAATACCGGCAATACAAATGCAGGTATTTTTCTCAGTATAAACGAAGATTACTCTGCAATACCAGCACCCGCCACTAGGGGTCACTGTGTGTGGAGAGAGGCAGGGATAGGAAGTTACAGCATATCCCTGCCTCTCTCTACTACTCACTGATCCGCAGGGGAGCAGCTACACAGCACAGAGAGTCCAGAAAGCAGCTCAGGTAAGTGAGGGATGGGGGGAAAGGCAGCAGGGAGACATGAGGACACTGAGACATATGGGGACACAGACACTAGGGGACACTGGGAGACCTGGGGACACTGGAAAACATGGGGACACTGTCAGACATGGGGACGCTGAGAGACATAGGGACATTGGAAGACACTGAGACATTGGGACATGGAGACAATAGGGACATGTCTCCCAGTGTCCCCATGTCCCCCAACCAGTGTCCCTAGTGGCTCAGTGTCCACATGGCTCCAAGTTTTCCCTAGTCTCCCAGTGTCTGTGTCCCCATGTCTCTCAGTGTCCCTAGTGACTCAGAGTCCCCATGTCTCCCAGTGTCCCCATGTCTATGTCCACAAGTGTCCCTAGTCTCCCAGTGTCTGTGTTCCCATGTCTCTCAATGTCCCTAGTGTCTTAGTGTCCCCAAATGTTTCAGTGTCCCCATGTCTGTGTCCCTAGTGTCTGTGTCCCCATGTCTCCCAGTGTCCCCATGTCTGTATTCACAAGTGCCCCATGTCTCCCAGTGTCCCCAAGTGTCTCAGTGCCCCCATGTCTCACTGTGTCCATAGTATCCTAGTGATATGGGGACACACTGAGACATGGGGACACACTGAGACATGGGGACACTGACACTGTGATACATACGGACACTGAGACACTGGGTGACTTGAGAAACTGAGACACTGGGAGACAGGGAGACACTGGGAGCAATTCATCTATACAGCAGAATCCAACTGTGAGTAGTTTGTTGGTGATTTTACAGAATTTACTCTGTCACTCCTTGTGATTTACATGATGTGATGTCATGCATAACTAATTAATTATACAAATGGCTGGTATTTTTTTTTTCCAAGAAAGGTGGCAACCCTCCCTAACTACTCTTCACATACTCTTGCTTAAAAGAATACTATAGGGTCAGGAACACAATCCTGTATTTCTGATCCTATTATGTAAAAACCACCATCTAGCCCCCCTGACCCCTTCTTGCCTCCCCAAATATAGTAAAATCTTACTTGTATTCAAGTCTGCAGATGCTGGCTCTGCCTCTCCACTGACATCATCAGAAGTGGTTGTCTGAGCAAATTACAATTCTTCCCCATAAGATTGGCTGAGACTGTCAACTAGGCAGATCAGGGGCAGAGCAAGCACAAGTCAAACATAACCCTTGCCAATCAGCATCTCCTCAAGAAGATAAATTGAATCAATGCATCTCTACGAGGAAAGTTCAGTGTCTGCATGCAGAGGGTGGAGACACTGAATGGCAGTGCTGCACACTAGGCAGTACTGCCCAAGGAAGCACCTCTAGCAGCCATCTAAGGAGTGGCTAGTGGAGTTATTTTCTCTGAAAAGACAGTGTATAATGCAAAAAGCCTAAAGGGAATGATTCTACTTACCAGAACAAATACAATAAGCTGTAGTTGTTCTGGTGACTATAGTGTTCCTTTAAGTTTGGAAGCTTAAGACGGATGTATGGCAAAAAAAACTTGTGTGGACTGGCTGACAATAAAATTAGTTTAGGTAATGCAGACGTTGGTTTCTCTAACACTGTGGCATGTCCCCTTTCTTCTAGCCTCACTACATACACCTTTACTCTGTCCCAGACTATATACCAGGAACTTCTGCCTGCTAGTAAGATGATAAGGAGACAAGTGGATATGTGAGTGCTAGGGAACAGTCCAGAAAGCGTGGAGTAGAAGCATAATTTGATGCATTTATGTCAAGCTCGGGTGCTGCATAGTATTCCCTTAGTTGGCCAGGCTGGCCTTCCAATTCTTTGGACAAACATGCCCAAAAAGGGGCATTTTCACCCCTTTTGGCAGGTCTGGTCACGTGATTCGCGTCAGTGGCCCACCCTTTTACCCCGCCCATTGACATCCTGCTTCACTAGACAATGCTGTTAGGGGGTATGGATTTACTTGAAAGATGAAAGCATAAATTAGAGAGAGATTAGCATAGAGTATGTGTTTTCGTATAGCTGCATCCTTTCCCTCCAACACCATCTCCATCAGATACACGACGCTTGAGAGGTATGATTGTTTTAGTGTTTTTGGTCCCTCAGCATTGTTCACCAGTAGTCTGGTAATTTTCCCAGCATTCCCTGCTTCCAACTTTAAAACCAGCTGTATCCATTTGGTTTCTATGACAACCCTTCAGGGCAGCAGTCATGCTCCCCCGTCCCTATTCGCTCCAGGGGTTGGCCTATCTGTCCACTGACTTTATCAACCTTATCCTCTTCTTATTTAGCCACTCATCAGAAGTGGTTGTCAGAGCAAATTACAATGCTTCCCCATAAGATTGGCTGAGACTGTCAACTAGGCAGATCAGGGGCAGAGCAAGCACAAGTCAAACATAACCCTTGCATAACCTCAAACATAACCCTTGCATAACCTCAAACATAACCCTTGTCTTAGTTACATCTCCACTCGTTCAAATTGTTGTGGAGAAAATAGCACCAGCTACAAAAGGTTCTTCACTGTGCCTGTATTTCTGCATACATATTCAGCGTCCCTCAATTCATAGTATGCAAATACTGCTTGCTTCACCCTTTGATGTATGCTTCACCTATATGCCTACGCAGTAAAACCAGACAAGTCAATAAAATAAAATGAAGTTGTATACTCTTTAAACCATGGGTCGTCAACCTGGTCCCTACCGCCCACTAGTGAGAGTTTCATGCTAATGCTAAATCCTTTTGAGACAGTGGGTGGGCGGGTGCGCGTGCACAAACACAAATGAAAGTATGAACACGCGCGAACCTATGCAAGCACGAGAATGTGTGCATGCGAACAAGAGAACGCGTGCAAACGTGCCAACGCGAGTGTAACACATGGGAAGAGGAAGGTGAGAAGTGGGAGCTGATGCACGATAGCAGGGACAGGCAGACGCAGGCAGAAGCGGAGCAAAGCAGTTGTAAAATAGGAGAAAGAAAAGTTATAGGCAGGACAAGGAGAGAATGGTTGTTGGCTAATAATAATAATAAGTGGGCAAACTAGCTCAGCCTTACTTTTGTACATTGCCATAAGGAAGGTAAAAGAAAAGCATTTAAAAAAAAAAAAGGAGATAAAAAGGAAAAGATCAAAAAAAAATTTTAAAAAGGGAAGAAAAATAGAAAAAAAGGGGATAAAATAAAGGAGGAGTGTACTTGTAAAAAAAGAAGAAAGAAGGAGCATAGTACTTGTAGAATAGGAGAAAGAAGGAGTAGAGTACTTGTAAAAATGAGAAAGAAGGAGCAGAGTACTTGTAAAAAAGAAGAAAGAAGGAGAAGAGTATTTGTAGAATAGGAGAAAGAAGGAGCAGAGTACTTGTAAAAAAGAAGAAAGAAAGAGAAGAGTACTTGTAAAAAAGAAGAAAGAAGGAGCAGAGTATTTGTAGAATAGGAGAAAGAAAGAGCAGAGTACTTGTAAAAAAGAAGAAAGAAGGAGCAGAGTATTTGTAGAATAGGAGAAAGAAGGAGCAGAGTACTTGTAAAAAAGGAGAAAGAAGGAAAATAAAAAATATAAAAAGGAAAAAGGAGAGAATTGTTGTTGGCTAATAATAGTAAGTGGGCTACCTAACTCAGCCTGCTGGGCATTGCTATAAGGAAGGTTAAAAAAAAAAAAAGGGGAGGAGGGGAGGAATTGCAGAAGGAGAGGAGGGGAGCTGATGCACAGATGAGAAATCATATTATGAGCAAACAGGAAAGTCGTCTGAATATCGCCAAAAGAGCAGACCTTTGTTTGTTCCTTACAAAAATCGAACCAGATAGCCTCAAGGATCTCATTAATCACTAGTAAAGGTAATTTCAATTTACTTTATTGTTCTCTCATTAAACTTTATAAAGTTAAAAACATTATACACATGCATAAAGTAGAAATAAAAAGATAAATGTACGTACATTTTTTTTTTTAAACACCCTCCTTTCTAAAAAATATTCTGCACTTGCGCGAAAACTGGTGGGCGGTAAGGAAATTTTTCCATCAAGAAAAATGCATTAGTGGACAGTAGGTAGAAAAGGTAGGTTGACTACCCCTGCTTTAAACAGACATTGGGCTATGACAGACATGACAGATACACTTTAACTAAGAAACAACAACATACAAACATGCACCTTTATTTGCCTACTTTCTAATTTAGGTATATGTCAATGACCGTTGATTCATCACACGCCTTAAAACATGCTGAAATTTCCAACATACCAAAAGTATATAAACACAAAACATAAATGGCACAAATATGAAGCTCTAAAAGGTCTATAAAAGCTTTGTGCATAACAGATCCACTTAATACATTTTTCTTTGTTATAAACTAGGTCACTGTTGCAATCACTAATCTTTTATACGTAGTTCTATCTAGGGATTGAACAGTTCTGCTTTTCAGTATATATTTACAAACCTCATCTTCTTAAAGCAGAACTATCACTTCTGTTTAGTTGACGGCTCCTTGATTTCTTACCTCAGTAAACATTATTGAAGTATTTACTGGAGTAAATACTTCAATATCTTGACACACTTGACAAAAGGTCACATTGTGCGACTGAAACCTTTGCACGTGTTGCTATGTAAAAGCTTGTTATTTTGAAATTGTGTGCCTGGACTCCCCTTATGTTTATCAAGTTTAATGTCGTAGTTTGGACGAATCCCTCAAGTCCAGAGCACCCCTCACTTGTATGAGTACTTTCAATGGTAACTGAGTGCAATCCCCGTTTTCACTCGTTTATAGATATGTTATTACTTTTAACGTACTTTAGTTTGACCTTTGCCCCTTTCTGAGGCTTATGCATGTATCTTTCATCTATTTGCAAACAGCTGTGTAGTGAACCAAGCTGGTACTTAAGGCATTCATTATATGTGCCAGTTGCAATGAAGTCATGGAAACTGATCAAACTGATGGAGGTTGCAAGTATAAGATGTCAGCCCTCATTACTCCAGCACTTTCCATCTGTCAAACCCTTATATATAATTCACACAGCATGTAGGAACATTCACACTAGGGCAGAGTTACACAGATGCTGTTTCAGTTTGGAAATGTTGACCAAAATGCACAGCACTGCTAGGCTGGCCAGACATTGTGAGAGACCTTCACTCGTGAGTTATAAGAACTGGTTTAAAGGGACACTATAGTCACCAGAACAACTACAGCTTATTAAGTGTTCTTGCATGGCAAGACCACTTACTATTATCTCACATATATATATTATTATTATTATTATAGCCAAATTTACCATCCTAACTCCTCCCACGGTTTTTACACTACATAGACAGTAATATACCGAAAGTGCAGATTGTTCCCGATCGTTGTGCTATTACTTTGTGGAACGTTTCGCCGAATGGTACGAAATATTGTTGTTTTTGTGGAAAAATTGGTCCCATAGGAATCAATGGCGGAATGTTCAAAACTAGAGTGGGAGCTGACAAAAGCTAGAGTATCAAAACGTTCAGCTATCCCTGCTGCCACTAAAAATGTCCACGGCTAAGCCATAGTCCTGATAGTTTTCATAATATGACCATTTGTTTGCAACTCACACCGTCCATTGAAACTCCACTCTAGCCACCTCAAAGTTGAAGGGCAATTTCTAAACTTTCTAAATGTAGGTCTGGGTCTTGTGATTCTCACAATATAAAGCTCTTCGCTGTAGGATTTATACGACCGTTTGAAGATGGCAACCGCCAGTGAAGTGAGCAATTTGGAGCAGTTTGTTTTTAACCGCTCTTCTCTGCCCTTGCTGTAGAGTGAGTTGCCATAGGAACCCAGCTGTGTGAGCAGCCAGCAGAGTATTCCAGAACACAGAGGCTGCTAGATGAAACACATTCTCTAAACTGCTGTCATTCCTACAGTTTTGATAACACAAAAGTGAGCACTATCGCATTTGAGAAATATATTTCCATGTTAGTCAATTCTTTATACCTGTAACAGAAAAACAATGTTACAACAATACAGCTAATCAATGTTTCATAAAGTTACTCTGCCCAGTCCAACCTTTCCACAGTTACTCCAGCTACTCCAACCACACAACAGTTACTCAAGCCACTCCACCCAGTTACTCCGCCCACTCCAGTTGTAGACTACTAGTGGAGGCAAGAACACTTCACACAATTTCCCCAGAAATTGTAGCTTTTCTAGTTGAATTTGTTCTGTTGAGTGGAATCATTACCTTCAGAGAAAATGCAGTGCTTACATTACAGCCTAGTGATAACTTCACTGTCCACTCCTCAGATGGCTGTTAGAGATCCTTCCTGGGTCATGGCTGCCTAAAATGCATCCAAACATTCAGTATCTCCTCCCTCTGCATGCAGACACTGAACTTTCCTCATAGAGATTCATTGATTCAATTCATCTCTATGAGGAGATGCAGATTGGCCAGGTTTGTGTTTGAATCATGAAAAAATTCACAAATCTGAAGAAAAACACTCCAGATAAGTAAATAGTGACTGGAAATTAGATTTGGATAAATAATATCAAAATATGAAAATAATAATAAAGCAAAAAATGTTTGTGAATATACCAAAAAGAGGTCAAAAAACGATCAATATATAGATCTCCACAGCTATCAATAGCTGTACCTCCCTAATGTCTATGTTGGTTGATGTCAAATCAGACTTCTGACTTTAATATTATAATCAGTGTCAATGTCTGAAAAATATGAGAATACAAATATCATAGACATCTATTCTAATTTAACACAGCATTTGTATCAAAATATCAAATATATGGCAAGCTTGCAACAAAAGTTAAATGTAATGCTGCTGCCTCATTGTTCAAGTTGTGCTGTTAAACCTGTAGCTAGAGGGGGGTGAAAGTAACCTGTTATATACTATTCAACAGGCTAACCATTAATGTAACTGTGTATGGGATTGCATTCATTGCGTGAATACCCAACAGAAACAAAATAACCAGTCCTTGTAAATAAACAATAAAAATAACAACATTGCTATCAAAAAAATCAACGGCCTGATCGTGGCTGCCTCTGATACTAGATATAAGAACAGGTATATTTAGGTTCACTCCCCCAATAGTACTTGGAAAGAATATGCAGGAGGAATAAAGAAGAAAGAAAAACAGTTAATGCGTGCTAATGTGCAGGACCATACTTAGAATGTTGGTCCCTGCACATGTGACAGTGTGCCCTGTGAAGTGAAGAGAAGTGAAGAAAACCCTGACGAAGGTGCACGTTAGCGGCACCGAAACGCGCGTCGGGTTTTCTTCACTTCACAGGGCACACTGTCACATGTGCAGGGACCAACATTCTAAGTATGGTCCTGCACATTAGCACGCATTAACTGTTTTTCTTTCTTCTTTATTCCTCCTGCATATTCTTTCCTAGTACTATTGGGGGAGTGAACCTAAATATACCTGTTCTTATATCTAGTATTAGAGGCAGCCACGATCAGGCCGTTGATTTTTTTGATAGCAATGTTGCTATTTTTATTGTTTATTTACAAGGACTGGTTATTTTGTTTCTGTTGGGTATTCACGCAATGAATGCAATCCCATACACAGTTACATTAATGGTTAGCCTGTTGAATAGTATATAACAGGTTACTTTCACCCCCCTCTAGCTACAGGTTTAACAGCACAACTTGAACAATGAGGCAGCAGCATTACATTTAACTTTTGTTGCAAGCTTGCCATATATTTGATATTTTGATACAAATGCTGTGTTAAATTAGAATAGATGTCTATGATATTTGTATTCTCATATTTTTCAGACATTGACACTGATTATAATATTAAAGTCAGAAGTCTGATTTGACATCAACCAACATAGACATTAGGGAGGTACAGCTATTGATAGCTGTGGAGATCTATATATTGATCGTTTTTTGACCTCTTTTTGGTATATTCACAAAAATTTTTTGCTTTATTATTTTCATATTTTGATATTATTTATCCAAATCTAATTTCCAGTCACTATTTACTTATCTGGAGTGTTTTTCTTCAGATTTGTGAATTTTTTCAATATTCTAGGAATAGGGGTTATGCCCCATATGACACTGCTGGAGTGTCAATAAAGGTGTTTTTATCTATGGAATGGGCAAACTAACCCTATCCATAGATATATTTTGTCAATTGGAAATTGTGTTTGAATCATGCTGATCTGCCCATGATCTGCCTCTTTGTCAGTCTCAGCCAATCCTATGGGGAAGCTCTGTGATTGGACCAGGCTACCACTTCTGATGATGTCAGCAGACTGCTTGTTTTTGTTGTTGTTGTTGAGGCAAACAGCATGCAGAGTTACAGCTTCTGGCTTGAATACAGTAAGATTTTTCTATATTCATGGAGGCATGAGGGGCCAAAGGGGGCTAGATGGTGGTTTTAACTCTATAGGGTCTGGAATACATGTTTGTGTTCTTGACCCTATAGTGATCCTTTAATGTTACAGGTGTATGATTATTTTATTGTTACAATGTGATGAAAGGGAGGGAGAATGAAATAATCAAGGTAGAAAATAGGGCAAACAAATTTAAAGGAGACTAACATGGCAGGGAGAAAAAAAAATGAGGTAAGAAAAAAAGAAATGTGAATATAGAGCCAGATGAGGAGAAATTTAGGAAGTAGCATTGCATTAAATAGTGTATGTATTAAATGGTACTCAAACAAAAAAAAAAAAAAGTTTGGAGAAACATTGAGTAAGGTCACCTAAGATCCCTCCACCATGTCAGAGATCAAAAAGGTGAGAGAAGATATAGCAGAACAGACACTGAAAAAATGAATAAAGCCATCCTAATTTTAAAACAAAAATGGTACTATGCTGCTAAACGATCCAGTAAAATTTAAAAAAAAACAAGTTAAAAAATAAAAAGTGCAGACATTATTTAAAAAAATGTGGTGAAGGAAAAAAAGCTTCTAACTCCCAAACAGATTAGCCAAGCATTTAGGGACTATTACATATCCTTATACAATTTAGATGATCATAGTCATTCTAATGTAGAAATGTCATTTTTTTTAGATAATCTCAAACTTTCTAACATTTCTTCTGATAAATTAGAGTCTTTGAATAAGCCTATATCAATATCAGAAATTAAAATTTTTATTAATTCTTTGAAATCAAATAAGTCTTCTTAGCCAGAGGGGTATTCCGCAGGTTTTTTTTCAGAAATTTGAAAAACTATCATCAACTTTATTATTAAGAACATATAGCCAATTTAATTCTAGTAACATTATTCCATCTGAAATGTTACAAGCTACCATTACTCCAATACCAAAGGTTAATAAAGATCCTACTTCTATTACAAATTACCGGCCAATATACCTTATTAACTTGGATATAAAAACGTATTCTAAAATTTTATCCGAGAGGTTGGAGGAAGTTCTCCCAGATTTAATCCATTTAGATCAATGTGGGTTTATCAAGGGAAGAAGTACTAACGATAATACCAGAAAGGTAAATATAATTTATCATATGAATTTACAAGAGGAAGACTCGATTATGATGGCCCTCAATGCCGAATAGGCCTTTGATCAGGTGAATTGGCGGTATTGGGAGCCTTCGGCATCGAGGGTACATTTAGGAAGAGTATTATGCTTTTGTACACCAAACCTACAGCTAGGATCTCTGGCTATATGCTTCTTTCAGATTGGTTTAAAATTAGAAACGGCACTCGGCAGGGTTGTTCTCTTGCCCCACTGCTGTACATACTGATGATGGAACCTCTGGCCAACTTGAGAAGACAATACTATACTTGATTTTGAGTATATCAAATCAAGATTTAAATTCGACTGGTATATATGGATCTTGATGAAATTATAAAAAGAAAATTATAATTTTAAATTAGGTGATTTTAGAAATACTTTATTAAACTGGAAAGGGATGGAATTATCCTGGACGGGCAGGGCAGACATTATAAGATCTTACCTGCTTCCAAAAATGACGTATTTATTTAAAAATACACCATTTAGAATTGATAATACTGTCCTTAAAGAAATTCAACTAATAATTATTAAATTTATCTGGCAGCATAAAAACCTCAGATTAACTTCAAACATTTTATACAGAGATTTCAAAAGGTTAGGTTTATCTTTTACAGATATATTTTCTTTGTATAACAATATTACAACACATGCTATTGCGTGGGATAATTTTTCAACCCCAAGACCCATATGGTTCGAGACTGAAAAACAAGACTTGGGAAAATTGGAACCTTTCTTTTTACTTTGGTTAGGTATAGATACTAAGGGTAAAAGAAGCAGGTTTACTTTCACTCAAAACCCAATAATCAGAGACATTTACACATTTTTTTTACAAATGAAAGATTACATCTTTGGGATTACGAAACTCTCTTTTGTCAAATATGCCGTTAGAAACTATAGAACATAGGAGATATTAATTTGTCATGGTGGAGAGAAAAGAACATTAAATGCTTAAATGATCTAGCACCACATGTAATATTATCATCTTTTGATTTGCTTCAGTCTAGATATGATCTTCTGCCTAGAGAATTCTTTAGTTATTTTAGACTGAAAAACTTTATTTAAAAAAAAAACAAAAAAAGATTGATCATCCTTTAATTGATTTTCTAAATAAACATTACAAATATAAGACCACCTCTAGAGTTTCCAATCTCTTTACACAATTGCAGCCACAAGAATTTTTTTACCATGGATTAAATGGGAAAAGGAGATGAATGTTGAATTGAACTACGAGGGTTGGATAAAGGGCTTGTTGCTAGTAAGGAAGAACATACACAGTATGAATTTAATAAAAACCCTGTATAAATTAACATTGCATTGGCATTTAAACCCTGTTAGACTACACAAAATTTACTCTAATTTGTCACAAACTTGCTGGAGATGTGTAGTTAATGACAGCTCCTTTTCACATATTTGGTGGGGATTCCCCCGAATTAAAAAATACCATGAAGGCTCTACAAAATCTTTTAATATCCTTATTAGGGATTAGATTTGACTTATCTTCTCAGATGTTGCTTTTCAACACTCAGCTTCCAGAATTGTTTAATTGTGCCTATATCCTTAGCAGTAAAACTTTGGTGGACAGAGATATTGCAACAAATAGATTACCAATATAGAATGGAGGAAGCATTGGTTGCAAATTGGTTGCAAATAATGGTTGCAAATGGTTTTGAATATATTTTCTTGACTATTTGCATAAATATTTACCAAACTTTAAAGGCATGTTGAATTTACACCTAAAAATACATATGAAGAAAAGTCCCATAGCTATTCGTACAAAAACTTTACATTATGAAATATGTATCTCATTTTTAAAGACATGTAAATGTATATTTTTAATCTGATACTTTTTGTATTTATGCTCTTTGTACTTAATTGACTAACTATTTTGAAAAAAAAGAAGTGGTATATGTATCTGAGTAGTGGTGGAGCGAGACACACTCACTCAGTCTATCACGGTTATCTAAATGTAGACAATGCATACTGCTAATGTTAAAGTAGATCTTCAGTATAAGCATTATGGCAGGTGAAGGTCACAGATGAATAGGACGGTGCCTGCATCCTACTAGCACCATAAAAACACTTCTTTTGATGATGGCAGTAGACTAACAAGGAGAATATCGACAAAATTTCAGGCAGCATAAGGTATCAGCAGTATAAACACTTTCACCTCTCTCAGAAGCAATAAATGAATACATTATTTTATACTCCTGTATTCTCAGTCTCTTTTACCTCACAGGAAATACAAAGTCTCACTATTCATAAACACAGACATACTAATTCATATGCAGTATACCAGAACCCATTACAATAAACAGGGCATATCATTTAAGCAAAAAAAGTGTTTATTGTATAAACAAATTTGTATAATATAATTCATTTTTTTGCTCAGATATAAGAAACGCTATGTAAAACATTACAAAATGTAGTAGATATATTACTTTAATAGATTAGCCTTTCAAAAAAAAAAGTGTTGCCATATCTTTGAATTGGACACTGCATCAGAATAGAAATGGGTCAGGTTCAGAGTTCATCCTTGTCCTGCAACATAAAAAGTTTTATCACTTCACTTTTTTTGCAAACAATGTCTCAACTATTCCATGCACTGGGATAGTGACCATCACTGATGTATGTTTTTTTAATTATTGTTTTTCAAATAACTAGGTCTCTTATAATGACAGTCTACAGTAGTGCTTCTCAAATCACTGCTCAAAGATTCATCGGCCACAGTCCATGATATAGGATTTAAATAATAACAGTCCGGTATTTAGTGATGTTACAACTTAGTCATCCAAAGAATGACAAGAATAAAACTGTGACTAGTGGTAAGACGTTGTTTGAAGTGCACTGGTCTTCAGTGGGGCAAGCATATATCCATTTTAAAAACCGGAATAGAAAGACTGCATCATGTAGTGCAGCAATGATTTTAATGAAGCACTTGCACAGGGGTTATTTAGAAAGATGACAGGACCAATAATCTTGAAATGGATTTATGTATTTGCTGCTATTTCTGCCAACAGAAAAACATTGATTCTCAAAGGATTCTTTTCGAGACATTTAACCAAAACCAGGTGTCACTATGACAGCCTGCTATCACTGTATTGCTAATGCAGATTAGCAATATCAATTTAATCAATATTTGGACAGCACTGATTGTCTGGATGGCATTAAAGCATAGAGCATGCCAGCTGAGATGCTTAGACAATCAATGATGTCCAAATATGGATGAGATTGATACTGGTACTGCGGAAGCACAATTTCAGCATTAGCAATTCAGCAAGCAGGGTCTGGACTGTGAGAGGCCTGGGGATATCAAATATTTTGACATAGATATCAGGGAGAGCACTCACAGCATTCTAGTAGCATATCAAAGGGATGCATTTGAAACTACAATGGGACATTTTAAGCAACAACATGTTAGGAACATGATATTTTACAAAATAATGAGTGCAGAAAAAAGTAGAAAAGATGTACGCACCTCATTTCTCTGGCATTGACACGGGAAGAGGTGATCATGTGACAGCTCTACACGTTCCATACCATCTCTTATTTTAGGCTCATTAATCTGTAATCTTGCATAAGCCTACAACGAAAAAAAAAATAACTGGACTAAAATAAAATCTGAGTTTACAAGTGTTACATAAAAACTAGCATGTGACCTTGTAATACTGATCAAGAATATAAGAAGGAATGTGTTCTTTGGTTTTTAGTTAGAAATTAATAGACATGTGCAATTCGTTTCGGTCCGAATATGAATTCGAGGAATTCGGACATTCGGGTACTTCCGAATGTCTGAATTGCCGAAGTCCCGAAGTTTCCGAAATTACAGAATTTCCGAAGTACAGTATTGCCTAAGTACTAATAAACTTACCCAGGGAAAGAAGAAGAATGTTACATTGTATACAATTTTAAATAAAAAGTATACAAACATAGCCAGGATTCATATAAAATGTAAGTTACTTAGCCAGTCAATGTAATGACAGGAATGAATAAGTTAAAAAAAAAAAAAGGGCCCTAATGTAAAATAATGGGGGGACCTATTGTCCTCCCCCGGGCCCCCACCCCTGAGCGGTGGGTGGGTGCCCTAAATCAGAATAAGGGGGTGCCTAAGGTTTACCTGTCACAGCACTGATTGGTTGGTATGAAATCCACCAATCAGAGTGCTCTGTGTCATTTTACACAGCGTGGGAAAAGTTCTTTGGAATTTTCCAACGCTGTGTAATTTGACTCATAACAACACTCTGATTGGTGGATTAAGTAACCAATCAGAGTGTTGTTATGAGTCAAATTACACAGCGTGGGAAAATTCTAAAGAACTACTAATACTAATTTTTAAGTCTTTCAGCCTTTTGGTAGATAACTCCCTAATACCGTGGGAATTAGGGAGTTATCTACTAAGCGGCTGCAATAGAAGTCCCGAAATTCCGAAGTGTCGGAGTTGCCGAATTTCCTAAGTGTCGAATTGCCGAAGTCCCGAATTGCCAAAATCCCGAACCGAATATTTTCCCCATGCACATGCCTAGTTTTTATGCAACTTGGAATACACACTAAGTATTGGTTGGGTCACTCTGGTATCATGGTTACATGAAGTCTGCTCCTAGTTGCTATCATACCATTTGGCGCGCAGGAATGATGCAAACATATACAATTGCACTTTTGGTTATTTCTGCCAAAAGCTGGGTGCTCTTTTGTGGTCATTGCTGACCCAATAGTGCATTTCTTTTCAGTTCTGGTTTGTGATTTTGACCTTGGATAGTTTATCATTTTTTCCAATCACTGTGCTCAAGACTTTTGGTTTGTGTATTCCGTTGATCCGGTCTTCTACTGCCCTCGATCTTGACTTGCTCTTTGATTATCCTTACCATTAAAAAGGGACATTATAGGCACCCAGTCCACCTCATCTCACTGAAGTTATCTGAGTGCAGTGCCTCTGTTCCCCTTAACCCTGCAATTATAATTATTGCAGTTATTGAGATTCTGAAATAATTACCTTGCAGGGTAAACTCCACCTCTAGTGACGGTCTACTAGACAGCATCAAGAGGTGCATCCAGAGCCTTAGAAGACTTTTGGTCCGCTAACTGAAACTTTGCATGAGGACATCCAACACCAGCTAAACCCCTATGGGAAAGCATTGGATTATTAGGTACATTAGGTCCGTCCAACGGATGAGATCAGCAAAGGAGTGGCGGAGGCAAAGCCTGAACCAGTGCCGAGGGACAATGGTAATCAAATCAAGTAAGTGACAAAAGAGTAATTAACCCTTTATCAACTCTGGGAAGGGGGGAGGGGAGTGAGGACAGGGGATCCAGAGGGTTCTATAGTGCTAGGAATACACTATAGTTTCCCTTTAAGTCTAGCCTTTTTAAGGACACTTATTATTGACTATTTATGCTGTCTGTTTCTAGTGGGTTTTGGTTTGGGTGTCAGGGTCTTCACCTGCTGTGTTAAGGATCTTTCATTCTCTCTCCTGAACCAAGTCCTGCAGGGTCAGCTCAATCACTGAGAGTGTCAGCTGATCATTCTCAACCAATGAACTTTCACTGCATTGGTGTTTGGAGTATTCTTTTAACATGGCTCCAAATCACTCTTGCACTACCTAAAGCGAGAAGGCTATCAGGTACAACCAGTAATTAATAGTGCAATAATAAAACAATCCAATATCAGAAATTGTGAAAAATGATACCAAGTATAATAATGCTGTCTTATCCTATTGTAAGCTTGTTCATTGAGGGTCCACATTCATTTCTTCTTCCTATTAACATTTGTAATAGTTTGTTAATTGCCTAATATTAAAACTAAAGAACTGTGTACTATGTTGGCACTGTATAAATGCCAAATAATAATAATAAAAGTCCTATTTAGAATTAGAAGAACAAGGGGTTCTTCTTATCCAAGAGGTAACACCATTTGCACTCTTTGCTGATCAGTAATTTCTCTGTTAGCAATTGAGACTTCAAGGATAGAGTACATGCAAATTACAGACATTTAATTATGACATTGTAAATTGCTTTGCTGCATGTGATTTATGGTTGTCATAAATAAGCAAGATATTCATCCTTGCCAAAGAGGTTGCTTTCAAAGAAAGCCTCGACTACAATTGGCCTCCATGACAAGAACACTATAAAACTGAAGGTTTAGGCAATAAACATCTTAATATGTGTTAAATATTAAATATTTCAAGGTAACATTCTACTTGGATTGTAAAATCAGTTTAAAAATAAATAAATCACAATTGTAAACTGGTAGATGGAAACTTAGTAAGCAAAAAATATCAAACCTAAAAGTCCACCTTCGTAGATATCAAGGACTGGACTCTGTGACACTAGATTGCAGGCAATAGATTGTTTTAAAATAGCAGCAGGTGAATATTTTCGGTCAATTAGGGTCTCCATAAGAGCAAGGGAGGGGCAGAGTTTTTGTAAACATTTGCCATCCATGGTGCACAAAATAAAGGGCGGGGGAATTTCTGATAAAAGAGATGGGTAAATGCTACAACTTGTAAAAAAGATAAACTGATCAAGCTTGAAATTTTAGGCTCATTTTGAGATGACGAACATACCAAATGTTTGCTCGGGAAATACATGAGAGATTGTCTAGTCAGGAATTTCACAAACTACAGGCACTAGCCAATAAAAGTCAGAAGAAAATGCTATGAACTGGAGCCCTTAACCTACAGCACATTACAATCGGCAAGAAAAAGAAAAAAGGGAATGGAGAGAGATGGGAAATATAACAATTTGGCAAAGGTTATCAAGTATGCAATAATTTTGTAAAAAGTTAATACAAACAAATCATATGACCTGATGCATTCAAAGAGTGGAGACTAAAACTAATACATTTTTCATCTTGTAACTAAATGGACTATACACAGCACATTGACAAGGTAAGAGAAATGTAAGTGTTTTTTTTGTATATTTGTTTGTTTGTTTCCCCTCCCCCCCCCACATATGCTTCTCCTTCGCTATCTGCACAAAATAAGCACCATCAATAATATATTGAGGCCTATTGCCTACAATGTAAAGTCTATTCCTTGGTCAATAATGGTCAGGTTTGCCACCTGCTCTAAATTAGGTGACACTGGCTACTGAACTTGGCAGAATATGATGCAATTTTGCAATCTAGAATTATAGGCTGCTGAAAACAATTCAGAAGTAAGCATAAAACTTCTGTTAATGCAACACAATTGAGGGGAACGATCACAAAAAAAAGTAATTAGAAAGTAATTAAATTAGACACTCATTCTTGACCAATAATCCTATCACTCTTCTGGCATAGAACTGAGAAATTAGAAAATCATGTTTTGTCACCACCTTACTTTCTATATAAAATGAATATACCTTTAAAACAATTTAGGAGAGAGTTATTTTGCTTTGATCTTACTCTGTAGGCAATTTGTGCTAATATTGATTAGAATCAGTTACTATATTACGCTTATCATGCACACATAATTAAAAATAAGCAGTGCTGGAATCTTTATAATGTCAAAAGATCAAATCTCATGATATGACATATCTACATGGGATTTATCTGTGCACAGTAGTCTAGATAAGATCTATGTAATGCTATATAGTTTTTGCTGCAAGTCAAACTTGTTTTTAGAGATATGCTAAAGAACAAGGATTTAGATAAAATCTACTAAAGACTACTGTACACAGAACCTTACCTAGTATACACAGTCAACCAATTTTCATAGTTTGAATTCTTGATTTACACATGCCTACCAATTTTTCAGTTTTTATAGATCATAAACACATTTACTGTATGACTTTGATTATGTTGTTGTACCCAACAATTGTGTAAATATAGATTTATTTTATAATTTGACTTTTTTTTTTTACCCAAACTCATTTACGGAATTGTTTTGTGAATTTGGCATGTGGTCCCTATATACTGGTTTTAATAAGATAATTACAAGTTTACAACAAACTATAACAACAAAAGGTTACATATAATAAAATGATCTCTCTATTTCTTTAGATTGCAAGAAATAGATTCTTATAAGTCCATGTCATTAAAATGATGGCATTGCACTGCACAGGCAAGAAATCAACCTCAAATGTATTCTCTATACAAGTGTGTCCAGGCAGAGCCTAGGCTTTGATTAACCTAGAACTAGCATAATTTGTAGCTCCGTGGCATGTTTTCTGCAGACACACTGGGCTTTACTATTCCACACGCTGTGGAGCAGACTAGTTGGAGTTAAGCACTTTACCATTGGACATGGACTAACTTAACTAGATCACTACAAAGTGACTGTTTAGTCCTCAGGGCCGTACTTACTTGGAATAGTTTAAAATAATAGCAGAACACGTGCTCTCCCATGAGATTATTCCTTGCATACTCTTGTCCCGCTTTGGCAATTTTTTGGGCCTGTGTTGAAGAAAATATTTAGATGAATGCAGAGTATTTTAATTTAATGTTCAAACTTTTCTTAAAGCATGTGCATCATAATTAAAGGTCTATAATTTCCATGTACTCGATCCTTGCAATAGTACTAAGAAGATCAATACCAATATTGTACCAATGCAAAGCATGTTTTATTATAAACTAAAGAAAATTTAGTAAATGGATTTTTAATGAGAACATATTCCGATTAATAAAAAGGACATGGAAATATCCATTTTCTTTCTCTCTTCAAAGCTGTGATTAGTTAAAAAAATATATAAATAAATAAATAAATTATATAGGATATCAACTTATTTAAAATAGTTCACAAAAAGTACTAAATAAATTCTAGGAAATCTAAGTGCATTTATTTATATAAGAAAGAGAGGTTGAAACGATGGAAGACAATACATTGTTTAAGAATTGCAAGTTGGAAATTAGAATAAATAGCTTTATTCCTACCATGGTGTTCAAAATCTAATTATGCTCTTTATTCTTACTACAGTTTTTTGTATTTTCTACATTTTCAACTTGTGTAAATATTGGGAGTAGTTTATAATACGGCTCTTATTTCTAAAAGTACCCTTATTTGAAATGATAGTTAAAATGTACGAGGCTTAAAATGTACATATAAAAACTATTTTAAAAATTTTAAAATTTTGTCTTGAATTTAGCAACACCCAATGTTAAAATGTTCTTGGCTTTTTTTTTGCAAGTTATAGGGCACAAGTAGGACATTGATGTTTCAAAATATATATTTTTAAAATGTATCAATAATGACATTGTAATGGTCACGCCGCCTGCTGGGTCCGCTCCTGCCAGAGAGCGGATTGGGACACGGCGGGCACATCTCTGTCTGGCGGCATTCCTACGTGTTAATGGGAATGCCGCCCATCACTCACCTAAGCTCCTGACGGTAGCTCCTCCCCCTTACACAGCGGCCGGGTCTGCAATCATTAGAGACGCCGGCCGCTGCAGATTAGATGCTTTTAAGGGTTTATAATTAACCCTTAGAGTGCCATTCCATTTTGAATGTGTGGATGTGTCACACACACGTCCACTATCACATGCTTCCCTGCAGCCAATCAGGGAGCACCTCAGGCTATATATAGACACACATTTTTGTCCATTTCTCTGTGCCCTGTCGTGGTTATCCGAGAGCTCATTTCTGGTATTGACTCTAGTGTATTTGAACTTGGCTTTCCTTCTGACTATCCAATCTCTGTATTCCATGACCTTTGGCTTGGCTCCTGGCTATTCCTTGACCCTTGGCTTTTTCATGGTTTAGCGTTCTTATCCATATCCTGTCTTGTGGTTTTTTTCTTTTATACGTTAAATCTGTCCAATCTAAGGCCCGGCTAATACGTCTTAGGGTTTTCTTTTATTTTTACTTAAAGGACCACTAGAGGCACCCAGACCACTTCAGCTCAATGAAGTGGTCTGGGTGCCAGGTCCCTCTAGTTTTAACCCTGCAGCTGAAAACATAGCAGTTTCAGTGAAACTGAGGGTTAATCCAGCCTCTAGTGGCTGTCTGACCGACAGCCACTAGAGGCCGCTTACGCGATTCTGTGAAAATCACAGTGAAAAGACGCTGCCTTCAATATGAAAGCATTGAGTAATGCTTTCCTATGGGCGGTTTGAATGTGCGCGCGCTGCACATACGGTGCTGACGTCGGCAGGAGGAAGAGAGGTCACCAGCGCAGAGGGAGCCCGGCGCTGGAGAAAGGTAAGTGGCTGAAGTGGTTTTAACCCATTTGCCCAGCGGGAGGGGGGCATCAGGGTGGGGTGGACCTAAGGACTACATAATGCCAGGAAAACAAGTTTGTTTTCCTGGCACTGTAGTGCTCCTTTAAGTTCTGCGTGTTGGGCATCAGCTATTCCTGACAGTAACACTGTTATATGTCAAATCTCTGAATCACACCTCACATGTACATATTTTTTAAAAGTAGACAACCCAGGGTATTCAATATGGGGTATATCCAGTCTTTTTTAGTAGCCACTTAGTCACAAACACTGGCCAAAGTTAGCATTTACATTTGTTTGTGTGTTAACCCCTTAAGGACCAAACTTCTGGAATAAAAGGGAATCATGACATGTCACACATGTCATGTGTCCTTAAGGGGTTAAAATGCAAAAAACAATTATGAACGCTAACTTTGGCAAGTGTCTGTGACCAAGTGGCTACTAAAAAAGACTGAACATACCCCATTTGCAATACATTGAGTTGTCTTCTTTTGCAAATGATATGCCATCAAGGGGGTCATTCTCATTCCTGGGCTACCATACGCTCTCAAAGGCAACATAATCTGGCAAATTTCAATGTGAAAAAATGGGAAATCAAGCCTTATATTTGACCCTGTAACTTTCAAAAACACTAAAAAAACCTGTATATTGGGGGTACTGTTATACTCAGAAGACTTCGCTGAACACAAATATTATTGTTTCAAAACAGTAATTTGCCAAATGGGGACTGTCTAGGCCGTCAGGTAGTCCCCCCAGACCGGGAGCAAAACCAATTGCCGGCAGGGGAACGGTGGCGATCAGTAAATAATAAGGACGGCTCATTTTCGCTGTGGACGTACTAGGTACATCAGCAGTCCTTAAGGACTGTTTTTGGTCAGCGGCTCTGACACCTTGTATTTCATAAAAATATATAATCTTTATGTGATACTAATGCAGACTATGTTGGAATTTTATTGAATGTCCAATTCAATCCAAAAGATTCCATAAGACTTGTCTCATGAACAAGCCTGAGGTTACCAAAAGGCGTACCTCCACCGTCAACTTTTGTCCAATACCAGCAGTCATCATAAATGCCCCACCAGTAGGATCCAGGCATAATCTCGGTCGTTGCAAGACATGATCTATGGAGGCTCCTGCAGTCTTGCAGGTTTTTCCATAGACCTCAGTATAGTGTAATCATTTATAGAGTATGGATGTGGGTGAACGAGGTTTTGGCGAGCTTGATTTCATTCTGTAAAAGTACATGAAAATAAAAACGTTAATAGTTTGTTCTGGTAGTGAAGTGGTTAATGACAGATACATTATTCTTCACTTTAGTTACTCATTTTAACCCCTTTTAAAACCAGATATAATTGCACACCATTATCTGTTTTTTTGTGTGTTTTTTTAAAGGGTTACTCCAAGCACTATGAGCTTTCATGTCCTCCTTCTGGCAAGTGATGTCAGCTATGGAGGATTAAGCTACAGGGTGAAGTTGGCCTTGGCGCTTGATTCAAGTACGTTTAAGATTTTTTTTCAAACTGACCAACTACTGCTCAGCCTAACTTGCCTGCTGCTCTGATTGCTGTATGTGAAACTGCAGCTACAGGCAAGTTAAGATTGAGCAGCAGTTGTCCAGGAAATAGTAGAGTCTCACCTAACATGGCTTCTCAGCTAGATAAGAAAAAGAAAAAATTTCTTAAACAAATCAATATACGTCAATTAGAAAAAAAAAAAAAAAAGTTTCATTTAATGTAATAAATATTTACAAAATGCAACCGAAAATTTAATGAGAACATATCCCTTAGCAGGATGGTCCCGATTTTGGACTCCTATCCTTCCATCCCAATTTTGTTCCCCTGTCTCCTGCATCTGGGGATACTAGAGTCATTAGAGGCACACAAGCGGTGTTGAGAGCAGTAGGAACATGCAGTAAGCACGCAGTGCTCTCTAAATGGTATGCCCTGAGTGGAGATGGCTGGAAGACTGTCAGCCAAGTGGACATTCCTGCCAGGCGGACATGGCCCTTCTACAGTCAGCCCAGTTTCCTCTCTGGTGGAACCATCCATGCTGGGTATCACCGGTGGAGTCACTATTTACTTGCCTATTTAGGTCCCCCCATCCCAATCATACCTCACAATAATGGGTGGAATAACACAGCATTACCTTTCATACATGCATGCACACATGTTCAAATATGCATACATATGCACACTTCACATCATGTTGCCAAACATACACAATGCTTCATAGCTGTATACTTATACACACTCAGTCTCCTACATCCACCAAGCCTAAAAAATGTAGTACGCACATAAGCTCACACTCGCCTACATTTATGGGTAAGATAAATGGATAACGTGTTACTACCATTAATCAGTATAGGGCCAGAGCATCACACAAATGGATTTCTTCAAGCACCAGGACCACCATCTCTATGAAACACTGAACATGCAGAGTTAAATCCTGTTGCTGCTGAAGGTGTAACTCCACCTCTGCCAGTATCATTAGCCAGCCTGGAACAAGAGTTCTGGGTTGGCTAATGTGAATTTTGGTCAGATTGGACATCTGACATCAGCACACACAGCATGCTGGTAATGGCCGTTGCACACCTATCCACCCATGCGGTCCATGTCTAATAATACATTTTAACTCTACCTACAGTTATACATAAAGATTAGCCTTTTTAAAATAAAAAATAAAGAGTTTTTGCATTAAAACAGTGAATATACTCCATAATCCACACATCTAGGTCATCCACACGGTTTCTTGCATGGGGTGGGTTAAGGGTAGCCTTCGTTAAGGGGTGCTTCTCTGTGTGTCCCACATTTTGTTATGGGCTTTTGTGAGGGTATTCACCCTCAGTAACGGATTTCATATGCAAGTAAATCTTAATTAACTTAATACTTATGAACTAACTTTGACTATATTGCTTAGATAGGTTTGTCACCTTGAGTATTGATGTTTCTTACCATGTCTTGCCTTACTGCTACTCTGAATGTTTCAACTAAGTATGGCAGATTATTATTATTTTATTATTATTTATATAGCGCCAAATTCCGTAGCGCTGTACAATGGGAGGAATAACAGACACATTAAGATCAGACCACTGGACGTACAGGAACAGAGGACGTTGAGGGGGGCGTGTAGACGTGTTTCCTTACCTCACATCTTATGCATCATTCTTTTTTAGTCACGATCTACATATCTAGCTATTCTCACCTGATTATCAGTATAGCGTCTATTATCAGTATAGACATGTCAGTCTTGCCTGTTTGCTACTTCTATACAAGAAATTTGGTATTATTAAATGTCTGTAAAGTATCCTGCAATGTTCGCTCATCACATTTTGTTTATCTCACTAGGTGTTATGTCTGTGCACTTAACTCAATAAAAAAAAAAGAGAATTTAGTTACAACATATAGCAAACAATTGTGTTAAATGTAATTGTTTTAAAGAGTTAATTTGTCACAATCATATTTTAAGAATTTCTGAGCCCTTTACAGGACTCTCTGGGATTTTTCAACCTAGCATCTTAGTAGTTCACTGGTTTTGCATTACCTCTGCATCGTGATCTTTGACCCACTGGATTTTCTCAAGCAAATCACTGAGATCCTTCTTAAATGGTACATAATGTTTCCAGGGCTGGAGCTCATTGTAGAAGTGCTCGTAGTATATAGAGTCTTGCTTCAGAATCACACTGTCTCCTGCAAGGAGGTATGGCATTCTATAGGCAGCTACTGTACCATCAATTAGAATCTGATACTTGTACTGAAAGAAATCACAATACAATAAAATCAAATATATTTTGTGAATGTTGCTGAGAATTTCGCAGGCACTTTTTGTGGTAATTTTCTAGGGAAACATTTGGTAATGAGTTAGGATGCACCAATATTTATACATGCAATAAGGTAAAACCATTTAAAAATAAAATAAAAAATAAAAATGTAATTTATATTCTACATATTAAAGAGAGTTACTCCAAGCACCATTACCACATCAGTTATTTGAAGTGGTCATGGTGCCTGGAGTTTGTGGTGTACAGCGTTTTGCCAGCCTGGAGCAAGAGATCAGAAGAACACTTCTGAATTACCAACAGTGCGCAAACCAGTGGCAAACCCCATTGGTAGACGTTTTCCCCCCATTCATTAGATTCATTGCATCTTTATAAGAAGCACTTTCTGGAAGGGTTGTATTTTTTACATGAGATAAGGTACTGACAACATTGCCAATCTCTGGCTGATAGAAACAAGCATTATCTTGTGCAACGCACAATACATGCCTATTGTACTTTATTGTGGATGTGTGAGATTATCTATGGAATTCACAGGATCCACCATAGACCCATTTTAGTTATCGTGTGAGTAAGTAAGAATACTGTTCTAATAACAGCTACTGGCACATAAAGACACCAAAAGCGTAAGTACTACAGCAGAAGTATGGCAGCACCGAGAAGGGACTCCTTAAAGTTAAAAAAAAATTCTCCCTAACTGCCCTCCTCTCAGCCACCTCCTCACAAACAGACATGTCACCTTGTAAAGTCTTTATAAAAATGCAAAGACCCCAAAAGGGACAGTGTCACTTTAAACTGGTACATATTACATAATGTCTGTATGCTTTTCAGTAAGCTGAATCACATGTTTGCCTATTGAAATCTTAGTTAGTAAAATTGAACCTTTTCCTTTGTAGCAGCTGTGGACTTTGTTCCTTTTGTGAGCTATATTTTCCAGTGTTTGACTGCTGGAGTATAAAAGGAGACATGGAACAGCTGTACTGCCAAAGGTCAACTATCACTGCTTCAAATGGCTGACATGTTCAGATAACTTTATACAAGTCCTAAAGAGAGCACAATTTACCTGCAGTAAAACATGCCATTTGGCATTTTCAAGGATAATTCACTATTTTTGTTTTGGAACATCATCTAGTAAAATAAAATGAATATTATAGCATTAAAAAAAAAAAAAAAAGGTAGCCAATAGCGTGATTACTTTTCTAGGAAGTGAAAATGTGGTGGAATCTCGGTAAAAATAAATTTAGTAGGCCGAGATTACCACGTGGCATGTGTACGTGCATATGCTGACGTATCGATCAGTTGGTTGCACGAGGCAAGATACGATCAGTAGTGTACAGAGCATGTGCAAGAATACAGGATGTAGTATTCCCCTCCTCCATTGTGCTGGACAAGCCATGCGGTCAAGCAGGAAGTTAATTCTTATTTGTAATGATTGGTCAAGAGAATGTGCGGGTGGAGCTTAATATGGGAGGAGTTATGTGCCTATATAGGGAGCCTGCACTATTGTTCAGGGCTCAGAACTTGCTGTATTTTTGGTGACATTAGTCCCTCTGAGTCCCGATCGGTGATCCAATAAAGAATCTCTTCCTTCCTGAAGAAACCTGTGTCCATCCCTCTGTGCTTTGCTTCCGTCAGTTTCTCCGGTATCATTTGGTGCATTGGCCGGGAAGCTCATCGTTCAACGGTAGCTGAGAGGCAGAGGCGTGAGACGGTCTATCTTTGCCCACGTTCTCTACGGCTGCACCCCTGAACTTCTGCGTGGACCTCCCTTCGTCTCGGCGCCACTGGTCTGTTGTCCAGGAGATCATCGGCCTCTACGTAAGAAGTGCTGGGGTGTCCCCGTCGATGAGTGTGAACTCAGGTTCAGGAACGAGGAGGTAAGACAACTGCTGTTTTAGACGGCAGACCCACTAGGGGTATACCGATTGTGCGGTAGGCCCAAAAGGGGTTTAAATCTGTGTATGGAATCTGCCCCCTCTGTCGGAGGGAAGGAGCGAAGGCGCACCGCTCGATCGAACGCTCTTTAGTAAGACCGTTTGATCTGGTTAGTCAGGCGGGGTCCTGTGTAAATAGCCCTAGCCGGACACCGGTGTCTTGTCTAGACTAGCGTTCTAGGGTGTATATTACGTTCGCTAGGTCGGAGGGACCGGGAGACTAAGCGGCGCCTGTGTAAATTCGGTTCGCTAGCTCTCAACCTATCTTGGCTAAGTGGGAAGGCGTGTAAATTTGGAACCCACTAGACTTTTGATAGAGTAAATAGACTAGAAGGGCAATTTTGTAAATTTCGCCCTCTAGTTCGCTATATGTGGTGTTTGGGCAGTGTGGCTAACCAAAACGGGTGTATATAGTTTTAGGTAGTCCATTCAAGGTACTGGCCAATAGTTTAGTTGGGATTGTAAATGTGTTAAAGATTGTTAGTAAAGTGTATATCTTGTTAGATAGCGCGAGCTCAGCCGTCTAGCGAGAGTGTTAATAGTGTGTTGCTGTATCATAGTGCATGGTACCATAACCCTGTATATTTACTGACATTGTATATAAGTACTAATCATTGTCGTCTATTGCATGTTTAACACCGTAACCACTAATAATTGTATTGTGACCTTAAATTGTGCTTTGACCTATGCTAACCGTACTGTAACCGATACTAGTAAAAGACGATGTTACTGGGGTGTGTTATAGACGGGTAATTCATATATAGAGAATTATAGCGTGGGTGACTGTATAGTTTCGCCAAAGGGCATAATATTGATTATTTAGTGACTGGTGTAACAGCTGTGTGTGTACGGGAATTCCCTGAGTGATTATTGTGTTATTGTGTACGTTTCACTCGGTAACTGTACCACGTGGTGCTGTTGCCAGAGGAAACGGGTGTGACTGTTGAATAAGAACGCGTGCATAGTATTCGTTGTCAACGACGTTCCATTGATAAGTATGGGCGCGTCAGAGTCAACGATTTCGGATCCCTTAGGTTGTATGGTAAAGAATTTTAAAAAGGGATTCAAAACATGTGATTTTGGGGTTAAAATGTCTCCTGTACGTTTGGTCACTTTGTGCACTAGGGAGTGGCCTACTTTGGTTGCGGCATGGCCGCCGCGTGGCAGTTTGGATCCAACCCTGGTACAGCGTGTACACGTGGCTGTATCAGGTAGGCCTGAACTTTACGGACAGTTTCCATACATTGATTGTTGGGGGCAGGCCGTAAACGACTCGCCAAAATGGATCCGGATATGCCACGAGGAGCAATGTCGCCTCATGGTGGCCAGGACTTGTTTGTCCACTAGGACTGGTGTTAGGCCCATTTTGGACACGCCCCCTGAGTCCGAGATCCCTTTGCCGCCTCCTTACTTCCCTTTAAGAGGAAGTGACGCGAATGCAGGAAGTTCTGCACCCCTTCCCCTATTGCCCCCATCCACTTCCGCTTCCTCCTCCAGTACAGAATCCACCCCCCCTCGTATTAAAACTCCCCTTCCGGAACCAGGACCAACCCCCATTAGGTCTGAATATCCTGATTTGGCGCCACTTCAAACTTCCGGTCAAGCTTCTTCTAGCTCGGCTCGGAGTATACTATTCACTAACTTTTCACAAAATCAAGTTCCCACATCCTCATGCCCTAATACCTCTCGACCGGAACCTTTAACTGACGCCCCTCCACGTAGCCCCATACTAACCCGACAACTGACCGGTACCCAACAATTAAAACATTATCAGATGCCTCTTCGTCTGAATCCTGGGTCAGCCTATATCGATGCTGCAGGTCAAATGGCACATGCTGACCCAGTCTTCGTATATGGCCCGTTCACGACTACCGATCTCTTGAATTGGAAGACCCACAATTCCTCGTACACTGAGAAACCACAAGCTATGACCGATCTGTTCACCTCGATAGTTCAGACACATAACCCGACATGGGCTGGTTGCCAGCAGTTATTAATGACATTGTTCAATAATGAGGAAAGGACAAGGATTAACCAAGCGGCCATTAAGGCGCTAGAGGAGAGAGCCCGTGCTTTAAATCAAGCCAATCCGGCAGCATGGGCCGCAACACATTACCCTAACACCGATCCCGACTGGAATGTAAATGGCGCAGATATGGCTCAACTTAAAGCCTATAGAGATGCTATAATTGCTGGCATGAAAGCCGGAGGGAAGAAAGCTATTAACATGTCGAAGACGGTTGAGGTGATTCAGAAAAGTGATGAAGCGCCCAGTGTCTTTTATGACCGATTATTGGAGGCATACCGCTTGTATACCCCCTTTAATCCGGAAGACGCTGATAATTCCCGAATGGTAAACTCCGCCTTTGTCAGCCAAGCTTACGGAGATATTAAGCGCAAGCTACAGAAATTAGAAAGGTTTGCAGGTATGTCTATCACCCAACTAATGGGTATGGGCAATGTATGAATAGGCTTGGTAAGAAAAAGAGGAAAGAAGCGCTTAAGATAAAGTAGAAAGGCAGTGTGGTAGCGGTAGCGATGTAAGTAGATAGAGCGGGGAGGCTCAGATAGAAGTGATAATTACCCAAGATGGAATAAGGGCCTTTGGTAGGAATATTGGTACGGGAAGAGGGCATTTAGGAGGGTAGGTATGCTTGAGAAGGCAATGCTGACTTTTAGGGCAGGTTATGGAAACTTTAGAGGCAGAGCGAGAGGTAGAGGAGGCCCCGGAGGGAGTAATGGCAATAGAGGGAGTAATGGGAACAGAGGAAGTGTAAGGGAAGATAGGTACTATCCAGCAGCGCAAAGGTCCCGCGATAGAGAAGGTAGGGACTTTGTGGGATTGGCTGACACGGTCATGGAGGACTATTGATATCAATAGGGGGAAAAAGGAGTGCGTTCATGATCGACACTGGTGCTGAACATTCGGTGGTGACTAATCTAGTTGCTCCTCCATCTGGAAGAACTATTACTGTAATAGGAGCAACTGGAAGAAGTGCTGAAAAAACGGTTCTTAAAAGTCGACTCTGTACATTGGGAGGCCACGTAGTAAAACATCAATTCCTTTATATGCCTGAGTGTCCAGTCCAATTGCTGGGACGTGATATGCTATCCAAATTACAAGCGCAGATTACGTTCCTAACAAATGGAACAACATCCTTAAAGTTTAATGGACCCTCAGGTATTATGACATTGTCCGTACCAAAGGAAGAAGAGTGGCGACTTTATACAGTGTTGACTAGCCAAAACCCGAGGAGTGATGAATCCTTATTTAACATACCAGGGGTTTGGGCAGAGAACAACCCACCAGGACTGGCCCGCAATATTCCACCTATTAAAATCGAACTAAAACTTGGGGTTTATCCAGTAAGCCTGAGACAATATCATATTCCGCAGAAGGCTAAGAAGAACATCCAATCTTATCTGGATAAGTTCATACGGTATGGTATCCTAAAAGTTCTGTACTTCCCCCTGGAACACCCCATTGCTGCCTGTTCAAAAGCCCGGTACAGATGAGTATCGACCTGTGCAGGACTTGAGAGCAGTCAATGATGCGGTTGTTAGTATACATCCGGTCGTGCCCAATCCATATAACCTGCTTGCTTTAATTCCGGGCGGGGCTACTTACTTTACAGTCTTAGATCTCAAAGATGCCTTCTTTTGCCTCCGAATTGCCGTAGAGAGCCAATGTATCTTTGCTTTCCAATGGGAAAATGCTGTAACGGGCTCGAAACGCCAAATGACCTGGACAAGATTGCCCCAGGGGTTTAAAAATTCACCTACCCTATTTGGTTCAGCTCTAAGTCAAGATCTACTAGATTTCGAGTCTATCCCAGGAGAGTGTGTATTATTGCAATATGTAGATGACTTGATGATAGCAGCAGTTACAAAGGAAGTATGTCAGCAAGCAACGCACGATCTACTACACATTCTCTGGAAGGCAGGATACAAGGTGTCAAGAAGGAAGGCTCAGTTGTGTTTTCCAACTGTCAAATATCTGGGATTCCATATCTCTGAAGGTCAAAGAATTATGGGGCCAGAGAGAAAAGAAGCTGTGTGCCAAATACCGATACCCAGGAATAGAAGACAAGTGCGAGAATTCTTAGGGGCAGCAGGCTTCTGTAGGATATGGATTCCCAGCTACGCGATACTGGCAAAACCTCTGTATGCAGCTATCAAAGGTACAGAGCATGACCCCTTCTTATGGACTCAAGAACAGCAAACGGCATTCGAAGATGTGAAGAGGGCTTTGTTGAGTGCCCCAGCATTAGGTCTACCTGACCACACACGGCCATTCTACCTGTATGTACATGAGCAAAGAAGAATGGCTGTGGGAGTATTGACACAGTACTTGGGATCATGGCAAAGACCTGTTGCCTACATGTCTAAGCAACTGGTTGCAGTGGCCAGCGGACTTCCACCTTGTCTAAGAGCTGTAGCTGCAGCCGCCCTGCTAGTAGCTGAAGCCGATAAACTCACTCTGGGTCAAGAACTTTATGTACGAGTTCCACATGCAGTACAGACGTTGTTGGATTACAAAGGAAATCATTGGTTTAATAACAGCCGTATGACCAAGTATCAAGCAATGTTGTGTGAAAACCCAAGAGTGCATTTAGAGACTGTAAATACCTTAAATCCAGCTACCCTTTTGCCACAACCTACTGAAAGTCAACATGATTGTTTGGAAGTAATGGATGAAGTATTTTCAAATAGACCAGATCTTCGTGATTTTCCCATCCAGAACCCTGATGTTCAATATTACACCGACGGCAGTAGTTATGTAAAAGAAGGGATCCGCTATGCAGGATATGCAGTAACAACGATAGACAAGGTGATAGAAGCTCGGCCACTGGCAAAAGGAACATCAGCACAAAAGGCAGAATTGATAGCACTGACACGAGCGTTACAATTGGCAGAAGGTTTAAGAGTGAACATCTACACGGACTCCAAGTATGCGTTTTTAACCACTCATGCCCACGGAGCTTTGTATAAAGAAAGAGGACTATTGAATTCAGAAGGCAAAGAAATCAAATATGCAGCTGAGATCCTACAACTATTGGAAGCAGTGTGGGAGCCGGAAGAAGTCGGTATTATACATTGTCGGGCGCATCTGAGAGGAGATGGTGATGTAACCAAAGGGAATCGGATGGCAGATAGTGCAGCTAAGCGTGCTGCTGAATCAGGAAGACAGGAATATGTAGGGCATATAGCTGCTCTTATACCAACTCCACTGTCTCAATGGACTCCAATTTATACAGCTCAAGAAGAGGAGTGGTTAAGGACTGAACCTGGAAAGTATTTGGAGAACAAAGGGTATCAGTTAGAAGATGGAAGAATAGTTATTCCAGCATCACTAGCGGTAGAAATTGTCCAAAACTATCATAACGGGACACATTCTGGGAGAGACAGTACAGAAGAATCTCTCAGAAAACATTTCCACATACCAAGATTGTCCAACTTGACTCAGGCCATTGTACGTAGATGTGTAACGTGTGCTAAAAATAATGCAAGACAAGGACCAGTAAAGCCACCAGGAGTCCAGTTTATGGGGGGACTTCCCATATCCGATTTACAAATTGACTATACAGTGATGCCTAAATCGGGTGGACATCGCTACCTGCTGGTAGTGGTGTGCACCTATTCAGGCTGGGTAGAAGCATGTCCTACTCGTACAGAGAAAGCAGGAGAAGTCGTGAGATTCCTGCTACGAGAAATAATACCCGATATGGACTACCCTGCTCTATAGGATCGGACAATGGTCCAGCTTTTGTTCATCAGTGCCTACAACAATTGACTCATATGCTTGGTATAAAGTGGAAGCTTCATACGGCATATAGACCCCAG
Source organism: Pelobates cultripes (assembly GCA_933207985.1). Lineage (NCBI taxonomy): Eukaryota > Metazoa > Chordata > Amphibia > Anura > Pelobatidae > Pelobates > Pelobates cultripes. The sequence goes on from OW240912.1 coordinate 282,882,880, forward strand.
AGTTCTGGTAAGGTAGAGAGAATGAATAGAACTATTAAGAATCAGTTGGCTAAAATGTGTCAGGAAACCCAACTTAAGTGGAACGTTCTCTTGCCCATAGCTCTATTGCGAATCCGTAGTACACCTACAAGAAGGATGGGCCTCTCTCCTTTTGAAATCATGTACGGGCGACCACCTCCCGTGCTTGGTAACTTAAGGGGGGATTTGAGTCAGTTGGGAGAAGGAATTACCCGGCAGCAGGTTGTAGAGTTGGGTAAGACTATGGAGGTGGTACAGAAATGGGTACAAGATAGATTACCTGTGAATATTTATTCCCCAATTCATAGTTACCACCCAGGCGACCAAGTGTGGATTAAAGAGTGGAATAATGTGCCGTTAGGGCCCAAGTGGAGAGGTCCTTATGTTGTTCTTCTGTCTACCCCTACAGCGATAAAAGTAGCCGAAGTGGCTCCGTGGATACATCACTCTAGGGTTAAACCAGCAGCCGATTCCTGGCAAGTTACAGCAAATCCAGAGAATCCCTGCAAAATCCGGTTAAAACGCACGACTCAGTCGGAGTGACGAGGAACCTTGTGGATCACAAATTTTATTGTTTCAGAGACTTGGTAAGTGAGTGAGAAGGCCATAATAAAGCCTGTCCACTCACCAACGAGTGTATAAGTCAGGGAAAGTCTTGCGGGGACCCCTGTGAAGACGAGCAGAACTCCATTCCCTGCAGTCCTTACATCCTGGAAGCTGAGGTGCCTTCACACGGACGAAGACTGAGGATGACGACGAAAGATGTATTTTAATAATGTTTATTTATGTGTATTTTTATATTCAGGAAGGTAGAGGTACCAACACTCCTAGCTGTGAGGTATGCATTAAGACTACAAGAACAGGTAACCATATATCCCAGACCCTAATTTGGCATTCGCAATATGAGTGTAAAGGAGATGTATCAAGATGTAGATACTTAAATATAGAAAATAGTGTGTGTCATTTAGGAGTAGGAGAACCTAAGTGCTTCAGTCCTGAGTATCAACCCCGTACAATTTGGTTGACTCTCAGAAATGGAGATCCTCAGGGGACCCTAATTAATAAGGCGGTATTAGAATCCGTATATTCTTCAGGTGCTCTGCTATTTGATGCGTGTAAAGCAATATCAAGTGGTAGAAAGCCGTGGAATGTATGTGGGGATCTTAGATGGGAGAGGATGTATGGGTCTAACGATAAATATATTTGTCCCAGTAGTAAAAATAGATATGTAAGTCCAAGATGTCCAAATAGAGATTATAACTTCTGCCCATATTGGTCTTGTGTGGGGTGGGCGACTTGGGGACAGACAGCAGACAAGGACATGATTGTGACTAAATTGCCTATTGATCCATATTGTAAGTCTATGGAATGCAATCCAATCCATATACTTATAAGTAACCCTGACAAGTTCTTAGATAAATATGGTAATTTATTTGGGTTTCAAATATATGGGACGGGTTTAGACCCTGGGACAATATTGTTTATAGGGATAGAGACTGATACGGTAACCTCCCAAACTCATCAAGTATACCATTCCTTTTATGAAGAGA
>OW240912.1:282884547-282934679 GCA_933207985.1 Pelobates cultripes
CCAAAAATGGAGCTGCTTCCAATTCTCCCAGAACATTGAATTTTGTGACCACAGTTGCAAACAGCCTCCAGAGATCCTGTCCTACACCAGACCAGTGGAGCCAAACTGCAGCCCATCATCATCCTCATCTGCTTGTAAGTAGGCAATCTAGTATATTATTAGTGACACTAATCTATAATGTAACTCACATTAAAGGGACACTATAGCTTAATGAAGTGGTTCTGGTGTCTATAGCTGGTCCCTGCAGGCTTTTTAATGTAAACACACACTGTGTGCAGCACTGGCGTTAGTTCATATGGGTGGGGCATTGTGATGTCACATGGGGGCAGCAAATTTTTATTTTGTCTAGGGCGGCAAAAATCCTTGCACCGGCACTGATCCTGGGCAGGTGCACCAGTCTACTGGTGACCCACAGGAGGGGAGTGCACTGATTGCACTGCACTCTCCTCTTGTCCAGCCCCATCTTTACCGCAGTGCAAGTGCCCTCTGCCCCTAATTTACAGTGGCTCACACTCACAACAAGCAGTGCCTGGAGCCGTGAAGGAGCAGGTATGGCAAAGAGCTACTGATTAGCATAACATCAATATCCTCGCTATAAAAACCAGGAAAAGGTGGGCATGGATGGTGAACTGATTTGGTGGGTGCAATGGGCCACTTTGACTGGTTTTGCCCTCCAGGCCTAAGGCTGCCAGCCCTCCCTGAGTGTGTGTGTGTGTGGTTTTTTGGTCTAACATTTGAAATTCAATCCGAATTCACTTTAAAATGCCCAAATTCCTTAATAGTGTAACCTCAGCCTGGAATGTTTTTAATCCGTGTTCTGTATAATCAAGTGTCAATCCGCACAACTATTGTTTAAAATATATTTTCTGTTGTAGTTATACCAGCTCCCCAGCCAACAACCTTCAAGTTAATATTTTTGCCCCTGGAGAGCAATATACAAGAATTGGAGTTCAAGTGCTTGACAGAAAAGATGGATCCTTAATTGTGCGTTACAGATTATATGCCAGCTACAAATCCCTGCGAATAGAGGTTCTGTTAAGTGGAAAACATGTTGCAAAGTCTCCATATAATTTGGAAGGTAATTCTACGTTTTTATGTGTGGACATCAGCCTGTCTGCCATCAGAAATTTTGGTGCCCATTACACAGGTCACCGCACCCACATGGAGTCCACCCACAAGAGTGTGTGTGTGTGTGTGTGTGACCTTCTCTGGCAGCAGAAGGTAGGAATATACTGAAAAACGAATAAATAAAAATTATATATGTAGCAGAGCTCCAATCCTCCAAGCGAGTATCTCTGCTGAAGTCCTCTCAGGTTGGAAGAAATGCTGCTTTAAGGATTACACACCCTGCAGCTATACTGGGCACAGGGTGACCAAAATCCCAGATCAATCTTGGGACCTTGATAAAGTGTCGGTTTTCCATCCCCAGTGATGGTGATTTCTGTCACAATGTATATTTATATTGGTGTAGATTGGATTAGTATTTTATTTTCAGTTTATTCCCCCCTCACTGACTCTTACGGTTGCCAGAGAAGGAGGCACTAGATTCCCTGGTGGTGCTGTGGCACAGCAGCTTGCTGTCTAGTATAGTGAAGAGAGGACACTTAATATTTTTTCTTTTCTTTCATTAGTCTACTTTTTGATAGGGTCCAGTCAGAGAAAGTTCCATCTTTTTCAAGTAAATCAACAGTGTTATTAACTAAAGTGAGAATTGTCTTGAATTTCAAATTCAAGGCCAACACAGCTGACTTGGAAAACTTTTCGAAGTCAGCATTGTGTCTTTCCAGCTTCCTTTAAAAGTAGGGTGGATGGATCACACTATATTGGGAGGGGGGGGGAATTGTGTGTCTGTGTGCAGTGGTGTATTTTTTGCCCCACCTCATTCTGTCAATACCAACACACACTTTGACTGACAGACACACACATGCATGCACACCCTCACTGAGTTGACACACACACATACACAATCACTCAGACACACATACTCAAAGGCACAAACACCCTGATACTGACAGACTCACACTTACACACACTGTCTCACACACTCACAAGTTGTTGTTGTTTTCTTTCATTTAAACCTTTGGGAGAGCTGAAGTAGATTATTTTCATTGGGTCCAGTGGGGCTGCTGGGCTGGCTCCTGTACTGGTGGGTGGGCAAGAGGTTAATGGAGGCGGCGAAGGAGCTGTAATTTTCCTGCTCAGCTCCCTCATGTGCTGCTTAGCTCCCTCATGCACCGGAGTGACGTCCTTTTCCGGCACCACCGCTGCGTGCGCAATGGTTGATTAAATCTAGGCCCGCATGCTTACATTAAGTTTGGATGTGAAAAGCACTGATTTTAAACTAGGCATTGACATTTTTGATGGAATGAACCGTTTCGGTCGGAATCCAGCCATTTTAAATAAATTTGTCAATTTTTACAAAATACAGCATTAAAGGACCACTATAGGCACCCAGACCACTTCAGCTTAATTAAGTGGTCTGGGTGCCAGGTCCAGCTAGGGTTAACCCCCCCCCCCTTTTTTTTTTCTTTTTTTTTATAAACATAGCCTTTTAGTGAAGCGTCCATAGGAAAGCATTGTAAATGCTTTCCTATGAGACTGGCTGAATGCGCACGCAGCTCCTGCTGCGCATGCGCATTCAGCCGAAGAGGAGGAGAGCTCCCCGCCCGGCGCTGGAGAAAGAGGTAATTTAACCCCTTCCTTCCCCCTCAGCGCCATGGGAGTGGGACCCTGAGGGTGGGGGCACCCTCATGGCACTATAGTGCCAGGAAAACGAGTATGTTTTCCTGGCACTATAGTGGTCCTTTAAGTGAGTAATCCTGTAAATGTTTTTTGTTTACACCAAAACTGGTCTGTTTTTTTTTTAATTTTATTTTTTTATTGGAGGTGGGTTGTTGTCACTTTGGAGTATATGCTGATAATCTGTCATATTTTTAGGTCCAGTTTACAGTGAAGAGTGTTATTGTCCTCAGAAACATCCTGAAGTGTGGTTAGAGCACATGTCTTGTAAAGAGTCTATTCCACAAATTGAGCATGACCTGAAGCGTTTTTCATCTGTGGACCTCGATAAAATTGCGGTGGAAATACCTGAAAGGTTTGGTGACCGCCAGAGTTTGTGTCATTACACAATTAAGGATAATAAGGTGAAGTACATAATATCATTCTGTGTACTGTAGACCAAAATGAATAATTTAGAAAAACATAAAGGGCCTGCGTTTGAAATTATAACCAGTAATAAAGCTATTGATTTTCCTTGTTTTGGTTTAGTGGTAGTACCAACGATAGTTTTGTTTTCACTCCAACTTACAGGACAGGCAGCTTGGTTAAATTAGTTAAAACAAATATCTTATTAACATAAGGATACTCCACTTGCTCATTTCTCTTTTGCTATAGAACACTACAAAACCCAAATATCCCCAACTTCTGTGGTAACTGGGGCATTTATTATATTGGAATGCATGCACAAGTTCAAGGGAGGTATGCAGAATGGGACAGGTAGGTGGGCCCAAGAAGGTATGTCACGATCAATGCAACTTGCATCACTGCTGTTGCCCATAAATGGGACAGGAACATCCACTGAGGGGGCATTCTAGCCTAGCGTCAAAACCCCAAGCTGACTATCTGACTGGCCCCCATTATACACTACCATGCAAAAAGTGCTGCTGAAATTTTCTCTGTACAGTCCTAGTGACTATTCATAACATCCTTGGATGCAGATCACCATGGAAGAACAGTGGGACAGGACCACACAATCAGGACTCTTAGGAGAAATGCAAGTTGTGGCGCATTCCTCACAGATCAGACTATTTAAACACAGTGCTTTTTAGTTGATCTATGCCATTACCAATTGTCCTTTGCACACATAGGCATTTTGAGGTAGGGAATACATCATATACTTTAAGCGATTCTATATGGTCTAGTTTTTCCTCCAGTTAAGTCAAATTAACTTAATTATTATTATTTATTTTTTTAAATACATATTTTTTTGATGTTTAAGGGGACACAACAGTCAATGTCCTTGTTCCACATAGTCCTGCGATGTAAATCATTGCTGATTTTCAGAAACTGCAATGTTTACATTGCAGCACTAAGACTGCCTCTATTGGCTGTCAATCTGACAGCCACTAGGGGCACTTCCTGTTTTGTTAGATGAATTTTGGTGGATATAACTTTTGCACAATTGGCAATGAAGGCTACTCTTCTCGTCGGCGAGACTTGCTGTTGAAGGCCCTTAATTTGGATCTGTCAAGCCAGATTCTCAAAGTAATCTGGTGATTATCCAGTACAAATTATAATATAAGTTTGGCTCTGGAATTACTTGTATGTTTTGCTTATGACCCTCGCAGGCAGAAGAGTAGTCTAACTTGATTAGGAGCATCTGAAAGATGCCATTTGAAAAGGGTAGAGTCTTATGTTTGTTTCTAGACCTCGTATAAAAACAAATGGCACATTCACAGGACAAGAAGACATCAAGCTGGAAGAATCTTACAGAAAACCAGATGACGCCATTGCAGTGCTTCCATTCTTGCATAAGAGTGTGCAGTTTATGGGTCTTCTAAACCTATCAAGAAGGATATATTTGATAATGAGATGGTGGAGATTCTAGTTCACGCTCTTTGCAATATTTATTATGTTTATTTATCTCAATCTTCCATAAGATTAGTATTTCAGATATGTAATCCTAGAAGAAGTAAGTGTTTTGCCAAAGGTTTCAGACCTGTGACTTATACGTTAGATGCCCAAGCCTCTTTCAAAGCTTTGTTGGGGGGACAGGTCCTCTAAGTGTTTGTGAAAAATAGATGCTATGGTTTAGTCAACTTGTTACTTTCCTATTGTTCGTACTGTCAATATCTCTATGGAAAAAAACACTAAATTTTTACTCACTTTTAATTTCCTTTCTTCATGAATAGAGGCAGTATTCGTTCCCTCCCTCCCAAATCTTTTTATATATATATTTATTTTTTCTATGAATTCAGGGTTTGGCAATTTTTTTTTTTATTTTTTTTTATATTTTTTTTTGGTAGAGGCTTTTTTTATTTAGCCATGGTTTTTTTAGCCAAAGAGAGAGGACCAACAAATGTTTGCTCATGTTAGATTAACTAACTATATTAAACAATAACAACAACAAAAGTGGAAGCAAGACCCTAGTGTTGGTACTGTTGATAATCATATGAGAAAAGGAAATTTCTAGTGAGTAAAAATTTAGGATTTTTTTAAAATTTATTTCTATGTACATATATATATTGGGTCATTAACCATTACTGGCAAAATCTGGTAACGTTCTGTAAGTCTGGCTGTCTGAACAAGAGCCCACAGTAATGATGTATATCTACAGTATAGTATCTATATACTATGTTACAACAACCTTTCTCTTAACCAATGTTCCATAATATACCAAGCTATTCATTGACTTAAAGAAACACATACAAACACAATAACTACTAATGACTGTTATAGTGGTTATGGTGCTTGGAGTGCGCTGGCGTCCCCAATGTAAGTAAACAAACCATTTACTAATGGTTTCACTTCAATCCTGGGCTCTGCTGAGGTCTACCTTGTAAGTCTGCAGCCCCTTTCAAGTAGGTGCTCCCTCATCCCATGTTGCTGAAGGGGTTAAAACCCCTTCAGTGACTTGCCTGAATCCAGTGCCTATGTACCTTGGTGCTGGGTCAGGCTCCGCCCACGCTCCTCTCCTGCCGAGGTCAGCAGACGGGGGAGACTTAATGCGCATTAGACCTCCTCTTAGGAAAGTATTATTCAATGCTTTCCTATGGGGATTGTGGCGACGCTGGAAGTCCTCATGCTATGCATGAGGATGTCCAGCGTCATTTAAAAAACTTTTCCTTTTGTTCGTACTGTCCATATCTCTATGGGAAAAAAAACACTAAATTTTTACTCTCTAATCTGCAAGAAACACACTATAGGACAGATGACCACGTTCACAGCTGGCTCACTGAATATCCCTCACAACATCACGCCACCTCACCCACAAAGTCCAAGGGAACTTCAATACTCATAAGCAAACATGTCGACTTCACTCTACAACACAAAGAAACAGACCCTAACGGTAGATATGTGATAATTGTCAGACTACTGAACAACGTCCTATACACTATCGCGAACGTTTATGCCCCAAACACGAACCAAAAATCCTTTCTACATACTGTACTAAACAAATTGTCAGGGATTCAGCAGGGTATCACTATAATCACTGGAGACTTCAATGCGATCCTAGATCCCAAACTAGACACAACATTTCCTCAACACAGAGCTAGCTATCGCCCATTGCAGGGGCCTCCACACACTACTCACTACACACCATTACTATGACATATGGAGGCTAGTCCACGCCAACGAACGCGCTTACACGCACTTCTATTCTAGGTTAGATGGGTTCCTTCTCCTGGGCCAGGCTTTGGATCAGGTGGAACGATGTGAGATAGGACCGATCACCTGGTCTGACCACCTGTTACATTTGTTCTCAAAGACCAATACGATTTTCGGCACAGGGGCTCATGGAGACTGAATTCTTCGCTGTTGACAGACACCACATTCACACACGAGTTGCGTGACGCACTGGGACAGTACTTTACAGACAATGACTCCCCAGACATATAGAGGGGGATACGGAGGGCATCGTACCTGCGCAAACAAACACAGCTCAGGCAGTGGCAACATGAACTGTTCCACCTGAATGTCCAAAACCAACAGACACCCACACCAGCATCAAAAGGTCAAATCACTCGCATCTCTAGGCTCATACATCAACAAGCCCTGAACAAGTTGGGATATGTCCTGAAGAGGTTCAAAGCAACTCATTACGCCCAGGGTAACAGGGCTGGTAGGTTACTGGTGCAGAGACTTAAAACGCAACAGGCCAAATGCAGAATTGATTACATACAATCCAAGGAGGGGGAAAATCTCAGGAACCCCATAGATATTAGCAACGCCTTTGCCCGTTACTATGCGGAACTATATAACCTGGTAAAGGACCCCGACACACACCACCCCAATAGGAAAGACCTCGACAAGTACTTGAGCAATACCCAACACCCAACACTTAATGTAGATCAGATACAGGCTCTGTCAGCCCCAATCACAGTAGATGAAGTACTGACACGCTGCCATCCGGCAAATCACCGGGCCTGGACGGCTTTGATAATTCCTATTGCAAAACCTTTAAACACATGTTAGCCCCATGACTGGTAGAGATGTTCACAGAAGTCATAGCCAACCAGGGTCCTCCTGAAGAAATCTTTCTCGCACACGTAGTGGCCCTACCTAAGCCCGGGAAAACACAAACTCTTCCACAAAACCTCAGACTCATTTCCCTCTTGAACTCCAACGTCAAGATTCTCGATAAAATTCTTGCCCTCAGGCTAGGAGGCATACTACCCAACATAATACACAGTGACCAGGTGAGATTCGTAGCGGGGCCCCAGGGCTCCGAAAATACATGAAAAGTAATAGATATACTCTACAGTCTACGAAAGGGCTGTGCCCGGAAAAGAGGGTTGGTCCTCTCCCTGGATACGGAGAAGGCCTTTAATTAGGCCTCCACTGGTCTTTCCTGGAGGTGGTCATGGCCAAATTCGGCTTGCCAGATGGGTTAGTTTTCGCGGTCCGAGCCATGTACTGCTCCCTGGCGGCCCGGGTGCTTAACGCAAGCTTCATATCCGACCCCTTCCCTAAATCGAATGGGACACAGCAGGGGTTGGACATTGTATGTGTTGGCCCTGGAGCCGCTGGCAGCCAATATCTGACACAACACGTCCATCCATGGGGTACAAATAGGTGACTGCGAATACAAATACCTATTCGCGGATGATCTCGTAACCATGACACAACCACGTATCTCCCTGCCCAACTTACTCTGGGAAATCCCCTCATATGGCCAGGTCTCCTACTATAAATGAAACCCGACCCAGGCCACGGGGATAGATATGCCGGGTGAGACGGTTCGGTCCCTCCAGGATGCCTTTAATTTGGACTGGAGAGCCGACTACGTCACATTCCTGGGCTTGAAAATTCCAAAAAACCTAGGGGCTATGTTCAAACCTAACTATGAAAGCCTACAGAGGGAAATCACTCAGACGCTCCAGACATGGGAGGGCAAATACCTATCCTAGGTGGGAAGACTGGCGGCGGTTGAAATGTCACTGCTCCCCAAGCTACAATACCTCTTCCGCACACTACAGATACCGCTGCCCACACGATACCTAGACTCCCTCCAAAGAGACATAGTGCGCTTTGTTTGGGCAAGACGTAGAATCCGGGTGTCCACCAGACTGCCCGATCTCAAGCTGTACTACAGCGCAGCAGTGCTGTCCTCGGCAATAGCAACACAAACACACAGCACCCCACAACCCCACAATGTGTTGGGATAGATTCACACTGGATGAGGAAAGAGGGACTGAGATGCTTGCATTGGATCCCCCCACGCCTGAGATACTGCCCACCACTGCTTTACATTTGAAAATGTGGGACACTGCCAGCTTGAGCCTATGCTCCACAGCACCCTGGTCACTGGCCACTCCGATCTATAGCATCTATGTCCAACCCCTCCTTTGACCACAGAGCATGGCCGCTCCAGGGCTGCACAAATTTACAACACATTTTTTTTCCCCAAGGATAAAATGCTGACGTTCCCGGAACTACAAGACAGATATGATCTGCCACAAAAAGTGCTGCTCCCTTACCTACAGCTCAAGTCCCTTCTGGGGTCTTTGACCCCCTCCACACAAGGCCCACCCACCTTGACACGGGTAGAGGAGATCTGCCTGGCTACAAAACCCCCCTGCAAGACCATATCCTTAACCTATAACCTACTAAACACAGTGACGGGACAAACACTGCCTAGCGTGGCACGCGGACTTATACACCACGGAAAACTGGCACAAAGCCTACATAGCACATAGAGGCAAAACTGCATGCGTAACACACCTGGAACAAATGAGAAAGCTACAATACAGATGGTATATTGTACCAGACAGGTTGGCAAAAATCTACTCCAACTCCTCTGCTAGGTGCTGGAGGTGCAGCACAGATCGGTGGACGATGTTCCACTTATGTAAGAATAGAAAAGGAGAAAGGGTGGCGCTAATAGAAAAATGTGCTACTAATATAGCATGCAGCAAAAACACCTTAGTGTATAGTCACTACATACACTTACATATGCAAATGAAAAAACAGGAGAAGGTGATTGCGCAGGTAGTTTATAAGTCCACAAATTTGTGGTACATCCCTAGGTTCTGTAAAAATAGAACACCAACATAGGGTAATATGTCAAACATATAATATTCAATTGAGAAGCTTGGAAAAACTCACAATTTACTGAGCATTTATAAGTTTGCTCTAAACTATATAGCTGGAGTGAATCATTCAGATGTACATGGATCCAATGTATAGGTCCCCCAGGAGGTGTTTGCAGTCCTCAAGCAGGTAAATCAGGAACCAGGTAACCAGGTACAAGTAGAAAATAAATTTATTATAATAAAACACAATAAAAAGCACAACGCGTTTCGACCCAACAGAGAGGGTCCACTTATGGTGGACGTGTTCACATATCCAACCCTTCTGGAAACAAGTGGAGGTCATCTCAATAGCCCTAGACATACGGCTTATGCTCCTACCAGAGCTAGGTCTCTTATTCCTAACACTAGACCAATTTGATAGGAAAAGTGGGGTTCTGATCTCGGCACGGACGGCAATAGCAAGGCAATGGAAGTCTACTACGGCTCCTACCACACAAGCCTTGATACGGCAGGTCACGACAAACTTCGACTATGAAGCAATGTCACAAAAACAAATTACTCCCAAGAAACACGCTTTAGAGGTGAGAAAACGGCGGGAGGCATACCTTACGACCCTTACACAAGACTGTTAAGACTTGGCCCCCCAACCCTGACCCACCACACCCGCATTGACATGCTACCAAGCAATCGAAACGCTAGCTTCCAACAACCCACGAACACCTAGTGGCCGCGCCATGCAGTTGGTAGGTCCATGACTCCCAAAACAAAACCCAGAGTTCGACTGAAACAACCCGTCAGAAGGCCCCTAGCAGCAGCAAACAAGAACAAAGACCAACCCTGAAATGTTGCCTGAACCACCACCTCCATAGCGGGTAGAGAGTGAGAGGACGGACAAGACACGCACACTGCTTCCCCAAGTGGTAGCATAACCTAAACCTCAGTGAACCGAACTCTTCCCCCTCCTCCCTCTTAGCGTAATGGACAGCACATAGACAACCCACTGCCGACCGCCACCATATCACAACGGTACAACCTCCACAGGCTGATGGGCCGAAAGGGGACTCCACACGGGAGACACTAGGACAGAACAGCCGGCCCATACAGGCTAAGCTAGGTACACCCCTTTCCAGGGGAGAGAGCGGAGGGGAGGCAGGGGGAGATAAACCTGACTGATCTTCAAATGTAGTGAATAAACTGTCCTACCACTGCATATGTCAATGCACAATTATTTTTCCCCCACCCTATTTCTTTTCTGTACCCTGTTCAAACCTTAACGTGACCCTTCCCCCCCCTCCCCAAACAGGGGCCAAACCACAAAAATCTATAAAAATTGTGAAATTTAAAAAAAACTTTTCCTGTTCGAAGAACACTGAAGTCCCTCTAGTGGCTGTCTGATAGACACTAGAGGAGGACTTAACTCTGCAATGTAATTATTGCAGTTTATAAAAACTGCAATAATTACACTTGCAGGGTTAAGGGTGGTGGGAGTTGACACCCAGATACCACTCCAATGGGCAGAAGTGGTCTGGGTGCCTGGAGTGTCCCTTTAACCCTTTCAGTGTTTAAATGATATGAATTAAAGGACCACTATAGTGCCAGGAAAACATACTCGTTTTCCTGGCACTATAGTGCCCTGATGGTGCCCCCACCCTCAGGGTCCCCCTCCCGCCGGGCTCTAGGGTGAGGAAGGGTTAAACTTACCTCTTTCTCCAGCGCCGGGCAGGGAGCTCTCCTTCTCCTCTCCTCCTCCTCGGCTGAATGCGCATTCAGCCAGTCCATAGGAAAGCATTCACAATGTTTTCCTATGGACGCTGGCGTCTTCTCACTGTGAAAATCACAGTGAGAAGCACGCAAGCGCCTCTAGCGGCTGTCAATGAGACAGCCACTAGAGGCTGGATTAACCCTAATATCAACATAGCAGTTTCTTTGAAACTGCTATGTTTATAGAAAAAAGGGTTAACCCTAGCTGGACCTGGCACCCAGACCACTTCATTAAGCTGAAGTGGTCTGGGTGCCTATAGTGGTACTTTAATATATGTGGTATTTAAAGCTCATTAACAGGCATGTCATAAGTTGGTTAAATCGGTGTACAAAGGTCCACAACATATGTATCATCCATGAATGACATCACTGGGTTACCTCATCCTCATTTCTCATCCCAATTTCTTACTTCCCAATGTTACAATACATGATTAATGATTGTGAATGTGCTCAGAACCTTTTAACATTAAGATGAACCTGACCTCTAGACACAAAGAATTGAAAATCAAATCAAAAACATTTTACTCTATACATTTTTAAAGTCTATCTTCTATTTAGACCAGGGCTAAATACTTTCTCAGCCAGTCCTAGTCCTGCAATTATTTAAAATGAGTGTTGTACAAGTCAGTAAACCTCTACAAAGCAAGTTGTGTGCATGGGACAGAAGAAATCGCCCAGGTTCCCCATTATATAACAAAATAAGGAGTATAGATATGGTTCAAGTAAATTTTATCAAGTTGTACATGGTTTACAGAATAACAAAAGGAGGCCTAAACAGAGAGCTCTTTGTAACATAATCTATGCAAAGAGATTAAATAGTGATGGCACTTAGAGGGTCACTAAAATAATACATATACACAAACATGAAAATAGTTGACCTGTATTTAATCTGTGCCCTCATTTGAACTGTATATAACATATTTTTTTTTTTAAACTAGATTTATATTAAAACATATGGCGAGCATGTTGGATTCAGAATCTTCATGGACTCTCTCCTTCTATCTTTAACAAGTAAAGTAAGTGCTCGTGTATTCATGTAATCTATAGATCTGATACAAGATCCAACGCATTCACTCAGTCACTAAACTGCAATTTCACTAAAAGCCTAACCTAGGTAAAAATAAGGTACCCCATGGGTACCTGGGTGCTCGTCAGCGACCCCCACTCTCACCATGGGGTGGCCGGCAAAGGGAGAATGGGGGTCACGGCAAGCAATGCAGGCATGTAGCGAGGGAGGTGAAATCATCTGGCACTTTTTGCTCTTTTCCCTCGCACACCCTGTTGTGATGCCTGGAGTTGGAATATGACGTCACTCCAGTCCAGCTTTTGCGAGGAGCCGAATAACAAGGAAGAATTACCAGATTTTACTAATTTCATGACGTAAAGTCATGATTTTATAAAGGACACGGAGGCTCATATTGTGCTTTCTCTTTCTTTATTATACCTCAGCAGCAAAGAAAAAGAAATGCATAAACATAAACGAAATCAAACTGAGTACTCAAAGGGTTAACATAGTCTGATATTCCAACCAATAGGAACAGTCCATCTATCAATAGCCACCCATGTGACCTTTCCTCTCCCTCTTTCTTTGATCCTGCCGAAGCTGAATTATAAAACCTTGCGAGATGACTCGACTCCTAACCGGCATGTCGTTGTCTCTTCCATAACGAACGTAGAACATAAACTCAATAAACGAAGCCGAAAACTGATCCTCCATGTCGTTGGCGTGAAGACGTTAAGCTGAAAACGGGAGAGAGAGAGAGATGGTAATGTGTGATCCAGTAACTGCATGTTACATATGCTATCACCATGCCTTACTTATATCTAGTAACCTACAGATCATCATATCTATCTTAGACTGTCATACATCACATGCTTGAAACATATTCTAAACAACGTGTCAATCAACCCATAAAACATATCATTTCAACTTACTGGGTGGGAGTCCGGAAATCATATTAGCTAATACCAACCTCGCGATACTCACCATGCCATCGTCGCGATCCTCCTCGGGTGGGCCAATACTCGCCTCCGTGTCCTTTATAAAATCATGACTTTACGTCATGAAATTAGTAAAATCTGGTAATTTTATTAAAGGACACGGAGGCTCATATTGTGCTAGTTTAAAGCTGAGCAATGACTGAGGACGTGACATGTTCTGGAGGTTGAAAATAATATTCTTTAAAGGTGGACTCCCGCGACCAATCCGCCATGCGTAAAAGGTCTTCCAATCTACAACCTAAAGTAAAAGCCTTGGTCGCTATGGCCCCTCTCGTGGAGTGTGCTTTGTATACCGAGGTATCAATATTCGCGGAGGCCATTACCCATTTAACCCATCTAGCTATCGTAACTGTCGATACTGGGTGATGTGGAGTTTTGATGGCAATAAATAGTTCATGTCTAGTAGGATCTCGTAATGCCCGTGTTCTCTCTTCATATTCTTTGAGGCAAAGTACAGGGCATAGATTTACATTATGGGGGAACGCTGGGTAGGATACTGTCGACATTGCCGTTTTTGTACGTCTGGAAATGTGAAATGTCACCCCTGATGGAGTGAAAGAAAGTGCGTCTACATCCAATGCTCGTACCTCGGAGACTCGTTTGCACGATATCAGGCAGAAAAGCATTGCCAGTTTTGCTGAATGCTGTTTCAGTGTAAAATCTGAGTTTCGTGGCCACTGTTCCAGTAGGTTCAGGACCAAATTTACATCCCACGTGGATGTATATCTAGGTCGTGGTGGCCTTGCAAAACGAACACCTCGGAGGAGTCTGCATACCATTGCGTGTCTCCCTATCGGTGCACCGTCCAGGCCATGATGTCCTGCTGAAATCACTGACCTATAGCCGTTAATAGTCCGATAGGCCAAACCCCGGTCGAACAAGGCTGTCAAGAAACGCAGGATGCTGTTCAGAGGGGCACAAACGGAATTCACTGGTTGTTCCATGCACCAACCAGTCCAGACGTCCCATGCCCGACTGTAGGATCTCCGAGTACCCGGCGCCCATGCCCCTGCCAGTAGTTCCAACGTTGTCCGTGGAACCTCCGGTATGATTGGGAATCCCCGGAAAGGAGCCATGCTAGCAATCTGAGATGTCCGTGCAGCGCCAAAGGGTGTGAGTTCCCTTCCGGATCCGTCAGTAGATGAGGGTCCGCTGGTAGCAGTCTGGGGAGGTCGACAGACATCTTCATGAGGGACGGGAACCATGGTTGTGCCGTCCAAAAAGGTGCGACTAACACCAAGGTCGTCTGCGAACGGCTGAGGTGAACCAATGTCCGTGCCAGCAGGGCGAACAGTGGGAAAGCGTACAGTCTCTTCCGTGGCCATTGTTGGAGGAACGCATCCGCAGCCACTGCATCCGGGTCCGGTCTCCAGCTGAAGAATTCTGGTAGTTGTGTATTCAACCGAGACGCAAACAGATCCATGTGCAGCGGGCCCCACAACGTCTGCAGGCGCAGGAATATATCCTGCTTCAAGCGCCAATCGCTGTTGTCCCGTAGGTGTCTGGAATTCCAATCTGCCACTGTGTTCGAGAGGCCCGGGATGTATTCGGCCCGTACCGAGATGTTGCGGTCCAGACAAAACTGCCAGAACTCCATGGCCAAATTCGCCAAGAGCTTGGATCTGGTGCCGCCCAGGCGGTTGATGTATTGCACTGCTGATACGTTGTCCATCCTTAGGACGATGGAGCAATGTGTCCTGGTGCCCAGCAGGCTTTTCAATGCGAATGATCCCTCCATAAGTTCCAGACCGTTGATGTGCATCGCCTTCTCCGACCGGGACCATTTTCCGCCTGTGGAAGTACGCCCACAACGCGCTCCCCAGCCCAGCGTGCTGGCATCGGATTCTATTACGCAATCCGGGATGTTGCCAAAAATCGCTTTCCCATTCCAAGCCTCCATGTGCTGCAACCACCAGTTGAGTTCCGCCCTGGCCGTGTGATCGAGCGGCACGGAGTCTGAATAAGAGCGACCCAATTGAAGATGCGTTGTCTTTTACCTTTGTAGGGCCCGATAGTGTAGAGGCCCTGGGAAGATCGCTTGAATGGAGGCCGAGAGGAGTCCGATTATCCTGGCCAATTGTCGCACCGTGAGAGTTGATCGCCGTAGCGTCCTGTGGATCTCCTTCTTGATAACTTTGATCTTCCCCTGCTGTAAATTCAAAGTCCCCAGGACTGCGTTGATAGTGAAGCCCAGAAATTCCATGGACTGTGAGGGAGTCAATACCGATTTTTCCCAATTGATGAGAAACCCGAGGTTGCGCAATAGTTGTGTTGTCGGAGTATGTGTACCTCCTGCGCCATGATCAAGATATCGTCCAGGTAGACGATCATGCGCACTCCTCTGCTGCGAAGCAGAGCCACCGCCGGTTTCAAGAGCTTCGTAAAGCACCACGGGGCGGACGACAGGCCGAACGGGAGGCACTTGAACCTCCACATTTGATCGTTCCACTGGAACTGGAGGAGGTGGTGGCATTCCTCCGCTAAGGGGGACGGTAAGGTAGGCATCTTGGAGGTCTAATTTGACCATCCAAACTGCCAGTCTGAGGAGGTCTCGCAGGCAATGGATTCCCTCCATGAGTGTAATCACGGGTAATAAACTACCCGACGGGGAGGAGGGGGGGGTGGAGGGGGGAAATGAGAGCGCACCCCGAACGGAGAATGAGGGCGGAGAGCCCAGACAGGTGAATGCTGGCCCCCCCCAGTCACCCCCACAGGGACACAGACAATATAAACATACAAGAGAAAAAACGAAATTAACCATTCAAAACATGACAACAGTCAAAGGAATCTAAGCATATAAGTGTATATGGGTGAAACACAGGGTATAAAGCAACAGACATTTGAAAGCTAAAAATTAGGTTGATACTTAGCTGAGGCAGCCGCAAAGAAAGAGGGAGAGGAAAGGTCACATGGGTGGCTGTTGATAGATGGACTGTTCCTATTGGTTGGAATATCAGACTATGTTAACCCTTTGAGTACTCAGTTTGATTTTGTTTATGTTTATGCATTTCTTTTTCTTTGCTGCTGAGGTATAATAAAGAAAGAGAAAGCACAATATGAGCCTCCGTGTCCTTTAATAAAATTTACAGTTTTCAACTTGCATAAAGCAGTAGTGGTTCATGTGACTATAAAGTCCTTTTTTAAGAATAATATTTTAGTTAATGAAAATAAAGATGTTATTTAAAGAAAAATCTTTGCTCCTAACTTTTTTTTTTTAAAGCTGGCTCCTAGATGCCAAGCAAATTTACGATCCCTGTCATAATGGTATTTAAAAGTTTATAAATTAGGGGTGAAAAACTAATGGTGGTCTGCTTTTTATTTTTTTATTTTTAAGTCTGAACACTAATTTACAAAAACAGGCCATATTTGTGTGTGACTGGCTGGGAAGGGTATCTTTGTCTGTTCCCAGCTCGCCACATCTCACTGCTTAGTGTACAACCCCCTTCAACTTAGTTTTGAGGTCTAGACTGTGTTCATTTCTGATTGTTACATTATAGACTCTAAGGCTAGTTCTCTTCCAGCTGATATTTATCTCTTACAAGTATCTTCTTAGATCTCTGCATAGTGAGTTAACTGCCTTTTTATCTAATCTCAATCCACGGCCATATTGAAGTTATAGCTCATAACTATAATTCGTAAATGAAGCATTAAACAGAGTGACACTCTTGGAACGCTACTGTCTTTTAAAAAGATTTTAGTGTGACTTACTGCTTTAAAATGTTAACTAATGCCTGTAGAAAATATTGAGCATTCCTATGAATAAATACATACTTGTTTGCAATCTAGATGTTTAACCTTGACTTTATTTTGTTTTTCACATGACTTTTTTTCTTTTTTCAAATATTTTGCAAGATAAATTTGGGTTCTGTGACCCTGGAGACCTCATATAATCCGAAATAATTTTTTGAATAAACTTTATAATGCTAAAGGGACATTCTAGTCAAATTAAAACTTTACAAACATAACACTTTTTTTTTTTCTCAAGCCCAGATATTCTGTGGCTGTCCTATCAGACTTTCCAATGCAGTTTAGTGAGAAGTCTTTACAAGGCAGATGCACTGAGCAACTGCAGGCTCTTGAGTTTAGCTCCACTAAACCTAACAACCAGGAGGTTGTAGTTTGAATGACCGCACTGTAACAAAGGTAGTTTGTCAAGGTGCCAAATTCTATTGAATTCTGCGCTTTTTGCAAAATGAATATAGAGTACTAACTCGTCTCAAGCTAAAGTGCTTCAGTTGTGTGGGGTGATCATTTAACACACACAGTCTTTGGGCATTTGGCAATTGAGAACTCTTGTCTGAAAGACCAGCATAGAGTAAGTAAATGATGATTTCCCCTGCCCTCTACTGTACATGCTTTAAAGGGGCACTTTAAGCACCATAACTACTAGAGGCAATTGTAATAGTTGTGGTACTAAGAGGCTGCAGTTCTACGTCAAACAGAGTGGTTTGGCAGAAACCTGTGTTCTTGCAGGTTCCTGTGCCTGACCCCTTATATCCAGAATTTGTTTATATTTAGATGGCATTGATTATTTGATAATGCCAACTGACTTGCTCAGCCAATCCGTGCTTGCTTTCTATTTTTAACATCGCTACCGCGGAAGTAGAACTTCCTTATTAGTAATCCAGAAAGTGAGTGTGCAAGAGAACCAAGAAATGGTGGCTATAGCCTTTTAGCACTACAATCACTACAACAGGATGTAGAGTTTGTTAGTTTAGAGTGCGTTTAATTTCTGCTTTTTTGAAAGGAGGATTGGGTCCTAGATATGGAGCTATTCCTTATTCACAATATTAAAATGATTAAGAATCTACTGTGCTGATGCCAGGTGATTTAATTATGGTTTTATTTTCATTTTCTAACTTGTGTTCGTGGATTATTTTTAAATCCTGGTTCATGGTCTGATAAGTATTTCTAGAGGCATGTAATCTGTGAATTAATTAGCTGATAATCCATTTCGAGAAGCAGTCAGTTATCAAATACCTTTTTATCTAAAATTCTACTCTTTGGAAATAATATATTGCTGCTTTAATTAGAGCATGAAAACCTTAATCTGTAAAATGCTATGAGTTTCCTTCTACCTATTTCAATGTCACAAGGTGGCAGTGTAGCATGCTTCAAACAAATCCAAGCACTAAATTGGAACATTGCTTTGTCTGGAGATAAGATTATTGATAAGATATTTTGGTAATTATGAGAAGTATGTAGCTGGTACACTACTCACCCATTTCTATACTGTCTGTTAAATAGCAAAGTCACCGTAAAATATATTTTTATAGTGTGCTACTGAAGTGTTAACATGACTGCCTTATGTTAACTTTTTAATATGCCGCAGATACAATTGAAAACTTAATTTCCTGTTGAAATATAATTTTCATATATTCTTGCTCAGGTGAAAATTCCTGATGTTGAGTTTTTTGTTAATCTTGGGGATTGGCCTTTAGAGAAAAGGAAAACATCAGAGATTCATCCCATCTTCTCCTGGTGTGGATCAACGGACTCTAAGGACATTGTAATGCCAACATATGATCTGACCGATTCTGTTCTGGAAACCATGGGACGGTAATGGATTATTTCTACTCTAATTCTGTAATGGTAAAAAGCTTTTTCAGGAACCAGAAAGTTGCCAAAGATGCCATGCCGGAAAAAAAGTGGAGATAAAAAGTACAAGCAGGGCATCAATCGCTCCCAATGCCTGTTGTTGTTGTAAATTTACATATAATGCTGGAGTGTTGTACTGCCATTTTAGTTTACTGGGTCACCTATTTCCTCCGGAAATAATTTGCCTGTAATTCAGCAGTGAGTATCTTCATCATACCTCCGCTCTACTACTCCCGAGAGGTAATCCGTATTGATGATGTCCTCATGCGTTAATTAAGTGGTATATAAATAAGAGCCAAGTGGGAAAATGTAATATTGGCCCAACAGATGGGGGCTTAATGTTATATGCTTTTTTTAAATTTATTTATTTATTTAAAACATTAATGTATAAACTACACTGCTCAAAAAAATAAAGGGAACACAAAAATAACACATCCTAGATCTGAATTAATTAAATATTCTTCTGAAATACTTTGTTCTTTATATAGTTGAATGTGCTGACAACAAAAGGTCTGGATTTTGAGTCACACTCAAAATTAAAGTGGAAAAACACACTACAGGCTGATCTAACTTTGCTGTAATGTCCTTAAAACAAGTCAAAATGAGGCTCAGTAGTGTGTGTGGCCTCCATGTCCCTGTATGACCTCCCTACAACGTCTGTGCATGCTCCTGATGAGGTGGCGGATGGTCTCCTGAGGGATCTCCTCCCAGAAATGGACTAAAGCATCTGCCAACTCCTGGACAGTCTGTGGTGCAATGTGACGTTGGTGGATGGAGCGAGACATGATGTCTCAGATGTGCTCAATTGGATTCAGGTTTGGGGAACGGGCGGGCCAGTCCATAGCATCAATGCCCTTGTCTTGCAGGAACTGCTGACACACTTCAGCCACATGAGGTCTAGCATTGTCTTGCATTAGGAGGAACCCAGGGCCAACCGCACCAGCATATGGTCTCTCAAGGGGTCTGAGGATCTAATCTCTGTACCTAATGGCAGTCAGGCTACCTCTGGTGAGCACATGGAGGGCTGTGCAGCCCCCCAAAGAAATGCCACCCAACACCATTACTGACCCACTGCCAAACCGGTCATGCTGGAGGATGTTGCAGGCAGCAGAACGTTCTCCACAGTGTCTCCAGACTCTGTCACGTCTGTCACACTTTCTCAGTGTGAACCTGCTTTCATCTGTGAAGAGCACAGAGCACCAGTGGCGAATTTGCCAATCTTGGTGTTCTCTGGCAAATGCCAAACATCCTGCACGGTGTTGGGCTGTAAGCACAACCCCCACCTGTGGACGTCAGGCCCTCATACCACCCTCATGGAGACTGTTTCTGAACGTTTGAGCAGACACATGCATATTTGTGGCCTGCTGGAGATCATTTTGCAGGGCTCTGGCAGTGCTCCTCCTGTTCCTCCTTGCACAAAGGCGGAGGTAGCGGTCCTGCTGCTGGGTTGTTGCCCTCCTACGGCCTCCTCCACGTCTCCTGATGTACTGGCCTGTCTCCTGGTAGCGCCTCAATGCTCTGGACACTACGCTGACAGACATAGCACACCTTCTTGCCACAGCTCGCATTGATGTGCCATCCTGGATGAGCTGCACTACCTGAGCCACTTGTGTGGGTTGTAGACTCCGTCTCATGCTACCACTAGAATGAAAGCACCGCAAGCATTCAAAAGTGACCAAAACATAGGAACTGAGAAGTGGTCTGTGGTCACCACCTGCAGAACCACTCCTTTATTGGGGGTATCTTTCTAATTGCCTATAATTTCCACCTGTTGTCTATCCCATTTGCACAACAGCATGTGAAATTTATTGTCACTCAGTGTTGCTTCCTAAGTGGACAGTTTGATTTCACAGATGTGTGATTGACTTGGAGTTACATTGTGTTGTTTAAGTGTTCCCTTTATTTTTTTGAGCAGTGTATTTATTTTATATGCCACCTCCTTTTCGGTAAATATAAAAAAAAAAAAAAACCCAAGGTATTAAGGGACATATTTCATTTATCAGCATATCTTAATGCTTGGAATGGGTGGTATCTGGGTTGCTTTTCAAATTAGGCGTTCCCTGGCTCTATGGATGTCTTGGAGGGATGGGCACCTAGAGCTAAAGGACTTGGCAAATCTCTATCTAAGAAGCTAAGGCAATGACTTGGTACGCAGACCTTGGCAAGTATATTGAGGGGAAAAGTGTGAGTGATACTTACATATAGTGGTCTGGCTGTTGCACTACATGATTGAGGGCGGGGTTTGAACTTGCTTGAGGGCACCTGGCACATATGTCATAGCTTGGAGCATCTTATCTAGATTTAAAGCAATTTATTCTCTGCTTTCATCTAAAAGGGGGGCACTTTACACAGGAGACTCAACTTTCTTCAGTCAATGAGTCTTTAGATAGTTTGGTCCAGCAACAGAGACATTCTTCTGCTTTTTCATAGCTATACATTTTTTTTTTTTTTTTTTTTAAGTGAAATAACCCATACCGAACAACTATAAGCAACATATTATGTTCCTTCATTTGAACAATTATGGATTACATTTTTAAAATTAAAAAGTTAGATCATTGTTTTTACTTTTTATAATTTTTTTTATTTTTTTTAGATTTTATTTATTTCTATTAAAGTGACACTATAGTCACCAGTACCACTACATCTTAATGCAGTTGCTCTGGTGAGTATAGTATGTCCCTGCATGCTTTTTAATGCAAGCACAGCCTTTACAGAGATTAACCCTTAATAGGGAACACATAGGAAGGTCGTTGCTGCCGCCCAGGAGTGATGGGAGTTTGAGCACAGGACTTGTTTTTTTTTTGTATTTGTATTCCCTTTTGTATCTCTCAGCTAGGTTGCAATGCTGCTGCTCATCCCATGTGTTCCCTATTAAGGGTTGATAAGCATGTAGGGATGTATATAAAAACACCCCTTTTTGTCTCATTAGAGATATCTTTGCCAGAAGCTCAAGGAAGCAAGGTGAATGGCTAGAGTTAGGACTCACCTAAGAGGTCTGCCTTGACGTGGCAGGTGGGCATACCCTCTCATGGCCATTGGAGGTAACTAAAAACCTCCATTTGTTTAAATATACATAGAGCGCAGGTAACTTTTTTTCCTTAAGTAATATGTTAGTTGAAGACATGAACTATACTAAAAACTTTATAATTTCATGGTTCAAAATATGTAACAATGATTTATTATCCCCCCCTCCCTTAGTATAACTATGATATAGGGAAATTGTCCAGCCCAAACATGCATTACTGCTTCTAATATATCGAACTGCTAAGTCAGAAAGAACTTGCAAAGCTCTACAGATCTAAACTATGTTTTGGCTTTTTTTTTTTTTTTTTTCTTCATAGAGTCAGTCTGGATATGTTGTCCGTTCAGGCAAACAGTGGGCCAGAGTGGGGAAAAAAGAACAACACTGCATTCTGGAGAGGACGTGATAGCTGCAAAGAGAGGCTCGAGCTGGTTATATTGGGCAGGAAACATCCAGACATGATAGATGCTGCGTTCACCCACTTCTTCTTTTTCAAACACAATGAAAGTCTTTATGGTTCCATTAGACAGCCCATAGCATTTTTTGACTTCTTCAAGGTATGTAGTAATACTATTGTCTTATCTTCACTGTGCAACTTAATAAAACAAGTATATATTTTTTTTTTTTGTATTTTTTATTTTATTTTTACATTGCATGTGGAGGACAGTACTGTTGGGTATGCTAGATATGATGTTTAGCAGCTTTAAAGTCGTCTTGTATATGCTTTTGAAGTAAATATTATGATGACCTAATAGGCCATTGTGGGTACAGTTGGTGGTAATAACGTATGACTTTGGACAGCCCATACTTCTGTATTAAATACATACAAAACTTAGCAGGTAAAAAAAAAAACCCTATAAAGTTAATATTTTTGATATTTTTTCAACTTTTTATTTGGGTATTCACTAAAGTGTGAATTTTTGACAATTCGAAGTTTCATATTTCCGATTTGGACCAAAATAGCCAAAGTGAAAACTAAGATTACTTAGAAAAATTGCCTAATTTGGCTTCCAATTAGAACTTCTCTTTACATTTCTGGTAAGTCTCACTTTAGATTTGCACTTTTTTTTTTTTTTTTCAGGTTTTTTTTTTTTTTATTAGTGTACCTTTTTATAACTAGACCAGTAAATGTTGTTCGCAAGAAGCATTTTCCTTCTCCCCACGGTTCCTCATGAGCTCTGGAATGTACACAATTTGTACAGTCTTGATATGTATTCTAGTAATGAATAACATTTGAACTGTAAAAAAATCTAGATATATGATCTTATCTTAATAGAGATGCAATATAACTATTAAGATTTACAGATGAGCTATCAGAGGAACAAAGCCCAGTCTTTTGAGCAAAGCAGTACATTGTAAATGCAGACCAAAGTCTCCGTTCACGTGTTTTTAGAAAGTAAAATGTGATCTGGTGTGTTTAGTGAACAACAAATGCAAAACTGTGCAGTTATACTGTAAAACCTTATAAATCGATGTAATATTTCCAGCACACCTTCTTAAAAGTACACAGTTCTTTGAATGTGTATAATAAAAGCATATTCTGCAACAACAATTTTATAAGCAGTAAGGCTCATTTTAATCTTTATTGTACGTGATACGATCACGTGGAATTCTGTTCCACTCTAATTACCGTGTCCTTATTTAATTTTAAATCTGGTGTGTATGTGTGTGTGTGTGTATATATATGTGTATGAGAGAGAGAGGCGATCAACCCCTCTGTTCCTGTGTCCACCTCATCTGGTTATAAATACATATTTCTTTCCTCCTATTTTACACTGCTGCATAATTTGTTGCCACATTCTAAATAATATAAAATGTACCTGTGCAGTATGCACATTCTATATGTTTTGCCAGTTAATGGCCATTGATCACCAAAGGGTTGGCACTTTATATCCTAGGAGTGTGGGAGCGAACATATTTTAATGATTCAAGAGGGCTTTGTACAGAGGATAAATTGCATTCATTATCTAAATACAAAGTGAATCATGATATATTTTACCAGATAGTGAACCCATACTTTTGTATGTAGTTGAGATGTAACCACTTGAGACATGTTGAAAATTGAGATGTAGCCAAAAAGAGTCCAGTTACTCAAGTCACTGTGGGCACCATTTCTTTCAAAGGTGACTCAAAAAAAGAAAAGGGAACTGACTTCGGCAACAATACATAGCTCTGATGCCTGAACAATTTAGTCACTGCAACCTAATGACGAAGATTGCATAAATAATTTTATGGAAATAGCCATTGACCAGTGGGATCATAAAGCTATATAAAAAGGCTTTAAAACAAAGTTTGTCTCATCCGCAACATACAGCACAAAACATTAAGCAGTCCTTTGGAATCAACGCTGGTTGTTGTTCTCCTCTCTCCCGACTTGTTTTATCAATCTTCTGTCCGCTTATCCCTGATGAAGTAATGGAACAATGACAAACTGCGTTGAGAGGAAGGAGCATAACATCAGCAGAGATCCAAGTGGACTTGTGAAAGATTTGTGCTTGTTTTGTTGGTTTTCAGGCTGAGCTTGCTCTTATTTGTTAGAACCCTTTTAAAAATGAGTACATGCATTTCAGATCTTTTAATGAATAAATATTAGTTTTACAGTACTACCTTTTTTTTTTTTCTTCTATGAAAATATATGTTGCTTGGCAATGTCCGGTATTGCTGGCTGTAACATTTTACCTTGCTTTAAATTAATAAATAAAAAATCATTTCTTTATACAGTGTATTTGCCTATGCATGGACTGCATTCAGTTTAAAATATAGCGCTGAGGAAAAGTTAATTCTATGTAAAGCAAACTTAGGGAAGTAATTGATACTTACAGATTGTACATTTGAGTTCACTCTTGTTACTCACAATTACAACTATTTCTATAGCGCCAACATATTACGTAGAGCTGTACAAAAGGTGAACAAAACAAACACTTAAGTCTAACAAAACCTGATTAACATACAGGAGCCATAGGTGCAGAGTGCCCTAACCAAATGAGCTTACAATCTAAAAGGATGAGGGAGAAATGGAATTAAGTGATCAGTATGTACTTGTGGGGGGTGATTAGAAGGAAGGAGCACAGTAGCTGGGGAGAAGAGGCAAAGTGAGGAAGTCACTGATAGTGTTAAAGGAACACAACATACAAACTTGTATTCCTGACACTACAGTGCTGAAGTGGCTGTTTAGGTTACCGACTCTTTCTCTGTGCAGTTAAAAGGTAATTTTACCTATCTTTTTCTCTTGTGGAAGTCTTGCTGTGGCTGGCTTCACATCCACTAAGATCAACAGTCTTTCTCAGGAAAGCATTGGGAGGCTATTGCGCATGCCCAGCAAAACTCCACACTGCGCCAATCATCATCTCCTCATAGTGATGCATTGAATCTATGCATCTCTATGGAGTATATTCAGCATCTCCATGCAGAGCATAGAGACACTGCCAGTGCTGCACAGTGTGAATGACTTCCACCAGAGGTGTTACTAATCCGCAATGTAAACTCTGCCTTTTCTCTGAAACAGTAGTGTTTAGAATGCTTAAACTGCAGGAACTTGCTACACACTAGAACCACTACATTAAGCTAGAGTGAGAAACATAGAAACATAGACTGTGATGGCAGATAAGAACCATTTGGCCCATCTAGTCTGCCCAATTTTCTAAATACTTTCATTAGTCCCTGGCCTTATCTTATAGTAAGGATAGCCTTATGCCTATCCCATGCATGATTAAACTCCTTTACTGTGTTAACCTCTACCACTTCAGCTGGAAGGCTATTCCATGCATCCACTACCCTCTCAGTAAAGTAATACTTCCTGATATTATTTTTAAACCTTTGTCCCTCTAATTTAAGACTATGTCCTCTTGTTGTGGTAGTTTTTCTTCTTTTAAATATAGTCTCCCCTTTACTGTGTTGATTCTCTTTATGTATTTAAATGTTTCTATCATATCCCCCCTGTCTCATCTTTCCTCCAAGCTATACATGTTAAGATCCTTTAACCTTTCCTGGTAAGTTTTATCCCGCAATCCATGAACCAGTTTAGTTGCCCTTCTCTCAACTCTCTCTAAGGTATCAATATCCTTCTGAAGATACAGTCTCCAGTACTGTGTACAATACTCCAAGTGAGGTCTCACCAGTGTTCTGTACAATGGCATGAGCACTTCCCTCTTTCTACTGCTAATACCTCTCCCTATACAACCAAGCATTCTGCTAGCATTTCCTGCTGATCTATTACATTGTCTGCCTACCTTTATGTCATCAGAAATAATCATCCCTAAATCCCTTTCCTCAGATGTTGAGGTTAGGACTTTATCAAATATTCTGTACTCTGCCCTTGGGCTTTTACGTCCAAGATACATTATCTTGCACTTATCCACATTAAATGTCAGTTGCCACAATTCTGACCATTTTTCTAGTTTACCTAAATCATTTGCCATTTGGCTTATCCCTCCTGGAACATGAACCCTGTTACATATCTTAGTATCATCAGCAAAAAGACATACCTTAGCATCAAGACCTTCTGCAATATCATTAATAAAAATATTAAAGAGAATGGTTCCAAGTACAGATCCCTGAGGTACCCCACTGGTGACAAGTCCAAGCTTCGAATATATTCCATTAACTACAACCCTCTGTTGCCTATCACTCAGCCAGTGCCTTGCCCATTCAACAATATTGGAATCCAAACTTAAAGATTGCAGTTTATTGATAAGCCTTCTATGTGTCAAAAGCCTTACTGAAATCTAGGTAAACAATGTCTACTGCACCACCCCGATCTATAATTTTAGTTACCCAATCAAAAAAATCAATAAGATTAGTTTGGCATGATCTCCCTGAAGTAAACCCATGTTGTCTCTGATCTTGAAATCCAAGTGTTTTTAGATGTTCAACAATCCTATCCTTTAACATGGTTTCCATCACTTTCCCCACTACTGAAGTAAGGCTTACTGGCCTATAGTTGCCTGACTCCTCCCTATTACCTTTCTTGTAAATGGGCACAACATTGGCTAACTTCCAATCTTCTGGGACTACTCCTGTTAACAATGATTGGTTAAATAAATCTGTTAATGGTTTTGCTAGTACACCATTAAGCTCTTTTAATAGCTTTGGGTGTATTCCATCAGGTCCCATTGACTTATTTGTCTTTACTTTTGACAGTTGAAATTGAACCTCTTCCTCTGTAAACTCACGTGTAATAAATGACTAATTTATCCTTTTTCTTAACTGAGGTCCCTTTCCTTCATTTTCATCTGTAAATACAGAACAAAAATATTAATTAAGGCAGTCAGCTAGACCTTTTTCCTTTTATACATACCTTCCTTCTTTTGTTTTTAATCTAACTAATCCTTGTTTTACTTTCCTTTTCTCATTTATGTATCTAAAAAATGTTTTATCCCCCTTTTTTACTGATTGTGCTATTTTCTCTTCTGTGTGTGATTTGGAAGCTCTTATAACCTGCTTAGCCTCTTTCTGCCTAATCTTATAGATCATTTTGTCTTCCTCACTCTGGTTTTTTTTATAATTACTTAATGCTAACTTTTTGTTTTTAACTATTTTGGTCACATCTGCGGAGTACCACAGTGGTTTTTTGAATTTTTTGCTTTTACTGTCAAGCCTAATGCAATTTTCTGTTGCCTGCAATAGTGCAACTTTTAAATAATCCCATTTCTCTTGGACTCCATTTAAATTGCTCCAGTTTGATAATGACTCCTCTACACATATTCTAATTTTAGAAAAGTCTGTTTTTCTAAAGTCTAAAACTTTTGTTTTTGTGTGGTGACTGTCACTGTTCTTATATTAAACCACACTGACTGACTGATCACTGGATCCTAAACTTTCACCTACAGTAATATCTGATACCAAATCTCCATTTGTTAACACTAAATCTAGTATGGCCTCCTTACGAGTTGGCTCCTCAACAACTTGTTTTAGAGACAATCCCAGTAGGGAGTTTAGAATATGTGTGCTCCTGGCACAAGTAGCTAATTTTGTTTTCCAATTTATATCAGGAAGATTAAAGTCACCCATGATGATAACTTCCCCCTTCATTGTCATTTTAGCTATTTCCTCAACTAGTAGATTATCTAACTCTTCAATTTGTCCTGGGGGCCTATAAATCCACACCTACATGAGTTACTGTGTGATTACCAAATTCAAACGTAACCCAAACGGACTCTGTTTGCCTCACTAACTTTTATTAGGCTAGATTTTATGCTATCCCTCACATACAGGGCCACCCCTCCCCCTTTCTTGCCTTCCCTATCTTTTCTATATGAAGAGTACCCTGGTATTGCTATGTCCCAGTCATTTTTCTCATTATACCATGTCTCAGTAACAGCGACTAAATCTACGTTATCAGTTGCCATTATTGCCACAAGTTCATGGATCTTATTCCCTAAACTGCGAGCATTTGTGGACATGACTCTAAGCTTAATCATTTATTTATTTATTTATTTTTTGAGTATTTTGTTTTTATTGAGATTTTTCATATATGACAGACAATATACCTTTAGAACATAGGTAGTTCAACAACAATCCCAACTGATGTGGCTTCTGCTGGTATCAATATATCCTCCCGTCCAAGGCAGTTATACTACCTTGTTAAGCGGACTTTATGTCAGTAATGGCGCGTTATGTTTGGGTTGTTAAAACCGTGCTATTTTAGGTAATCAGTGTGCAGTTCTGGTTATCAGAGCCGAGTGCCCCCACTCTATTCCGTGTATGTGTGTTGCGGTCTCTTCAGCAATTTATTTGGAGCGAGTCAGGGGTTGGTATCATATTTTTATATGTGGTAGGGGTCTCTGTGTCTCTGTGTTGGTGCTGGGCAGCACGTTCTCTTTCTCCCTTGTGCTAAGCAACGGTGGTCGTGTGTTTGAAGTTTGGCGGTGGCTGCCCGTATGTTTCGTGACTGCATGGTCAGTTCGTGGCTATGTTTGTTATGTTCTCTGGTCCCTCTCAAGGAGACGGTGGTCACCTAGCGTGTTCTGGGTAGATGTTGGTGTCGTGTATGTGTGGCTTGAGCTCCTGCGTTTGCGTGTGGTGTGTGTGTCTTCCTGCCGTGGTGTGTGTGTGTGTGTTTTGGTTCTGCGTTCTGAATGTGTTCGGTGCTGCGTGTTCTTTCCTTTGCTCTATAGTTTACCGGGGAGTCCACTCTTTCTAGCTCTTTACTTTCCGTACCTGTAGGTGGGTGACCTCCGCCCTGCCGCCCTGTGCCTCCGCAGACGCAACCGGCACCCCCAGGGCAGGGCCCCCACTCAGTCACTCGAACGTCCTGCCAGGTAGAGAATCCAGGGAGTCCAGCACTGTTGATATCCCTCCAGTTTATCTCGCATGGTCGCCGTGAGTCTCTCCATCTCGTGCAGTTCTTCGACTTTAGCCATCCATTGTAGGAGTGTGGGAATCTGTGTTGACTTCCATCTGCTTGGAATCAGGAGTTTTGCTGCATTAAGGAGATGTTTGGTCAGTGATTTTTTTTGTTTTGTACTGCGAGATAGGCGCCTGAGTATGGTGTAGTAACATCGGGAGCGGCTGGAACGGGAGGTCGGTGTCCAGGACCTCTCTAATCGCCCCGTGGACCTCACGCCAAAATGGGGTTATTTTTTCACAGGTCCACCATATATGGAGGTCGGTGCCCTCCCGCTGTGCGCATCTCCAGCATGTGTCCGGGACATCTGGTAGCATGCGGTGTAGGCGTTCTGGGGTGCGGTACCATCCGGTGAGCAGTTTGTAGTTTAGCTCCTGTACTTTGGAGCACATGGAGCTTTGATGCGTCAGAATCGATTTTTAGTCCACTGGGCGTCGGTGAGTTCTATGCCCGCCGCTCCTTCCCAGCGTGCCGCGTGTCTCGCCGGCTCAAGCGGGACCGCCGCTCTGAGCATTGTGTAGAGAGTTGTGATCCCCCGGGGAATCTGCATCCCTGCCTCGCAGTGTTTCTCGAACTCCGTAAGTGACCTGTGGAAAAGGTGTCTCCCCTGTTGGGCATTGTAGTAGGTTTTGACTTGGTAGTAACGAAACCTTTCCAGGCCCGTTGGTGTCTTATCGGTCAATAGGTCGTGTAGTTTGAGTGTTGTAGTGGTGCGCCAAATGCGGCCACGTCTTTGGGCGTGAGCCCTCTCGCTATCTCCAGATTGTGTATCACCGGGGTCATTGGCCCTGGTAAAGTGATGAGCGAGAGTTTCGTCCATATGGCTCCCCAAATCTGCAGTGTGGCTCCAATAAGTGGGTGGCTGAATGCAGGGGAGTTCTTCATCGGGTTGTATCTCCAGACGATTGCCGGGATCGTCCCCCTCATCATCGCTCTCTCCATTTGTATCCAATGTTTGGGTGAGTGTGGTATGTGCCACTCCACTATTCTTAGGAGGTGCGTAGCTCTGTGGTAGTTCCTCATGGAGGGGAGTCCCACCCCCCCCCCGTTCCTTCGGTCTGTGCAGCAGGGTCTTGCGGATCCTGGGCGGTTGATCACGCCAAACAAACTTCAAGATGTCGGAGTCTAATTGCTGGAAAAAGAGTGTAGGTAGGCGAATCGGAATCGTCTGAAAGAGATACAGCAGCCGAGGCAGCAGGTTAATTTTTACGGCATTTATTGTGCCGAACCAGGAGACACACACAGGCCGGACCAGCGCACCATATCTGTCTTTAGATTCCGCAGGAGCAGGGCGAAGTTGTGGGCATATAGTTGGGTTAAGTCCGTTGGGAGCCAGATTCCTAGATATTTCAGCTTTTGGGGTGCACCAGGAAAAGGTGTACTGCGAGCGCAGGTGGGCAGCCTCCTCAGGCTTTGTGGAGATGAGCATTGCTTCCGATTTATCAGTATTGAGCTTCAAATTTGTGATCTGCCCATATTCACTGAAAGCTTTTAGCAGGTTTGGAAGTGAGACTAGGGAGTTACTAATGAAAAATAGCATATCATCCGCATATGCTGCTATCTTATGGACTGTGCCCTCCAGGGAAAATCCAGAGACACCCCCGTCCCGTCTAACCGCCCCCAGGAAAGGATTCAGGGAGAGGGCAAACAGAAGAAGGGAGAATGGGCATCCCTGTCTCGTCCCATTGCGGATCTGGAACTTTTGGGACAGGGCTCCGTTTATCCTTATACTGGCGCTTGGTAACGTGTAGACCGATCTTATCCACGCTAGTAAGTAGGGGCCGAACCCCATCGCTTCGAGGGTAGCGATCATGTATTGCCAGTCCACGCGGTCGAAAGCCTTCCCTGCATCCGTTGAGAGGAGAAGGATTCGTGGTTTCATTTTTTTCCGCCGCGTGGATGATGTTCAGAGCTCGGGTGGTATTGTCTCTTGCCTCCCTTCCAGGAATGAAGCCCACCTGGTCCGGGTCCACCAATTCTGGTAGGAGGTATCGTATTCCCATGGCGAGGAGCTCATCATTTTTTTAACACACTTGCTACAGGCACCTTCTGTCCTTGTTTTGGGGGACAACTGGATTGATGTTTTATCACCCTTTTGCCCCCCCCACCCCTCCTCGTTCAAATACATCCTAGCAAAACCTCTGAACTGCTCACTGAGAACATTTGTTCCCTTTTGAGAAAGATGCAAACAATCTTTTTTGTACAGGTTATTTCCATTCCAAACCGAGCTACCATGAGAAATAAAGCCATGAGCTGGTATGCGTCTCTAAAATAATGTGTCTTTAGGGTTTTGTTTTTTTTTTTAAAGGACTGCAGAGACTGGGAGACTGTGCCACAGGAGGTCATTCCATAAGTAGGGGACTGTGGAGGACAAGGAGAGCTGGTGCTGTTCAAATGCTGGTTTCATGTAGCGATCTGTTGCCTATTTCACAAGAACCAACATGTACATTGGCTGAAGAGGGCTGCTTGGCAAAATCCTGCAAGGTAATTAATGTTAAATATAACACTGCACTATAAGAGCATACATAAAACATGACATCAGAAGTGATTCTCTGAGTCAATCACAATGCTTTTCCATAGGATTGGCTAGTTGGAGGAGGTATATGTTTCCCCAATTAGACTACATTGACTTAGATTATATTTGAAATATTAGAGGTCAAAACTCTGCCATACGCAATCAGAAGCATGTTATTTTTCATGTTATATGTCCCCATGCAAACATTTTTATATATACAAATGCCAATGAACGTTTGTGTATAAATGGCTAGCATATTTAATTATTTTTATTTTTTTAGGAATGTAGTGCATAATTGTGTATACTAGACTGGAGTCAAAGTATGCTGTACTCTCACATTGTATGCTTCAAACGTATTATGCCTGACAACACACCTATAGATTAAAATTAGACTTCTAAAAGTTCTGTGGTCAGTTATCTTGTTGCAATGATTTCAAGCCAAACTCTGTCTAGAATAATGGTTCCATACAAACTTGTCTCTAAGCCGTAAATCTAAATTGGTTCTTCTTATAAAAATAAAATTGTTTACTCTTCCTTAAAGCAACGCCTACTGCATTTTATGTTGTCAAAGCAAAGTTTTCTGCAGTTCATAGATCAATATGGGTTTCTGAAGCTTGAAATGCTTTAAGCAGAGTCATAAAAAGAAGAAATATCTTCCTGTTCTTTTCTAATATATCATTTTATTTGTCAGAATGTCCGTGACAAGTACTATAATATGGCTAGTCCCAAATTTTTTATTTTTTTGTCTTCTCAGTGTTTGACTTCTTTTAAATCTTCAGGTAAGATCAACAAATGTAATACTATAAAACATAAAATGAAAATAAAGGCATATTTAATTTTATTTACTTTCCTTTCAAAAACTGTGAGCAATAAAAAATAAAATCAAAATGTTGATTCTATATACACTCATTTTTGACAATAAATTCCATCTCCACCAAAACAAGAGTAAGGTTACTGCAAACACCATGCTCACTTCTGCTTTTAGAAGTAGTCATAGTGGTGGTAGTCCATATGTGCAGTTTTTTTTGTTTTTTTTTTACTTGAAATACTGCATATACAGATATTTGCATTTTTTTTTTGTGCTGGGGGTTTGTTACACCTGAGGAATGTCTCTATCCTGGACTACCAATTATCAATTCCATCAGTGCACACTGTATTCTGGCAATGGACCTTATTGAGCTTCTCCCTTACATACCGAGCCTGCATTGGGAAGCGGTTATCTACCTTCCTAAACTGAAGCCCTATCTATACCTGCCATTATTTATTTGCTTATTTTCACTTTCCCTCCCTCCCAACTCATTCCCTCTCAAGCCCCACCCATTTTTGGCAATTGGGGTCCTAAATAATAAAGTGCGGGGTGGACCTATTGTATTCCCCCCAGCCTCCACCAACTGTCAGCAGTGGGGGCTAAAAATAACCGCCCCTACCATGTGATCAGGACTCCCCAAGCCTCAAGTCACAACCCACATAAAATAAAATACCATTCACAACCAAATAATTGTTGCCAGGGGGAAGGAGGAATTAAATTAAAACTTGAATACTTACCATTAGATGTCATATTTTATATTAAATTTTTTTTTTTTTTTTTTTAGCCCCCAAAAAAGGTCAAATAAAAATCCCTAAGGTCGGGTAAAACTATTAAAACTTTTTTTTTTTTCTTTAAAGGACTGCTCACAAAAAAAAAAAATCTATATTCAACCCGCGAAGGCTCCAGACTAATTTATGAAGGCTTTTCCATGCTGTGCAATTTGAGTCAGAGCGCCAACCAATCAACACTTTCTGACTCAAATTTCACGGTGTGCAGTTAATTCGTTTGTGGGACATGGGGTGGACCCTAGGTCCTCACCTAGTTATTTATTATACCTTAAATGTACTGCATGTGCTCTTACTTCCCTCTTCCTTTAACTAGTTGTTCCGCCCCTGTGAAGAGTCACAGGTCAGAGAGCATGGCAGTCGGTCAGAATGTAGAGCAGTATATAGGTTGTTTACTCCTGTATTCCTGTCAGTAAAATAACAAAGTAATTATACAGTAAGCGTGCAGGAATAAAGAACATCTTGTATAACTATGAAGCCTCATATCTGAGCAGACAAGGAGTATAACGGTGGCGTCAAGGTTCTATCCAGTCTGAACTAGAAAATAACAAGAGATAGTGACACCCAGAAAGAGCACACTGCCATCCACAGACCCCCAGCAAGAACATGGCACTGACAGGCACCTTATGTAAAGTTGAGGGTCTTTAAGTTCCTGGGATGAAAGATTAGGATGGTGCTTTAGTGCAAAACCCATACTCCCTGAAAGGCAAGTAGCTGTGTTCCTGAAAGCTGGGGGTGCCAAAACAGATGACACTTTAAGAGACCTACTGTTTCCTGAGAAATCTGCAAGCAAGACACTGGTGGAACTCCTGAAACTATTACAGAATCACTTCTAGCCAAAACCACTGGAAATTGCAGAAAGATTTCGCTTTTATTAAAGGAAGCATCAATCAGGGGAAGATATATAATTAACTACAGATTCATTCATTAAACTGGCATCCATCTGATCATTGGGAAGTACCAACCCACAGGTCTAAGGACATGTTTGTTCTGAAACCTAATAAGGAAACCACTCAAATTAAGCTTTAGTTGAGATTGCATCAGTCTTAGAAATGGCTGCCCAGAATACTGAGAAATTGAAACATCAGATTTACAAAGGGGTGAAAGAGGAAATTTTCAGAACAGCAGTCACTCTGGTTATGACCAACTGGAAATACAGATCCTCACCCCAACCCAAGCCAGCTTGCAACCAGTGCAGTAATACGGACTATGACTCCAAAACCTGTTGGTTTAAGAATCAACCTTGTCATCGCTGCAGAAAAATAGGTCACCTCAGATGGGTCTGCAGTAGTAGGAATGTATGAGAAAACCAACCGCAGTACACCAAAAAAAAAAAATTCACAAGATGGAGTCGGACAATGATGAACCATTACACAGATTATGTATACATCATCTGCACTCGTCAATCCTTTCAATGAAAGTAGAAGTAGTCATTGAAGGAAAGACACTAAAAGTGGATGTTAATACATGAGCAATGCTTTCAGTTATCACCAGGGGCGTGCTGGGACTGGCGGGGGTGGGCAGCAGGGAGGCAATTGCCCCCCAGGTCGCCCTAAATCTAGGACCATCTTTTCAGACCCCCCAAAAAAATAAAAAAAGTCCCCCCATGGGCCCGTGGTGTTGGTATTGAGGCTGCACTGGTGCCCAAACACTAAGGGCCACTGGGTGAGCATATTTCAGCAGGGGCCCGGTCGGGGGCTGTGGCCCTTTAACAGTGCTGCCGGGCCCCGTTACGGCAGCATGGGAGGAAGTGTAGACCGTGAGTCACTTCGTCCCACAGTGACCAAGACGAAGAGCCGCACGGGTGAGAGGCAGAACCAGGAGGCAGCGTGAGAGCCAGGAAGCAGAGCCAGACTCCAAATTCCAAGCTCCCTAGCCAGCACACTGGACCCCAGGAAAGGTACCTGCAAAGGTAGGAAACTGGCTTTAAAAAAAAAGGTAAAGTTGGTGTGAATGAGTGTTTGTGTAAGTCAGTATACCTGTAACAGTGTGTCTGTCAGTGAGTGTGTGTTAATGTTGGGCATGGATGGTGAGCTGATAACGTGGTGCAATGGGCTAGTTGAATGGATTTGCTCCCCAGGACTAATGCTGCCAGCCCTCCCCTGGTTATCATTCAATAACACTGGAAACAACTACTGATCCAGGCAACTATCTTTCAGTCAAGCTTCAGACCTATTCCATTTAAGTACTCCACCTACTCAGTTGTGCAATGGTACAGATATCATACAAGGGGCAGACAAAGAGACTACCATTGTATAGTTTGAAAAATGTCAGACCACCTCTATTTGGCAGAGACTGGATTGCTCATCAGGGAATACCAGACCTCATCAAGAACCCTTGCAACACCCTTACATTCCCATCTGGACAGAATGATAGATGGGTAGAATCCTTGAAACAGCGTTTCAATGACCAGTTAGGGAAAATAAAAAATGACTGTGTGAGGCTCAAGCTGAAACCGGATGCACATCCTAAACTCTTCAAGGTGTTTAGCAGCCACCTAGTAGATTTTGAGGGCATACACACCTTGGAGTCACCCCCTGTGGCACTGGGTCGGAGTTTGCTCATGCACCTGGCTCCATATTACCCCCTTTGGCCCCACCAAATCCACTTTCTTTTAGTACTACCACCTTCAAAATGCTGCCAGTTGGTGTCCACCCATAATGCCACCGCCACCCTCCTGACTACTTACAACTTAAAGAACATATCCAAGGCTTCTGACGGTCCTCCCACATGACCTTGAAAAATCTTGATGCAGATTTGTCACCACAACGTTCTTCGGAAAACTAGTCGTCTGCTTAAGTGAACTTTTTTTTGTTTTTGTTTTTTTTTCTGTAGGGAGGAAGGTTTTATGTCTGAAATGTACTGCATGCTCTCTCACTTCTCTCTCACTTTAACTAGTGACTCTGGCCCTGTGATGACTAACAGGTCAGAGAGCATGGCAGCCATTTTAAAGGAACACTATAGTCACCTAAATTACTTTAGCTAAATAAAGCAGTTTTAGTGTAATTCCCCTGCAATTTCAATGCTCAACTCATTGTCATTTAGGAGTTAAATCACTTTGTTTATGCAGCCCTAGCCACACCTCCCCTGGCATGAAAAAAATCAAATAGATGTAATTTACCTTAAATAATTGTATCTCAATCTCTAAATTGAACTTTAATCACATACAGGATGCTCTTGCAGGGTCTAGCAAGCTATTAACATAGCAGGGGATAAGAAAATCTTAATTAAACAGAACTTGCAATAAAGAAAGCCTAAATAAGGCTCTCTTTACAGGAAGTGTTTATGGAAGGCTGTGCAAGTCACATGCAGGGAGGTGTGACTAGGGTTCATAAACAAAGGGAATTAACTCCTAAATGGCTGAGGATTGAGCAGTGAGGCTGCAGAGGCATGTTCTATACACCAAAACTGCTTCATTAAGCTAAAGTTGTTCAGGCGGCTATAGTGTCCCTTTAAGTGAGTCAAAGTGTGGAGCAATAATGTTTAGAATGCTCACTCCTGTATTCCTGTCAAACAAACTAACTATAACATCGTATATAACTATTAAGCATAATATCTGAAGCAGACAAGGAATATAACAATTATTTTAAGGTGTGGGGCCAGGTCCTCTTTTATTGTTTAGTACACAATCCCCTACTTGCAGCATAGAGGGAGGATTTGTAACACCCTTTATTTACTAATACTAAGTATTTTTGGGGGGTATTGGTAAAGTTGTCCAAAGGACCAAAATAACGAAAAAGGCCTTTTTCTAATTTTGCTATTTCAGCTTCTTAGTAGATACCTCCTAAATCTTGTGGAATTGTCCTAAGGATATCCAAAAGGAGCTATCTGCTAAATAGTTCATTAATTTGTTACCCTAGAAATATGCCAATCCCATAAGGGTAACATTTTAAGGAGTTGTCTACTAAACAGCTGCATGAGGCAGCCAGGGCATGTGGCACAGATCGGACTTTCATTTGTCCAAATGAAATTCCAAAACACAAATATTGGCCAAAATCGTTTGAGAATTCATGCACAGGCAAAATTTGGTTCAGACAAAACGAAAATTTTTGCTGCACCCAAGTCTAGTAGGATCTAACTATAACACTGACACACACAGCCAGATACACAGACTGACACAAACACAGACAGATACACACACACACAGCTAGGTACACTCACAGCCAGGTGCAAACACTCACAGTCAGGTACACACACACACACATACAGCCAGATACACATGGACATACAGCCAGATAAACACACACACATATAGCCAGATAAACACACACACACACAGCCAGATAAACACACACACAGCCAGATAAACACACACACATATAGCCAGATGCACTCACTCAGACCCAGGTACACACACATATATCAAGTTACATCATGTTTTAGCCACTCTCTTGTCTCCTTACCTTTTGGGTACAGAAGGGTGGCTTCCCTGGGGTCCAGTGGGAGCTGGAGGGCCAAGGCTGATGAGAGTCTGTCCTCAGTCCCTTTCCTCCTCCTCTGTATGCCTCCTCCACCTCCCCAGCGGCACTATGTTACTTGGGAGGAAGTGATCTCACCTCACTTCCTCCCAGCAGGCAACATCAAAGGGGCCAAGGCCGAGCACTCTTAAAGGGCTGAGGGCCCTTAATTACATCAGGTGCTGCAGTCCACAGGATTTGGACCCCAGCAGGGGGCCCACAGGAGTACTCCCACAGGAGTAACTGGCCCGGGGCAGCTGCCCCTTTTGCCCCCCTTTAAAGACGGCCTTGCCTAAAGGGAGCATCGGACTCCAGCAGGGACGCATGTAAGTGGGCACACTGTTGCTAAACAGTTCGCCCTATTAACAGGGATCCAGGCCGGGGTACTTTTAGCATCTAAACCTCTACAGCAGGCTACAATGGTTAAGTGTGCTAGGTGTAACTCTTAAAGCTTTTGCATACTTAGCAGTTTCTCTCTCCCTCTTATTTTTTGTATTTTTATAGAAGAAAGTTTTCTGACATTTAATGCGATATTACTCATTGTCATGTCTGGAGAATAAGGTTCATCAATGCAATCAGCTGTGTTGGTGACTTAACTATCTAAAATCCAATTGAATTGTAATTAGATGCAGATCATTTATATGCTGATTACATTACCATCTGCATATTGTCTTTATGATACATGCTGTTCAGTCATAGCATTAGCAAGAGTTACTGTGAATGTTGAGATTCAAGAAACATTTGGTGTTCCTACTTATGTAAATCACTGTGAGGATGGGCTATTAAAAGAATTGGCACAATTTAAATTCCAGGTTGTGCACTCAAATTGAATGGCACATGTTTATTGGAGTAATTTTATCCGTTAAACTGCCTCATTGAACCATTCTTATCTGTATCATTGTTAATTTTGAAATTTGCCGTTTTGAGGCTATAAATGTTTCTAAAAAGAACGACTCCGAAATCTAGCGTTCTGACAGTTGTGCCTTGTGTTCACAAAGCAAGTTAAAGGAAGACTATAGTGTCAGGAATACAAACATGTATTCCTGACACTATAGTCCCGAAGTAGATGTTTAGGTGACTGACCCCCTCTGATCGCAGTAAAAAGGTGATTTTCAAAATTAATTTTTTCACCTTTCTCCCACGTCTCACCGGTCTTGCCATGGCTGTTTTTTTTTTTTTTTTTTTTTTCATCATGGCTGAATTCCTCAGTTTTGATGATCTCAGCCAATTCAATGCCATAGGCCAGGGATAGCCAACCTTCGGCACTCCAGATGTTGTGGACTACATCCCCCATAATGCTCTTACACCCAGAATGCTGTCAAAGAATCATGGGAGGTGTAGTCCAAAACATCTGCCGAAGGTTGCCTATGCCTTCTATAGGCTATTGCGCATGTGCAGTAAAACTCCACACTGTGCCATTCAGTATCTCCTTAAAGAGATGCATTGCATCAATGCACCTCCATTGGAAACATTCAGCTTCTCCATGCAGAGTGTGTAGACGCCAAATGCCAGTTCTGCACAGTGACTAGGAAGCACTTCTAGTGTCCGTCTGAGTGATTGCCACTAAAGTTGTTACTAGGCAACAATGTAAATAATGCCTTTTCTCTGAAAAGGCAGCGTTTACATTGAATAACCTGAAGGGACAGACTTGCTAAGAAGGTTTAAGTTACCTGTCATGAAGGTGCTAATGATTTGGGGCTGTGTGATTTATTAACTGCTTCAGTGCCTGGAGTATGCAACAAGCGGAACAATCAAGAAACGTAATTTTTGATAGATTCACGGAGTTTACTAGCCCTTGTAAGCCATAATCCTCGCACTTATGACAAATCACGTCCTGAACTATTTTGCTTTGCATGTATATATTAGTTTCCCCTTTTACGTTGCATTACTGAAATAAATGAACTTTTGCATGATATTCT
The DNA here is from genome assembly GCA_933207985.1 of Pelobates cultripes. Taxonomy (NCBI): domain Eukaryota; kingdom Metazoa; phylum Chordata; class Amphibia; order Anura; family Pelobatidae; genus Pelobates; species Pelobates cultripes. The sequence goes on from OW240912.1 coordinate 282,924,013, forward strand.
AATTTTTCGAGTATCACCTATATGTGTTTCTGGTGTTGGATAAGTGATGGGGGGGGGAGATTAGCAGTTTTGTGTTTTTGTTTTTTTAATTGATTGCACTTATCCCGCCCTCCTTGCCTCTTACTTTTGGCCAGGAATGGTGGATGCCAGATTTTCAGGTGGTCTGATGGCACAGCATACTTGCACAATGAAGAGGGGGCCACGAGACTCCTTTTCCACCTCCAGCAGCACGTCCTCACATCTCACCATGGCAACCTGTGTCTTGCAACTTGCAATACTCCAACATGCATTGCGTGTCTCGCAGAGCATTGTCATGGCAACTAGTGGTTCACAAGAGGAGAGGGCCTGCTGCTGGAGTTGGAAGATGAGACGCCTTTGTTCTACATCTACCACAGTGCGGCTCTTTTTCCCATGGTTGTACTTCACACTGATCAGTGTTTGTGTGTAAGCGTGTGTGCGTGTGAATGCATTGGTGTATTTATATGTAATTTTGTAGTGTTGACATTTCAATGCAGAAGTGTGTTTGTATGTAGTGTTGACATTTGAATTCAGTGGTGTATATGTGTTTTGAATTGGTGTTTGATTGCCGAGATGTATGCACATACACACAGACACTAGTACACACATGCAGATACACAGATATAAATAGTCACAACATACAGACACACACGTCAAGTTACTATTTTTTAGCCACCCTGCAGTACCCTACTTTTTGGAGGGTGGCTTCCCTGGGGTCCAGGCTGTGGCTGTTGGGTGCTGGCTCCCCTGGTCTGCGCTCCCTCCTCTCTGCCTTCTCCTGCTCTCTCTCTTGCGGCTCCAAGTCTCAGCTACCTGTGAGGAAGTGACAAGCTGTCAGCTGTTCCTCTCAGGCTGCCCATAAGTTGAGGGCCTAGTCGCGCTGTTAAAAGGCCACAGCTGACACATGCCCACTAGGCGGTCCAGGTGCATGGTCCTCCCAGTGGGTCCCCTTAGTTTGCGGGCCCCGATTTTACATTACTAATTTGGAAACCATGCCTCTAGTGGCTGTCAGAATGACATTGGAGATGTTTGAACCCTGAAATGAAAAATTGCCGTTATGCAAGGTTTCACTTGCAGGGTTAAAACTGGCTAATGTTGCCAAGGTGTTCTGTGTGAAGAATAGGTGCTTAAAGACTGATAGTAAGTGTATAATTTATATAGCTGCTACAACACTTCAATGTGGATCTCTCTAATCCACCAATTCAAACAGTGTAGTGAAAATTATGGAGTTTTAAGAGAGGGTTAGTGTTACACAAACCACCCACCAGAAAATTCCATAAGTGGAGCGCTAAATGGTACTTACCTCTAGTCTTCGAGGTATCGGTCAATTCAAAATGCAGATTTAAATATGCAAAAGAAAGGAAAATAAATTCCAATAGTGGAGTATATCAAACTTAATACATAAATAGTAGATAATATGCAATTCAATTCACAAGTGGAGAGCCAAGTAAGGGACTGGCTCAAATCACATTTGCCTTGGTGTACATTGGGAGACACCTTCCCTCTTTAGTTTCTTTCTTCAATACTCGTTAGGAAATATAAACACAAAGATATCTCTCTGGTGAAGTATGTAAAGGAAATCTAAACAAATTAGAACACCAAATGGTATATTGCTCACATTCTCCAGAGCCAACTCAGTGTACCTGGCTCTGGTTTAAACAGCTTTTACTCACTAAGTGGGGTACACCTTCTTTGGAGGTAAATGAAGATATCAGCAGAATAGGGACTAAAAAAATGATCAATTTATAATCTACTATTTATGTATTAAGCTTGATATACTCCACTATTGGAATTTCTTTTCCTTTCTTTTGCATATTTAAATCTGCATTTTGAATTGACTGATACCCCTAAGACTAGAGGCAAGTACCATTTAGCAGTCCACTTAAGGGATTTTTCTGGTGGGGGATTTGTGTAACACTAACCCTCTCTTAAAACTCCCTAATTTTCACTACACTGTTAAAACTGGCTGACATGGAACCCAGCTTTCTGTAGTGATTATGGTACTAGAATGGCAGTGGTACCCTCACAGAGTAAGAAGTCAAACTGTTTAAGGACAGTTTTACAACTTACCTGGGGTCTTCCGGGCTAGGGCCTGTAGTATGGGATAGGGGCAGTAGTTTGGAATAAGGAGCTGTAGTGTCGTTAGGGGTGCAGTGTATGTGAGTGTGTTTGAGAGGGATGCAGTGTGTGGTGGTCCGGTGGCACTGTAGGAGCTCCTTTACCTCTGAGGCTCCACTGGGTGAAGGCTCTTCTTGCGAGCCCCAGCACCATGTGTTAACCACTGCAATGCTCTGAAAGCCAGGACTCGGCTGCAGCCATAGAGGAAAAGGCTGAGAGCCTCTTGCTCCTCTTTCTGCTGCACAACTCTGCAAAGACCCTCACTGGGTCTGTGTGTAAGGAGCAGAGTTTGCGGGGCCCCTAACAGTTAAAAGGATTTGGTATTCCTGGTGCTTCTTCTGCTAAGATCCAATGTCCACGGCCAGAATTCCTATGAGGCAGAGTAGGCCACTGCCTACAGCTGCCTGTTTTTCAGCTCTTATAATATGCCTTTTTGAGGTTAAATAGGCTAGTGTGGAAAGCTAAGTACCTGGGGTCTTGGCCAGTGTCCTCTGTAGTCCAGTCAGCCTTAAAGGAACACTTGGACGTTATGATGCCAGACAGGGCTTTCCATGTTGTTGGGATGCAGATGGTTGGTTATTATTATTATTATTATTATTTATTATTATTGACATTTATAAAGCACCAACAAATTCTGCATAGCTGTACAATTGGGAAAAAGTCAAACACCATAAGAACAGACCGATAAAACAGGTAGAGGACCCTTCCCGTGAGCTTACAATCCAAAGCAGGCTTTCCCAAACTCTGGTCCTCCAGATGTTGCTGAACTACAACTCCCATGATTCTCAGCCTATCTATTTCATTCATAGAATCATGGGAGTTGTAGTTCAGCAACATCTGAAGGGCAGGAGTTTGGGGAAGCCTGATCTAAAAGTTAAAATGGGGAGATGAGACGAGGTAGCAGAGGGATTTGTATGTGATGGCAGAGTTAAAGGAACACTATAGCGCCTGGAAAACAAACTCGTTTTCCTGGCATTATAGGGTTATTAGGTCCCCCCGTCCCTTGGAGACCCCCTCCCTCTGGGCTGAAGGAGTTAAAATCCCTTCAGCCACTTACCTTAATCCAGCACCGAGCTCCCTTGGCGCTGGTGACCTCTCCTCCCCCTGCTGAAGTCAGCTCTGAATGCGCATGCACGGACAGAGTGCGCATTAAAACTGCCCATAGGGAAAGCATTACACAAGTTCAATGCGATTTTCACATTGAGGATCGCGGAAGCAGCCTCTAGTGGCTGTCAGGGAGACAGCCACTAGAGGCTGGATTAACCCTTAATGTAAACATTGTTTTCAGCTGCGGGGTTAAAACTAGGGGAACCTGGCACCCAGACCACTTCATTGAGCTAATAGTATAACTGCAGCAGCTGATAACATGTGAGAGTAATAAGGAGGTGATTGGCTGTGGTTCCAAACAGCTGGAGGTGTGTTCTATATAGTTAGAACGAACCAGGGTGGGTAGTGCCGAGAAAAATCAAATGGCCTTCCTGTTGCTGGGATGGATGAGGGTTTGGGCCTTTTAAAGCTGCAGTATTCAAATCAAATGGCCTTCCTGTTGCTGGGATGGATGGTATGGTATTAGATGGTTATGCTCCATTGGTAGTTAGATGGTTATGCTCCATTGTGAGGATCCTTCATGACCAGAATTATTCTACTTTGTGTATATTTACATAATCTAAATCAGGGGTAGTCAAACTTCATGCCTTTAAGAGCCTCATGTTAAAACTTTGAAATATTCAAGAGCCGAAATTTATTGGAGTATTAGTATACAACAGAACTAAATGTATTCCCCCAGCACCCTCATGTGTCTCATTCTTCCAGACCCTCAATATGGCTCATTTCCTCCAACGCCAACATGTGTCTAATTCCCCACAAGCCCCTCCATTCATGTGTTTCATCCCTACCATTCCCCCAGCCCCCCATGAACCTCATTCCTTCCCCAGCCCCTTCATTCATGTGTTTCATTCCTCAGTCAGCCGGATGATGGTAGTGTTGACCCTGAAAAGGTTTGTGAGCCGCATTGGACCCTCTAGAGAGGGTCTTGTATTGCATGTAGTATTTTCTGAAGGTTAGGAGCTAGCATCCAAACATTTAAAATAATATATATATTAAACTGATCTCTGGAATCAGCAATTGAATTGCTAACACTGAACATTTTTCTAGATACTGTGGTATAACAAATATAGTTATTGTAGTGATATATTATTCAGTTTTGGTCACATGATGGGACTTGTTTGGGCAATGTTTTTGATACCGGAGAAACTGACGGAAGCAAAGCACAGAGGGATGGACACAGGTTTCTTCAGGAAGGAAGAGATTCTTTATTGGATCACCGATCGGGACTCAGAGGGACTAATGTCACCAAAAATACAGCAAGTTCTGAGCCCTGAACAATAGTGCAGGCTCCCTATATAGGCACATAACTCCTCCCATATTAAGCTCCACCCGCACATTCTCTTGACCAATCATTACAAATAAGAATTAACTTCCTGCTTGACCGCATGGCTTGTCCAGCACAATGGAGGAGGGGAATACTACATCCTGTATTCTTGCACATGCTCCGTACACTACTGATCGTATCTTGCCTCGTGCAACCAACTGATCGATACGTCAGCATATGCACGTACACATGCCACGTGGTAATCTCGGCCTACTAAATTTATTTTTACCGAGATTCCACCACATTCCCCCCTTTGATGCCTCTTGATATTTTACAATTACTTGAGGCATCACTTAACCTTGGTTTGCATACACCACAAGTTACCTTTGAACCAGACCAGACTTATCCTACGATGTGAATCTTCAACACTCGTCTTCCTGCATTGGTTCTCCCTGATCTAGAGCCTTATATTTATAAATTGCCATTATCTGTGCAGCAGCCTTCCTCTCTGCTATATTTTCTATCAGGCTTTGCACAGACCTAACTACTAAGGGTATAAGACACGGCAGGAGTAGACACAACATTAAAATCAGTAGGACTCCACCTACCACTGCCTTAAGCCCTCCAAACCACTCATACCAGCTACCAAACCAACTACTTGGATTGTACCCTTTCCATACCTGAGTAGGCACATGCGCTAGTTTAACCATATGGCTAGTAAGCTCAGCTATTGCTTGCCCTTCGTCATCTATTTGAAGACAGCAATTGCTCAGGTTAAACTTCCCACATACACCTCCCTCTACTGCCAAAAGATAATCCAAGGCTAATCTATTTTGGTAAACTGCTGTCCTCATCCTGGTATTATGCTTCGCTAGAAGATTGAGCGCTTGTGATGTCTCGTTAGTAATGATCTCAACCACCGCCTGTAACCTTATAATGCGGTTGAGCATATAAATAGGGGTTCTATAACCAAAGGTACCATCCTCTGCCCACGTGGCTGGCCCATAATAATCTATAATACGCTGGGGAGGCCATTCATTATCTTCCCAGGCACCTATCTCTATGGGTCCCCTTTTCTTCCTATGATTCACATCATACACTTTAACACCTAAAGTCTCACCTGTTTCAATAGGCAACAAGAAGAAGGATGGTTTTAACATACCCAACACACATGCCCCTTCCCAGTCCTGTGGTAACTCTGAATAGGCCTTCTTACCACAGATCCAGTACAAATTCGCTGGGGCTCTCCAGTTAGATGTGATGGATAGATCAAACCATACGTCCTTTAAATTGGCATATCTTGCAAACGGGTTAGATGGTTCTGAGACATTTGAAGCCGACCACCAAGTTGTATTCTTTGTATCATCATCATAAGCTTTTTGCCCTAGACAAGTTAATTCTCCTACAGAAGTATTATACATCATTCCTTTCCTCGCTATGCAAACATAACCTATGATGGAGGTCTTCAATCTCCACTCAGATTTACCTCTAACACTCATATGATAGTCGGCTTGTGTAGATATTAATTGGTCAACTGCCTCAGAACCGGACATTACCTCCTTTGCTTCCCAAGGCCATTGGTCTCCCATGTTAGTACCTCCACACACATAGCAGTTGGTAACATTAAGACTACCGGCAATACTCTCGGCTAAATCAATGAACAAGTTTTTAGCATTATGGGGGATCTTATTATCTATGCTCATCTCTTCATAAAAGGAATGGTATACTTGATGAGTTTGGGAGGTTACCGTATCAGTCTCTATCCCTATAAACAATATTGTCCCAGGGTCTAAACCCGTCCCATATATTTGAAACCCAAATAAATTACCATATTTATCTAAGAACTTGTCAGGGTTATTTATAAGTATATGGATTGGATTGCATTCCATAGACTTACAATATGGATTAGTAGGCAACTTAGTCACAATCATGTCCTTGTCTGCTGTCTGTCCCCAAGTCGCCCACCCCACACAAGACCAATATGGGCAGAAGTTATAATCTCTATTTGGGCATCTTGGACTTACATATTTATTTTTACTACTGGGACAAATATATTTATCGTTAGACCCATACGTCCTCTCCCATCTAAGATCCCCACATACATTCCACGGCTTTCTACCACTTGATATTGCTTTACACGCATCAAATAGCAGAGCACCTGAAGAATATACGGATTTTAATACCGTCTTATTAATTAGGGTCCCCTGAGAATCTCCATTTCTGAGAGTCAACCAAATTGTACGGGGTTGATACTCAGGACTGAAGCACTTAGGTTCTCCTACTCCTAAATGACACACACTATATTCTATATTTAAGTATCTACATCTTGATACATCTCCTTTACACTCATATTGCGAATGCCAAATTAGGGTCTGGGATATATGGTTACCTGTTCTTGTAGTCTTAATGCATACCTCACAGCTAGGAGTGTTGGTACCTCTACCTTCCTGAATATAAAAATACACATAAATAAACATTATTAAAAATACATCTTTCGTCGTCATCCTCAGTCTTCGTCCGTGTGAAGGCACCTCAGCTTCCAGGATGTAAGGACTGCAGGGAATGGAGTTCTGCTCGTCTTCACAGGGGTCCCCTCAAGACTTTCCCTGACTTATACACTCGTTGGTGAGTGGACAGGCTTTATTATGGCCTTCTCACTCACTTACCAAGTCTCTGAAACAATAAAATTTGTAATCTACAAGGTTCCTCGTCACTCCGAGTCGTGCGTTTTAACCGGATCTTGCAGGGATTCTCTGGATTTGCTGTAACTTGCCAGGAATCGGCTGCTGCTGGTTTAACCCTGGAGTGATGTATCCACGGAGCCACTTCGGCTACTTTTATCGCTGTAGGGGTAGACAGAAGAACAACATAAGGACCTCTCCACTTGGGCCCTAACGGCACATTATTCCACTCTTTAATCCACACTTGGTCGCCTGGGTGGTAACTATGAATTGGGGGATAAATATTCACAGGTAATCTATCTTGTACCCATTTCTGTACCTCCTCCATAGTCTTACCCAACTCTACAACCTGCTGCCGGGTAATTCCTTCTCCCAACTGACTCAAATCCCCCCTTAAGTTACCAAGCACGGGAGGTGGTCGCCCGTACATGATTTCAAAGGAGAGAGGCCCATCCTTCTGGTAGGTGTACTACGGATTCGCAATAGAGCTATGGGCAAGAGAACGTTCCACTTAAGTTGGGTTTCCTGACACATTTTAGCCAACTGATTCTTAATAGTTCTATTCATTCTCTCTACCTTACCAGAACTCTGGGGTCTATATGCCGTATGAAGCCTCCACTTTATACCAAGCATATGAGTCAATTGTTGTAGGCACTGATGAACAAAAGCTGGACCATTGTCCGATCCTATAGAGCAGGGTGGTCCATATCGGGGTATTATTTCTCGTAGCAGGAATCTCACGACTTCTCCTGCTTTCTCTGTACGAGTAGGACATGCTTCTACCCAGCCTGAATAGGTGCACACCACTACCAACAGGTAGCGATGTCCACCCGATTTAGGCATCACTGTATAGTCAATTTGTAAATCGGACATGGGAAGTCCCCCCATAAACTGGACTCCTGGTGGCTTTACTGGTCCTTGTCTTGCATTATTTTTAGCACACGTTACACATCTACGTACAATGGCCTGAGTCAAGTTGGACAATCTTGGTATGTAGAAATGTTTTCTGAGAGATTCTTCTGTACTGTCTCCCAGAATGTGTCCCGTTATGATAGTTTTGGACAATTTCTACCGCTAGTGATGCTGGAATAACTATTCTTCCATCTTCTAACTGATACCATTTGTTCTCCAAATACTTTCCAGGTTCAGTCCTTAACCACTCCTCTTCTTGAGCTGTATAAATTGGAGTCCATTGAGACAGTGGAGTTGGTATAAGAGCAGCTATATGCCCCACATATTCCTGTCTTCCTGATTCAGCAGCACGCTTAGCTGCACTATCTGCCATCCGATTCCCTTTGGTTACATCACCATCTCCTCTCAGATGCGCCCGACAATGTATAATACCGACTTCTTTCGGCTCCCACACTGCTTCCAATAGTTGTAGGATCTCAGCTGCGTATTTGATTTCTTTGCCTTCTGAATTCAATAGTCCTCTTTCTTTATACAAAGCTCCGTGGGCATGAGTGGTTAAAAACGCATACTTGGAGTCCGTGTAGATGTTCACTCTTAAACCTTCAGCCAATTGTAACGCTCGTGTCAGTGCTATCAATTCTGCCTTTTGTGCTGATGTTCCTTTTGCCAGTGGCCGAGCTTCTATCACCTTGTCTATCGTTGTTACTGCATATCCTGCATAGCGGATCCCTTCTTTTACATAACTGCTGCCGTCGGTGTAATATTGAACATCAGGGTTCTGGATGGGAAAATCACGAAGATCTGGTCTACTTGAAAATACTTCATCCATTACTTCCAAACAATCATGTTGACTTTCAGTAGGTTGTGGCAAAAGGGTAGCTGGATTTAAGGTATTTACAGTCTCTAAATGCACTCTTGGGTTTTCACACAACATTGCTTGATACTTGGTCATACGGCTGTTACTAAACCAATGATTTCCTTTGTAATCCAACAACGTCTGTACTGCATGTGGAACTCGTACATAAAGTTCTTGACCCAGAGTGAGTTTATCGGCTTCAGCTACTAGCAGGGCGGCTGCAGCTACAGCTCTTAGACAAGGTGGAAGTCCGCTGGCCACTGCATCCAGTTGCTTAGACATGTAGGCAACAGGTCTTTGCCATGATCCCAAGTACTGTGTCAATACTCCACAGCCATTCTTCTTTGCTCATGTACATACAGGTAGAATGGCCGTGTGTGGTCAGGTAGACCTAATGCTGGGGCACTCATCAAAGCCCTCTTCACATCTTCGAGTGCCGTTTGCTGTTCTTGAGTCCATAAGAAGGGGTCGTGCTCTGTACCTTTGATAGCTGCATACAGAGGTTTTGCCAGTATCGCGTAGCTGGGAATCCATATCCTACAGAAGCCTGCTGCCCCCAAGAATTCTAGCACTTGTCTTCTATTCCTGGGTATCGGTATTTGGCACACAGCTTCTTTTCTCTCTGGCCCCATAATTCTTTGACCTTCAGAGATATGGAATCCCAGATATTTGACGGTTGGCAAACACAACTGAGCCTTCCTTCTTGACACCTTGTATCCTGCCTTCCAGAGAATGTGTAGTAGATCGTGCGTTGCTTGCTGACATACTTCCTTTGTAACTGCTGCTATCAACAAGTCATCTACATATTGTAATAATACACACTCTCCTGGGATAGACTCGAAATCTAGTAGATCTTGACTTAGAGCTGAACCAAATAGGGTAGGTGAATTTTTTAAACCCCTGGGGCAATCTTGTCCAGGTCATTTGGCGTTTCGAGCCCGTTACAGCATTTTCCCATTGGAAAGCGAAGATACATTGGCTTTCTGCGGCAATTCGGAGGCAAAAGAAGGCATCTTTAAGATCTAAGACTGTAAAGTAAGTAGCCCCGCCCGGAATTAAAGCAAGCAGGTTATATGGATTGGGCACGACTGGATGTATACTAACAACCGCATCATTGACTGCTCTCAAGTCCTGCACAGGTCGATACTCATCTGTACCGGGCTTTTGAACAGGCAGCAATGGGTGTTCCAGGGGGAAGTACAGAATTTTAGGATACCATACCGTATGAACTTATCCAGATAAGATTGGATGTTCTTCTTAGCCTTCTGCGGAATATGATATTGTCTCAGGCTTACTGGATAAACCCCAAGTTTTAGTTCGATTTTAATAGGTGGAATATTGCGGGCCAGTCCTGGTGGGTTGTTCTCTACCCAAACTCCTGGTATGTTAAATAAGGATTCATCACTCCTCGGGTTTTGGCTAGTCAACACTGTATAAAGTCGCCACTCTTCTTCCTTTGGTACGGACAATGTCATAATACCTGAGGGTCCATTAAACTTTAAGGATGTTGTTCCATTTGGTTGGAACGTAATCTGCGCTTGTAATTTGGATAGCATATCACGTCCCAGCAATTGGACTGGACACTCAGGCATATAAAGGAATTGATGTTTTACTACGTGGCCTCCCAATGTACAGGGTCGACTTTTAAGAACCGGTTTTTCAGCACTTCTTCCAGTTGCTCCTATTACAGTAATAGTTCTTCCAGATGGAG
>OW240912.1:282934779-282949322 GCA_933207985.1 Pelobates cultripes
ATTTAAGGTATTTACAGTTTCTAAATGCACTCTTGGGTTTTCGCACAACATTGCTTGATACTTGGTCATACGGCTGTTACTAAACCAATGATTTCCTTTGTAATCCAACAACGTCTGTACTGCATGTGGAACTCGTACATAAAGTTCTTGACCCAGAGTGAGTTTATCGGCTTCAGCTACTAGCAGGGCGGCTGCAGCTACGGCTCTTAGACAAGGTGGAAGTCCGCTGGCCACTGCATCTAGTTGCTTAGACATGTAGGCAACAGGTCTTTGCCATGATCCCAAGTACTGTGTCAATACTCCCACAGCCATTCTTCTTTGCTCATGTACATACAGGTAGAATGGCCGTGTGTGGTCAGGTAGACCTAATGCTGGGGCACTCATCAAAGCCCTCTTCACATCTTCTAATGCCGTTTGCTGTTCTTGAGTCCATAAGAAGGGGTCGTGCTCTGTACCTTTGATAGCTGCATACAGAGGTTTTGCCAGTATCGCGTAGCTGGGAATCCATATCCTACAGAAGCCTGCTGCCCCCAAGAATTCTCGCACTTGTCTTCTATTCCTGGGCATCGGTATTTGGCACACAGCTTCTTTTCTCTCTGGCCCCATAATTCTTTGACCTTCAGAGATATGGAATCCCAGATATTTGACAGTTGGCAAACACAACTGAGCCTTCCTTCTTGACACCTTGTATCTTGCCTTCCAGAGAATGTGTAGTAGATCGTGCGTTGCTTGCTGACATACTTCCTTTGTAACTGCTGCTATCAACAAGTCATCTACATATTGTAATAATACACACTCTCCTGGGATAGACTCGAAATCTAGTAGATCTTGACTTAGAGCTGAAACAAATAGGGTAGGTGAATTTTTAAACCCCTGGGGCAATCTTGTCCAGGTCATTTGGCGTTTCGAGCCCGTTACAGCATTTTCCCATTGGAAAGCGAAGATACATTGGCTTTCTGCGGCAATTCGGAGGCAAAAGAAGGCCACTCTTCTTCCTTTGGTACGGACAATGTCATAATACCTGAGGGTCCATTAAACTTTAAGGATGTTGTTCCATTTGGTAGGAACGTAATCTGCGCTTGTAATTTGGATAGCATATCACGTCCCAGCAATTGGACTGGACACTCAGGCATATAAAGGAATTGATGTTTTACTACGTGGCCTCCCAATGTACAGAGTCGACTTTAAGAACCGGTTTTTCAGCACTTCTTCCAGTTGCTCCTATTACAGTAATAGTTCTTCCAGATGGAGGAGCAACTTGATTAGTCACCACCGAATGTTCAGCACCAGTGTCGATCATGAACGCACTCCTTTTTCCCCCTATTGATACATCGACCATAGGCTCCGCTCGACCAAGGGGATGGAGCCCGGTCGGTATCAATAGTCCTCCATGACCGTGTCAGCCAATCCCACAAAGTCCCTACCTTCTCTATCGCGGGACCTTTGCGCTGCTGGATAGTACCTATCTTCCCTTACACTTCCTCTGTTCCCATTACTCCCTCTCTTACCATTACTCCCTCCGGGGCCTCCTCTACCTCTCGCTCTGCCTCTAAAGTTTCCGTAACCTGCCCTGGGTAAGTCTCTCTCATACTGCTCTCTTTGCGGACACTCGTTCCTCCAATGCCCTTCTTCCTTACAGTACGCGCACTGATTCCTACTCAAAGGCTCTTAATGGCCGCTTGGTTAATCCTTGTCCTTTCCTCATTATTGAACAATGTCATTAATAACTGCTGGCAATCAGCCCATGTCGGGTTATGTGTCTGAACTATCGAGGTGAACAGATCGGTCATAGCTTGTGGTTTCTCAGTGTACGAGGAATTGTGGGTCTTCCAATTCAAGAGATCGGTAGTCGTGAACGGGACATATACGAAGACTGGGGCAGCATGTGCCATTTGACCTGCGGCATCGATATAGGCTGACCCAGGATTCAGACGAAGAGGCATCTGATAATGTTTTAATTGTTGGGTACCGGTCAGTTGTCGGTTAGTATGGGGCTACGTGGAGGGGCGTCAGTTAAAGGTTCCGGTCGAGAGGTAATAGGGCATGAGGATGTGGGAACTTGATTTTGGGAAAAGTTAGTGAATAGTATACTCCGAGCCGAGCTAGAAGAAGCTTGACCTGAAGTTTGAAGTGGCGCCAAATCAGGATATTCAGATCTAATGGGGGTTGGTCCTGGTTCCGGAAGGGGAGTTTTAATACGAGGGGGGTGGATTCTGTACTGGAGGAGGAAGCGGAAGTGGATGGGGGCAATAGGGGAAGGGGTGCAGAGCTTCCTGCATTCGCGTCACTTCCTCTTAAAGGAAAGTAAGGAGGCTGCAAAGGGATCTCGGACTCAGGGGGCGTGTCCAAAATGGGCCTAACACCAGTCCTAGTGGACAAACAAGTCCTGGCCACCATGAGGCGACATTGCTCCTCGTGGCATATCCGGATCCATTTTGGCGAGTCGTTTACGGCCTGCCCCCAACAATCAATGTATGGAAACTGTCCGTAAAGCTCAGGCCTACCTGATACAGCCACGTGTACACGCTGTACCAGGGTTGGATCCAAACTGCCACGCGGCGGCCATGCCGCAACCAAAATAGGCCACTCCCTAGTGCACAAAGTGACCAAACGTACAGGAGACATTTTAACCCCCAAAATCACATGTTTTGAATCCCTTTTTAAAATTCTTTACCATACAACCTAAGGGATCCGAAATCGTTGACTCTGACGCGCCCATACTTATCAATGGAACGTCGTTGACAACGAATACTATGCACGCGTTCTTATTCAACAGTCACACCCGTTTCCTCTGGCAACAGCACCACGTGGTACAGCTACCGAGTGAAACGTACACAATAACACAATAATCACTCAGGGAATTCCCGTACACACACAGTTGTTACACCAGTCACTAAATAATCAATATTATGCCCTTTGGCGAAACTATACAGTCACCCACGCTATAATTCTCTATATATGAATTACCCGTCTATAACACACCCCAGTAACATCGTCTTTTACTAGTATCGGTTACAGTACGGTTAGCATAGGTCAAAGCACAATTTAAGGTCACAATACAATTATTAGTGGTTACGGTGTTAAACATGCAATAGACGACAATGATTAGTACTTATATACAGTGTCAGTAAATATACAGGGTTATGGTACCGTGCACTATGATACAGCAACACACTATTAACACTCTCGCTAGACGGCTGAGCTCGCGCTATCTAACAAGATATACACTTTACTAACAATCTTTAACACATTTACAATCCCAACTAAACTATTGGCCAGTACCTTGAATGGACTACCTAAAACTATATACACCCGTTTTGGTTAGCCACACTGCCCAAACACCACATATAGCGAACTAGAGGGCGAAATTTACAAAATTGCCCTTCTAGTCTATTTACTCTATCAAAAGTCTAGTGGGTTCCAAATTTACACGCCTTCCCACTTAGCCAAGATAGGTTGAGAGCTAGCGAACCGAATTTACACAGGCGCCGCTTAGTCTCCCGGTCCCTCCGACCTAGCGAACGTAATATACACCCTAGAACGCTAGTCTAGACAAGACACCGGTGTCCGGCTAGGGCTATTTACACAGGACCCCGCCTGACTAACCAGATCAAACGGTCTTACTAAAGAGCGTTCGATCGAGCGGTGCGCCTTCGCTCCTTCCCTCCGACAGAGGGGGCAGATTCCATACACAGATTTAAACCCCTTTTGGGCCTACCGCACAATCGGTATACCCCTAGTGGGTCTGCCGTCTAAAACAGCAGTTGTCTTACCTCCTCGTTCCTGAACCTGAGTTCACACTCATCGACGGGGACACCCCAGCACTTCTTACGTAGAGGCCGATGATCTCCTGGACAACAGACCAGTGGCGCCGAGACGAAGGGAGGTCCACGCAGAAGTTCAGGGGTGCAGCCGTAGAGAACGTGGGCAAAGATAGACCGTCTCACGCCTCTGCCTCTCAGCTACCGTTGAACGATGAGCTTCCCGGCCAATGCACCAAATGATACCGGAGAAACTGACGGAAGCAAAGCACAGAGAGATGGACACAGGTTTCTTCAGGAAGGAAGAGATTCTTTATTGGATCACCGATCGGGACTCAGAGGGACTAATGTCACCAAAAATACAGCAAGTTCTGAGCCCTGAACAATAGTGCAGGCTCCCTATATAGGCACATAACTCCTCCCATATTAAGCTCCACCCGCACATTCTCTTGACCAATCATTACAAATAAGAATTAACTTCCTGCTTGGCCGCATGGCTTGTCCAGCACAATGGAGGAGGGGAATACTACATCCTGTATTCTTGCACATGCTCCGTACACTACTGATCGTATCTTGACTCGTGCAACCAACTGATCGATACGTCAGCATATGCACGTACACATGCCACGTGGTAATCTCGGCCTACTAAATTTATTTTTACCGAGATTCCACCACAAGATCTCATCTTAGAAATCATGTGCAAATTGATTGCTAGGTCTTATTTCTGATCCATAATAGGTAAAGTGTATTTCAAAAGTAAACAACAAACTAGTTTCAAAGATTTATTTGACTTCCAAAACATGTATAGCACACCAGTGAAAGGTTGAGAGCTCCTATCTCACTTCCAGATCCTCCACAGTGGTGGTTGTTGAAGTTAAATATTACTAAGGGACCTGTAGAATGAACTGAAGGACTTGGTTTGTGTTTTATTTTGATTTCCATTTGCTATTGTGCTCACTCATTTTTTAAAGTACCGGTATATGTGATGGTAGTCACAGCACTGGGAGCAGAAGGACACTTTACAAAGGTTTCTAAATTGTTTCTATGTCTAAGTCACCCTGTACCCATTATAGGTGCAGGATGTTTATAATGTGTTTGTATAATGTTAATTGTTTTGTGTGCTCTCCTGTCCTGCTGATGTTTGTTACCAACTAGTGGATTTGGCTATGGAGCCTGCAAAGCGCCCTTTGTTGGTAGCAATAGCAATATGCACTACCTGAATAGCAAGGCTGGTAAATGTACATATTCAGGCAGATTTGCATATTGATAATTCTGCAGGCAGGAGAGATATTTTGTGTTGGTTATTGACTTCCCCACCTATTTGTCGATATGTTATTGTGTTATTATAATTCCCTATATTTTTTCTGATATGTTTTAATTATTTGTATTTTTATTAAATTGTCACCATAAGTTACATGTAAGGAGGATTTGGCCCAGTCCCAATAAAAAAATAAAGTTTTGTATGTTAGTTCCATTTGGAACAGTGTCCTGTGTGGTTTTTTAGAGATCCCAGCCACAGTGTTGTCATACCTTTTGGCTGGCTGCATGATCCCTCTATCCCTGGGATAAAACAAGAGAGCTAGGCCTGAGAGATGCAAGTGCCTTTGTAAAGGCAATAGAAATCACAGTGCCGATAGAGGTGGATATTTGCCTTGAAGAAGGGCTGCAGTGGAATAGGCAGAGGGGACGATACCTGCCTGGAAAAAGGACTGCAGTGGTATAGGCAGAGGGGACGATACTGGCATGGAAGAAGGGCTGCAGCGGAATAGGCAGAGGGATACCTGCCTGGAAAGAGAGCTGCAGCCTGGTTGGGTGGAAAAGTTTCACAAGGACCCCAGTCAAACCACGGTGACTGCGGCAAAAGTGCGTCCATTTTCCCAGTTCCAGCTATGAAGCGATTGTGGGCGGAGATACCCAGCTGGGGTACAGGGTGCTCCACTACAGTATATATTTAATTTTAATGTGGCTGCGCTAGATTTAGATTTTTTTTTTAAAGGACAACTTCAATCAATATACAGACTAGTCTTGGGATTTTGGAGAGTTGTTGACTAGGGGCGTGGGAACCCCTAGATCAGGCAAATTGACATCCTCTGATCTTCAGTAGGGTAGGAGTGGGGGATTATTTCACTACCCTCAGGATGATTGAGGATATGTTGGCCCTATAGTATTAGGACCAAGGAACAAGAAAGTTGTAGGGACTTTTTGCTGGGTTTTGACTCCACACACCCACAAAGGGCTAATTGTCCTTGATGACTGATAGTTGGGTCCTGGAAATCCTTTACTACTTATTTATGCCACTCTCTGCATGCCTTTGCAGTCCCTTCAACTGTTCTGATGTCGGTGGGAAAGCCCTGACTTTAGGGTTCTTTTTCACCATCCCAATTTTGTTCTATAGTTTCCCAAATCTGGAACAGTAAAAGCCATCAACAGCAGCACTATGTACATGGTATGCCCTGACACAGAGTTAGTTGCATGTAAACCAAACATAACATCCATAACATCTCAATCTTTTAGTTTTAATAAATAACATGACATTTGTGAAATTTGGAGTCCAAATCACAGTCCTTGTAATAACGTTCTAGAAGTTAAGTCCCTTAGGTGGTTGTGAATGTCTGCCACTACGAGTGAAGATTGCTCCAGGCTGTGCAAATAGTCTTTTAGCCCTCTCTGAGGTTTCTGGACTCTTCCCACCACTTGCTGGCATGCTCTGAACTTGACTGATGTTAGGTCCTGCTTGCTCAGGGCTGTCATTAGTACTAGTCTGTGGTATCACTTCTGTACACTCTTTACTGCCGACATGTAAGGGTGTCCTTGTAATACTAGGTGTGTCTGGCTTGTCAACTGGATATTGTGAATCGGGCTTCTCAGCCACAGATCCACATGATTGCGTCTGTCAAGAGTTGCTTCAATATCCACAAGAGAAGATCGTGGTGCAACTTTTTGCAGACAGGTTCCCATTCTCCAGTGACCTGTTCGATCGCCAGGAAGTGGTTTCATACAGATTTGTTCCCCAATATTCAGTTCAGATAAATCCGTAGCAGATCAATCATATCTTGCCTTGAACACTTGCCTCTTAAGTCGTAACTTTTCTGGTATACCTTGTATCACAGAGGGTTCAAGTAGCTTGTTGGCTATTGGTAAGGAGGTCTTTAATCTCCTTGACATCAGTCTCTGTGCCGGACTGCTATCCATACCCTCGGTTGGAGTGTTTCTCCAATGTAAGATGTCTTTCCACAGGTCTTTACAATTATTTTTAGCTTTTTTGCATAAATTCTTCTCTATTTTCACAGTGGATTCAGCTTTGCCATTAGCTTGTGGATGACGTGGTGAAGAAGTTACATGCTCAAACTCCCATTCAGTAGCACATTTCCTGAACTGTAAGTTTGCAAACTGAGGGCCATTATCGGAAATCGCTTTAGGCAGGTCAGGAAGCAGTTCAATTTCCCAGAAGTCTGAGTAATGATCGACTAGGAGCAGGTACTCTTTTCCAACATAGTTGAATAAGTCCATGCTCACAATCTGCCAAGGATGTGTAGGTATTTAATGTGACATCATGATTTATTTTTGTTGCAAGTGTGCATATTCATTGCAAGTGGCACAATTGCTGACAAAGTCTTTGATTTCACTTTGCATGTTGGGCCAATAAAGGGTATCACAAGCTTGTCTGTAGCAAACCTCCCCACCAATGTGGCTTGAGTGTATGCACAATAACATCTCTGCTCTCAGTGACTTTGGCCCTATGACCCTTGGACCTTGTACAAGATACCATTTTGTATGCTGATCTCATCTCTGAAGAACCAATATTCCTTCACAATTGCAGATGCTGCATCTCTTTCATCTGCCACGCCATCAAAACTATAGGCTTCAGTGCTTGCAAAGTTGCATTACGTTCTGTGTGCTGTATGAGCTGATGTAGTCGCTGATCTATGACATTAAGATAATCGGCTTGATTGACGTTGGCAAAGAAATTAGGTTTCTGCTGCAGCAAACAAGCTGTAAGATGCTCATGTTAACTTCCAGATGCCACATGTTCCGCTGTAGCTCTGCTTAGGGTGTCACTGATGTACATTTCACATCCTGGCTTGTACACAACATTAAAGGTTGTAATTCTGCAATGTATGCATCAAGCTCTGCAAACGCTTTGGAGCACATAAAAGCGGCTTCTTGAATATGGCTATTAGCGGTCTGTGATCAGTTTCAGCTATAATTGCATCCCGGCCATAGAGATAATGATGGAAATGCTAACAGGCAAAAACATAAACATTAAACATTCCTTTTCAATTTAAGCATAATTTTGCTCAGCTGAAGAGAGCGCTCTGGACGCAAATGCAACTTGCTGACCTTATTGCAATAGACAACATCCTAGGCCATTTTTGCTGGAGTCGCTTTATATTGCAACAGGCTTTTTTACATCATAATACATGAGCACTGGGGCAGCTGTGATCAAGCGTTTTATTTCCTCCACTGCCTGGTCACGCTTGGGAAGCCAATGCCAAATTGCATCTTTGTCTAGCCTTCTCAATAGCTCATACACCTCAATGACAAATGCATCATTAATTTTGTTAGGTATGTGACACCATGCACTGCTATGGTGTCACCAGGCTGTGGCATGTCCACAATGGCTCTAATCTTATCTGGATCAGCTTTCAAGCCTTGTTGAGACAGGATACATCCATGGAAGCAGACTTCTTGTACCTTGAATTTTAATTTCTTTACGCTGACTCTCAGCATTACCTGCCTGCAGTGATCCAATACTACTACTAGCTTTTCATCTTGGTCATGCTCAGCTTCCTCATCTGTATTACCACAGCCAGTTATAAGAATGTCATCTGCTATTGGTTCAATTCCGTGAAGCCCACTTAACAGTTCATTCTGCTTTCACTGATATACTTCTGGGGCTAAATAGACTCCAAATGGGGGCTTGAGCAATCTCTTTCAGCCCCAGGCAGTCCAGAAGGTGGTCATGTAGCTACTCTTTTAATCCAGTTTGCACTGTAGAAAGGCATCTCTTGAATCAACAATTGTAAAAACCCATGCTTTGGGCAGTTTGTGCAAAACATCCTCAAGTGTTGAATACAACAGAAAGGAAAGAGATAATCCGCACCTGTAGTTACAAACAGATATAAGTATATACATACATGGATACAACAGAATCTTGTTGATAGATGAATCTCTTAGAAACAAAGACAAAGATGACACATATTCTAAGTGTAGTAATTATACAAAAACATATAAGGTAGCATATTGGAATGAAAGCACACTCACACTTTCAGGAGCTATATAGAGCTCTGCTGTTAAGGGCGTGGACGGTATAATCCCCGTCTACAGATATATTCCCTGCAGTAGTGATGGTGAAATCAGCAGTGATTATGGTATTTTTCTCAATAAAGTGCGGTATGTGAAGACACAAATGAGAACATCCAATAGTATAGTATGTATGGTACACTTTTCCTTTCTTAGATAAAATAAATATTGTACTCACATTTTATAGAGCATAGACTTGCTCTGGTGTAGCAGGACGTTGGTGGTACAATCCCCACCTAGGATATGTAGAACTGGAAGTATAATGGAATTGAGGAAACCGGAGGATTTAAAAAGTAAATATCAAATAAATTCAAATCTTACATTTAAAAGGTTAAAGTTTATTTTATATTATAAAATCCAAAATAAGTAAGAGCACACTTAACGCGTTTCACCATGGGGTTACATCAGAAGTGTGACTTGACTCTCAAACAGATTAAGTTTATATACAAAAAACTTTTATGGCAGTAATAGTTAACATATGGTAAAAAAAACATTTTGATTGGTTTCCTACAAAACTTCCGGTATTCAAATATCAGTCAGAGGTGGTGTTAAAGTAGTAACAAGTCTGTGATTGGTCCTTCCAGCAGTATGTAAATCTAATGAGGATATCCGCCCATTCACCAATCACAGTTCAAAATGAACTACTCCTGGAACAGATATTAGTGGGCCAATAAACATCATTATAGACATTGAGGATTTGCAGTTTTGTCAGTGGCCTAGTAGAGGGCTTTGCAAGCTCATTATCAGGAATTGTGAATTTCATCAGTCCCAGGCACTTACATATTGAACCAGACAATATCGGTTTCTGATTGGCTTCAACAATCTCAAATTCAAGCTTGTGTATATTTTCACATATGCTGCACTTTGTTTGGAAAAGTCCCAATTATTCCATTAGTTCCCCTTAATATAGCTTCAGCTTGGTGCTGGTAGGCTGAAATGGTGCCCTGGGTGCCAGTTTAATCTTGTCTTTCAAACTCATCACATCACATGTTGCACCAGAATCCAGCTGGCAGGGTTGGCATATATTATTCAGTCTGAGATTTACAAACCATTTTTTGCCCTTAGCCTTTACAGCACCAATGCATTCCAATTGAGTAAATCACATCCTTTCTTCTTGACAGACATACTCCAGCAAAATGATTTAGCCTACCACATGATCTACAGGTTTTCCCATATGCAGCACACTGTTCTTTCTCTCTCACATGTATACTGCCACAGTACTTACATGATGTAGACTTGCTCACAGGTGAGGTGCTTTGGTGTTGATGCTTGTGCTGGTGGTTCTTCAAGCTTAGCTGTTGCTTGAAGGCTGCATAGATGCTGTCAGTCTGTTTATCCATCTCCATAGCTCTCATATGTTTGTCAGTAAGTTCTGCAGTGCGACATATCTCAATTTCCGCATGTAGGTTTGAATCATTTTCCCTCAATAGGCGGCAGTGGGTATTTTCAGTATTAATACCTATAACTATTTTGTCACGAATAAGTTTATCTCTCAAGGAGCCAAAATCATAGCTTGCAGCTTTTTCTCTTAGCCTTGTGAAAAAGTGGTCTATTGATTCACCTTGCTTGCAGCTGCCGAAGATATATCTTTCATATATTAAATTTTTTGCAGATCTGAAGAAAGCTTCTAATGCATCAAGGATGGCTTTAGTGTCATTATTTTGCTCCTCTGCAAGGTTCAAAATATTTCTTAACAAATTGGGCAGAAGGACAGAAAGGTTTTTATCATTGTGGTATGTGCAATGCATGCAAAAACTCTGATTGCACTAATAAAACTAAGAAAAGTTTTGCATCAAATGTAACTGGAAAATCTTTTAAGATAAAATCCCCCATCACATGCCAGTCAAAAGGAGTGATATATCTTTTAATATGTGAGTGTGGATTACAATATATGGGAAAAACCACTAGGGCACTTAATATACGTATAAGCGAGCACATAAGAGTTATCAAAAAGGGTTTTATCAACCATAGTGTATCCAAACACTTCCTTGAAAAATACAACTCCGATTCAAAAAAAACTGGAATTCCATGCTATGGAAAAAGTTACTACGCATTGGAGAGGAGGGGATTTCAACAAAAAATTAAGTTTACAAGAAACCACACACACTGTATTCATACACTACACACATTGCATTCATACACACACACCACACACTGCATTCATACACACACACTACACACACTGCATTCATACACTCACACACTGCATTCATTATATATACAAAATAAATATTCAATTAATGTAATTTTTTTGGGATCTAATTTTATTTAAAAATTTACCCGTAGCTGCTGCATTTCCCACCCTAGTCTAATACTCGAGTCAATACATTTTCCCAGTTTTTGGGGGTAAAATTAGGGGTCTCGACTTATACTCGAGTATATACGGTATTTATATTTTTATTTATTTACTATTTATTTGTGTTTGGGTGAAGGATATAGTTCTTATTAGAATAGGTATCTGTTTATACATTGTCTTTTTAATGAAATAATTTTTATCATATTTTTTTCTCTCTTTTATGGCTAAAATAACATATACTGTGGACTATCTGGCATCTAATTGCAGATCAATTTGATCTGGACGATATACATAGTGCCAGATATATATTACATAAAAGACTGCCGTTCTTTGAACTATTATTTATGGAGACGTGGAGTCCGAAGAAAGGTGGAGCCAACTACTTAGGAAAAACGTGACGATAATACGTCGACCGAAAGTAGACGCACGACCATCTTGGAAAACAAGCCGACCGGAAGTAGGCACACGGCCATTTTGGAACCCCGGAAGACGCTCACCGGAAGTAAAGTCACGTCCATTTTAGAATACCAGATATTAAAATGAACATGTGTTTTCTTTATTTTTTTTCTCTATCTTTATTTATGTATGTCAAAACTGGAAGCAACACCATTTTCTTTTTTTTTTTTTCTCTCTTTATGCATGTCAAAAACGGAAGCACAACCATCTTAGTGGTGGTGAGATGCTTCCTGGAATGACCAAATTTGGGTATTCACTTACCATTTCCTGCTGCTACTCCTGTCTCCAATGTGGTAAATTGGAGGCATATATAGGTGGGTCAGCAAATGGGAGGATATACTGCACTTGAAAAAGACCCTGGAGGGTCGAAACGCGTTGTGCTAGCTGCTGTGTCAGCAATTTCTGTTTTTATTATTTTATACCAAATAAATGTTTATTTTAACACTTACCTGGTTCCTGAGTTCCTGCTAAGATAAACCTGTTACAAACATCTAAGAGGAGGATCATATCCAGCGTATCCCTTGGTGGATGAAATACCTTTACAGTCCAGAGCCTAACTTATGTGGCTCTGGAAAGTGTGAGTGAACCTCTTTTATTCTGCACATATTGTAAATAGGTTTCAACAGTATACACTATGTTGTTTTCTTGTATATATTATATATAGGGTCCACAGTTACTGTTTGTTGCTGAAAATAGGACCTATACAAGTTTTTAAAGGTAAAATATTCCACTGTTTGTGCACTTTCACCTTTTTTCTGTTCACTATATCTTTCATTTGGTATAATAAGTGACTGTACACCGAGGTGTTTTTAAGCTGTACCAGTTGTAGTATTTTGTGTATAGCGTCCTTTTCCCTTCTATTGTGTATTTCCAAGGTTCAAAATATACTTGTAAACATGTTAGCACTCACTGCCTATCACCCTCCTCAGTGTGACTACTCAGCCCTGTAGCTAGGGAGCAGGGGAGGGCTGGCAGCCTTAGGCCTGGGGGGCAAAACCAGTCAAGTGGCCCATTGCACCACCAAATCAGTGCAATGGTGCCCACCTTTTCCTGGTTTTTTAACGGATATTGATGTTATGCTAATCAGTAGCTCTTTGCCATACCCGCTCCTTCATGGCTCTGACTTTCAATGTAGGCTGAGAATCTCTGAGGCTGTGCTCTGACTCATTAACTGAGCGTCGGAACCATGAGGGAGAGTCTATAATCTGGCTGCACCTACTGCTGTTGCGCACCAGTGGACCACCAGCGAATCGTTTAAACTGAATAGGCTGGTGTCCCCAACTTGTGAGCTGTGTTGTCCGCGGGGCGCCTCTTTCGTGATGGCACCCTGCGTGACCGCACAGCGTGCACACCCCAATGGCTTGCCCTGCTGACACACACTGATTTTACTACTTAGAAATCCCTCAATATTAATACAGACATCAGAGTAAACACCAATAAACTGTGGAAACAGAGCTGATCCCCCCAAATTTATAAAGATTTGCTTACTGGATTTGTTGTAAGATTAAATCATGCCTCCTCCTCTCTCTCTCTCCCATGCGCTGCTCTGTAGGCTGGGAGTAAGTGAAGAGTAATCACAATTGTAACGGACCGTTTTGCAGAAAACGGGAAAAAAAACGCTTAGACGATAATCCCCTTTCAGAGACAGGCACAGCTACTGTAGAATCACCAAAACTCACGAACTGAATACAAGTGAATGCTCCAAACTCCCGAACGGCATACAAGGGAATGCTCCAAACACTCGAACTGCATACAAGGGAATGGTCCAAACACTCGAACTGCATACAAGTGAATGCTCCAAACTCTCGAACTGCATACAAGTGAATGCTCCAAACTCTCGAACTGCATACAAGTGAATGCTCCAAACTCCCGAACGGCATACAAGGGAATAAGGTAGCATTCCAAATACACGAACAGGAACCATACGAATTGCTGCTACCAGACGAACAGGAAAAGCTCCCAAGCGGCTTACACTCCTGGCAATCAGTCCTTAGCAGCATACAGTAAATCCCCCCAAAGACGAGACAGAGCTCCATGTTGAGGGTCAAGCAGTGGTCTGTTTAATGAAGGCTACCTGCCCGGCTTTTATGCAGGTCTCCCACCTGGTGGACACTCCTAGGGGACCAAATGGGAGACTGTGACAAGGGACAGACAAGTAGACAAATAGGACACACAGTCACAGTATATTCCCACAATGCATCCTGGCTTCCTCCCCTCTGCCCTGAGAGATAATTGAGAAGTAACTCA
Source organism: Pelobates cultripes (assembly GCA_933207985.1). Lineage (NCBI taxonomy): Eukaryota > Metazoa > Chordata > Amphibia > Anura > Pelobatidae > Pelobates > Pelobates cultripes. The sequence continues at coordinate 282,948,844 of OW240912.1, forward strand.
ATTATCTCCCAAGACAAAGGCAAAACTCCATTACACATGTGGGGACACAAAACCAGTATTATACTTTAAAATACATAAAGTAACATTTACTACATAAAACACAGATATGTAACATATCCCCAGATAGCTCAGGTCTGAGTGCACATTATTAGGTGAATGGCACTCAGACCACACGAATACAGTTTAATCGCCATGGAGCCAAAGTCTTTACAGTCATTTTCATACGAATGGGCTCCATGGGATTCCTATCTGGGGTATAACCTATTCAAACAGAACTACCGAACACCGGGCCGTTCGTGCACTTCCACCGAACAAGAAGGGAGGTCGGCGGCTTCAGTGGTGTTCGCGCAAAACTGTGTCCGATTTTAATTCCATGAAAATAGGGGCGAACACCGCTGTGCATTCGTATGTTTAAAATTGCCGCGACCTCATGTTCGGGATACGAATGGCGGCCACCCAGCATTCGTCAATTAAGCTGC